>CANTUS010000009.1:42832500-43400000 GCA_947683365.1 Euphorbia pulcherrima
AGATAAGGAATTTCATTCAAGTACAAAGCATGATAACATGGATGGTGATCAAAGATGGTCCATATGTTCCTACTTATGAAGTAGAGGGTATAACTACCCGAAAGCCATCAAATTAGTGGGATGATAATTATTATAAAAAGTTGTGTGAAAATGCTAATGCTATTAACATGCTTCATTATGCTCTTAGTGCAGTAGAATTTAATAGGATATCCGGATGTAAGATTGCACAAGAGATTTGGTAAAAGCTTGAAGTGACCTACGAAGGAATAAACAAGGTCAAAGAAGCCAGAATCTATCTCTAGCAACAAAAGCTGGAATCTTTCAAGATGGAGCCCAAAGAATCCATCAGTAGCATGAAAACTAGATATACCAATCTAGTAAATGAGATGAAAAGGCTTGGAAAGGATATCACTGAAGTGGAGATGGTGAAGAAAATACTTTGGAGTCTCACCAAGGAATGTGACAACAAAAAGACCGCCATTGAGGAAGCTCATGAGTTAAACTTTTATAGTTATAATGAACTCATTGGTAATCTTCTAACTCAAGAGTTATCCATGGAGAGATATAGCCAACAAGAGAAAAAGCCTGAAGAGTAGAAGAAAGCAATCGCACACAAGGCAGACTCCTTAAGATCAGCTTCCTTCAAAATTGAAAATCATTTAAAGGAATCTCACTGCAACAGAGAACAAATGGCTATGCTAGCAAAACAATTCAATAGATTCCGGAGAAAGAAAGAAATGAGGAACTCTAAAAGGTATGATTCCAAAAGAATGAAGGAAGGCTCCTCTATAAGGGACAAGCTAAGAAAAGCTCCAGAAGATAAAAATGTTTAGAAAAAGAAGCAACCTGCTTTGAATGTGTGGAGAAAGGCCATTTCAAAACTAAATGTCCCAAGCTCAAAAGAGACAAGAAATACAAGAAGAAGGCAATGGTGGACACATGGATCAATAACGAAGAAAGCAGTAGCTCATCTTCAATAGAAGAAGAAGAAGAAGAGATTGAAAATTGTGCATTCATGGTACTAACTGATCTGGAAGCAGAACAATGCGGGATAAATCCATCAAATCAAGTCACTGAGCAAATTGAAGAATCAGAATCTGAGATAGCGAGTACTGAGGTAAAGTCTCACTCAAATTCTATATCTAACCTTGATCTTACTAGAGCTTTAGGAATTGTAATCAATAATGTGAGGAAAAACACAAAGGGTATCAAATCCCTCCAAAGACAAGTAATGGAACTTGTTGAAGATGCTGAAGTATTGGCATAAGATGTCAATCTAATAAGAGCCAAAAAGCACATTGATTTGGTTGAAGAAAACTTCTTGCGAAATCAAGTGTAGATATTAAGTGCAAATGTAACTGGGCTAGATAGGGAGCTAGCGCTGATGAAGGAAGCATCCAGAAGAAGACCAGAATCTTCAAAGAAAAGAAGGAATCTGGAACCTCCAAGACAAAAGAAATCCCAGAGGCAACCTCAAGCACAAAAACACAATATTCCACCTAGAACTCAAACTTAGAAATACACAGCTGCTCAAAAGGGAAAGGCTTAAGTAGTCTATAACGATCAACCCATTAAGCAAAAGAGAAACTACAGAGCAAAAGTTGCTCCTCCAGTCAACTACTAGATCCAAACCAAACAACCCAATCCGGATCTAGCCAAAGCGGGGTATTATAGAGATTATGGGAAGAAGGATCTCCAAAAGATTGAAGAAAAGCTTGAGCAGAACATACCAGTCTTTGGGTGCAGATTTTGCAGAGAAAATAACCATATGACTAAAATGTGAAGATTTAAAAATGGTTATTATGATATTTATTCTTATCCTGAAATGGTTGATAACCCGAGAGGACCCAAATCGAATTGGGTACCCAAACCCACTTGATCTATTTTGCAGGTATGCATTAGATCCACAAAAGATCAACAAACATGGTACATTGATAGTGGATGCTCAAAGCACATGACTGGTGATGAGAAAGCCTTTATCACTTTAATTTGGAAGAAAGGTGGAAAAGTAAGCTTTGGAGACAATCAAAAGGGACAAATCATTGGGCATGGAACCATTGGTTCAGAATTAAAAATAGAAGATGTCTCACTAGTTGATTGACTGAAGTTCAACCTACTGAGTGTTTCACAAATCTGTGACAAGGGGAGAAAAGTCACCTTTGACTCCGGAGGCTACTTAATTATTGATAGTAGGTCAAATCAGCTCATTCTTTATGCACCTAGAGTAAATAATGTCTATTCTATTTTACACTAAAAATGAGAAAAAGAATATATGCTTGGTTTCTAAAGAAGAAGAATCATGGCTTTGGCATCGGAGGTTGGGACATGTAAGCACGAAACTCATGTCTAAATTAGCCAAAAAGGAATTGGTTGTGGGTTTGCCTAAGGTTTCTTTTGATAAGGATCACATATTCATTGCATGTCAATTAGGTAAACAGCATAGAAAAAGTTTTCCTTCCATCTCTTTTATTCCCTCCAAGAGAGTTCTTGAACTCTTGCATGTTAATCTCTTTGGTCCAATCAAACCAATGAGTTTAGGTAGAAGAGAATACACTATAGTCATAGTGGAAGATTATTATCACTATACCTGGGTTGCTTTGCTAGGTAGCAAAGATGAAGCCTTTGAACATTTCTCAAAAATATTCATCCGGATAGAAGTAAAATAGGGCATAAGCATTGCACACATCCAGAGTGATAATGGAGGAGAATTCAAAAATAAGCATTTTTCTGAATTCTGTGAATCCAAGGGCATTGAGCACAACTTCTCTACTCCTCATGCACCTCCACAGAATGGGGTTGTTGAAAGGAAAAATAGAACAATAGTTAAAATGGCTCGAACAATGCTAAATGAGAATAGAATACCTAAAAACTTTTGGGGTGAGGCCATAAACACTGCATGTTACATTTTAAATAGAGCTCTCATTATAAAAACCATAGAAGATAAGACCCCATATGAAATCTAGAAGGGAAGGAAACCCAAGATTGGGTACTTAAAAGCCTTTGGATGTACATGCTACATCCTAAATTATATAGAGCAATTAAGAATATTTGATCCTAAATCTGATGAAGCAATTTTCCTTGGATACTTAACACATAGCAAAGCTTATAGAGTACATAACAAAAGAACACAAACTGTGGTAGAGTAAATACATGTATATTTTAATGAGACTAACCATGCATGCAAGAAAAGCCAAGATTCGGATGGAAAAACTCTGGATGAAGCTAAATCATTGAAGGATCAAGATCCCTTTCAGATCAAGAAGTGCAAGGAAGAGGATGAGCCAATCAATTTTAACCAAGATCATCTCTCAAACAATACCTTGAATGCCAAAATTGATTTCAATGATGGATAAGAAGAAGATGAGGAATTGGATGCAGCAGTAGAGCAAGCTCCAGAAATGCATGAAGATCTTCAAAGGGAAACGAGGATACAAAGAAATCATCTAGCGGAAGCTATTATGGATAATGTCCAAAATCTAGTCAAAATAAGAGGATGACTCAACCGGATGATGAGTCATGCTGCTTTTGTCTCACTTATAGAACCAAAGAAGTTTCAAGATGTTGAGGGAGATGAAAGTTGGATGATGGCTATGCAAGAAGAGCTGGATTAGTTCACTAGATATAATGTCTGGGATCTAGTACCTCCATCGAAAGGAAAGTCAATTATTGGCACCAAATGGGTATTCCGATACAAGCTAGATGAATCCAGAGCTGTGGTGAGAAACAAAGCAAGACTGGCTACTCAAGGCTACAACTAGTAAGAAGGAATTGACTTTGAAGAAACATTTTCCCCAGTAGCAAGATTGGAGGTAATCCAAATACTATATGCTTTTGCATCATTCATGGGATTCACCTTATTCCAAATGGATGTCAAAAGCGCATTTCTAAATGGAGTCATTCAAGAGGAAGTATATGTCAAGCAACCACTTGGATTTGAAGCTTCAAAGCTCCGGAGCATGTGTACAAGCTAAAGAAGGCCCTCTATGGATTGATGCAAGAACTAAGAGCTTGGTATGAGAGACTCACTTCATTTCTCATATCCAAGGGTTACATGCAGGGTAAAGCAGACACAACCCTCTTCATCAGAAAGAAGAAAGATGATGTCATTCTTATCCAAATCTATATGGATGACATCATTTTTGGAGCAATGGATGAAAGAATGTGTGAGGAATTCAGCTCTCAAATTCAGAAGGAATTTGAGATGTCAATGATGGGAGAACTCAACTTCTTCCTTTCAAATCAAACAGAGTCCGGGTGGGATTGTCATAAACCAATACAAATACGCCAAGGAGATTCTAAAGAAGTTTTAGATGGACAAAAGTAAGACAATGTCCACTCCCATGGGATTAGATATAGTCCTTTCAAACAATTATGAAGGAGAAGAAGTTGATCAGAAGCTTTCCAGAGGGATGATTGGATCACATCTATACTTGATAGCTAGCAGACTTGACATACATTATGCAGTTTGCTACTGTCCAAGTTATCAAGCAAATCCAAGGGATTCACATCTCAAGGTAGTGAAAAGAGTCCTTAGATATCATCTAGGAACCACTCAAGTTAGCCTATGGTATCAGTAATGGAAATTTCACCTTGTAGGGCTATACTGATGCAGATTATGGTAGAGATACCCTTGAGAGAAAAAGTACATCTGGAGGCTACCATTTTCTTGAAGAATGCTTAGTATCATGGTACAATAAGAAGCAAACTTTAGTAGCATTATCAACCACATAAGATGAATATATGGCTGCTGGAAGTTATGTTGCTCAACTCCTATAGATCAAGCAGCAATTAGAAGATTATAGTGTTCAAGCAGGATGTGTGGATGTTATGTGTGATAACAAAAGTGCAATTGATGTGTCAAAGAATCCAGTACTACATAGCAGGATGAAACATGTCAATATCAGACACCATTTCATCCGAGATCATGTAATGAAGAAGGAGGTCACTTTGGTTTACATCCCAATAAATAAGCAAAGGGTAGATATCTTTACTAATCCATTAAGCAAAGATCAATTCAACAAACTAAGGAAGTCAATTGGAATGTCTAATCCAATTTAAAGAAAGATCTGGAAGATAAGCAGCAGCTAATTTTAATCTCCTACAAGTCAAAAGATCAAGAGAATGAAGAAAAGATATTTCACTCTAGATCCGGAGAGAAATCCTGCCAGCTCAGCAGATAAGGGGCGACAAATGGCAGTAAAAGCACAAAAGGTAACTGTACACATTTTGAATTTCAAATGTTTATTGGGGAGTACATGCGTGCTAAAAGGACATACTTGTTTTATAATTAAACCATTCCCATTCTTTAGTTTAAACACCATTTACCTCTCTTCTCAAATTTAACTGCCACATTATTGATCTAGTTAACTTTAACTGCATCCGGATTACCATTCTACCCTCACCTTGAAAACTCTATAAAAAGCCCCTAAAATCCTTCTTCATCTCTATGTGAGCAACTAATCTACTGCTACTCTACTAAAAATTCCCTTGAACCCTAAAATTACAAATTCTTCTCAAACTCCCAAAAGGCAAACACCAACACTCAAACCAAAACCACTCCTCCTCCTATCAACATCTTTAAGGTGGAAGATCTTCATGACTCAGATTTTATTCCCTTGAAGAAAGTCACTTTAGACACTATTATCCCATCTAATTTTCTGGGAGATGACTTCTTGTTTTCCATTGAACCCTATGCTCAACTTCTCAGAGATTAAAGTCTTGAAGATTTCCTAAATATGCACTACCCAACCGACCTTGTCTTCCTAAAACAATTTTACGAGAATCTCACAATGCACACCTATTATGATGCTCTTCGAACCACTGTAGATGGCAAGGTGATAACTTTAACTCCGGAATTCTTTGTCACTTGTCTTAAAATGAAGAATGAAGGAGTAGTGATAAAGACAGATGGAGATGAATAAACTGTGTAGTATGATCCAAAGTTATGGCTTCTAGCAAGGTATGTTGGAGATAAGTGCTGCACTCACTGCTAGAGACTCCCAGAATATTGTAGTTTGTAATAGCAAAATTCGTGCTGATCCGGAAGGGCTCTCTTACCACTGTCTCCTCTTTCCAACATTGTGTCCTCTAGCATTGGGTAGAAAGCGGAGTCATCAACATCCTTGTGCTCCTAATTCACTACTTCCGGTAGCATAAACACTGTCATGGAGGTCTTATCACCAGAATCCTGATTGAGAATGGGATAGATCTCACTTCAGAAGAATCAGTGGGTGGGAAAGGAATTCTAGAGATTAATTTTAAGAAGCTGACCTATGAAGAAACTTGGGATAAGGAGAAGGCCTTAAGACAATGGAAAGAAAAACAAGAGAAAAGCAGGGTCTAGAAGGCCAGAGGCATAGTTGAGGTTGCTCCGACAGCCCAAAGGGCTAGAACAAATAAGCCCAAGGCATAGAGGAAGATAAAACTCAAGCTTATGGTGGAGGAAGTAAATGAAGACACTATGACCCTGAATCAGATCATGGCACATTCTCCAGTGAAAAAGCCTAGGGGTAGGCTTATCAAAGCCGCTGACAAAAAGGGAAGGAAAGTGGAAAATTCGGAGGTAGTGATGGCAAAGGATATACTAGCTAGAAAGAAAAAGGCACCTACAAAAACAATTCAAGAGATTATTGAAGATATCAGTGAATCTAGCAGTGAAACTGAAGATGATGACCCTCTTCAAAAGATAAGGTAACTATAAAAGAAGAGACCAACCTTCAGTGATCCCATGAAAGCCAAGAGGGCTAAACTTCCAATGCATAAAACTACTCCTAGAATTTCAATTTGTGAACCCTTTCCCAAGGATACAAGAGTGGAGGAGATAGCTGTGGCTGAGAAATCAAAAGGGAAAGAGATAGTGGTCAGTGGAAAGCTAGTTATTTCGGACCACGTTAATCCAGAGGATCCACAATTTAACGAGACGATAGAGGTCGTGAAGGATAATTTAAAGGCTAATCAACTTACTAAGGAGGGATTTGGACGCTCTTCTGTCACTACAACTAACATCATTCCACCTATCTTTATTTCTTCCAAAGATCTGGCACTTCTCAAAGAGAGTACATATAGAGAGGAGGAACTCTATATGTTTAAGGCACGAGATAAACCACTTCCTACAAACCTATTGAATACAGAAAAAAGTAATTGAAGTGGAAAGCCCTGAAAAGGCATTTGGAGTGAATGTTGAAGACAGTACTAACATTCAGGATGAAATAGAGGAAGTAAGAGTTATAAGTCTTGAAAAGGCAAATGAAGGGGAGATTGAGGCAAATGCCAGTCTTCTAAAGGATGAAATGGAAGCTGATATTGGGGAAGATCAAGAAGAAGGTAAGACAGCAGAGCCCACTGAACAATAGAGCACTGAGGTAACTCCTAATTTTGACTCAAATATTGCTACTGAAAATGTTAAGGTTGCAGTACAATAAGGCAATTTAGATGTAAATAACAATGCATCTAAGGAAATTGAGCCTATCTCGAAGCACAATGCTCCGGAGGAGGGAGATGGTCTAGGATCCACTGAGTACACTTCTAAAGTTGACTCTACTCAGGAGGAAAGGTTGGAAGAGAAGAAAGAAGAACAGAAGAGCCATAAGGAAGAAGAAACTTTTGGATCAGAATAAACCGGAAGCATCTCTGGAAAGAAGCCAACCATAAATCTAAAACCCACTAGAGCTGAGAAGATACAAATTGCCTTAAGTTTGTTAGAGCAAGCCACCATTGAAGGGCACAGAGAAAATGAGATCAAGTAAACGCTCTGGGGTATATGTGCATAATTAAGATCCGTGGAGAATATAATGAAGGAAAAATCTGTGACTCAAAATCTTAAAGCAAAGTTGGGGGAAATCAAACCTTCAGTAAAGACTATTAAGCAGAAAGTAGATGCTTTTCCCTCCGCAGAACTTGTTGCAGAGACTTCATTATCCAAAATCTCTCTGGTAATGAATTAGGTTAAATCAAACATTGCAGGATCAAATCACTCTGCAACTCAGGCTATTATCGGAGCTGACAACAACTTTGTAACCATAATGGGCCAAATTACCTTCTCATCTACTGACCTAAAAGCAGTACTAAAGGAGTATATTGACAGCAAGTTTGAAAACTTGAAAATCTCATTCCCAAAGCAATCACAGAATCCTCCAAGGATGTTTGAAGTAGAAGATAGGTAACATGCTCTTGAATTGTTTCCAAGTAGTTCATGAACCCTAAACTGATGCAAACAAAAAGGGGGAGAAGAGCACAAGCAAAGAAGGTGAAGCTTTTAAGAAGCAGATTATAGTGTATAGAATAGCTATTTTTACCATGTAAAATTTTTCCAATAGCTAGTTCTATATAATTTTCACTTGTATACCTTTGTATTTGTAACCAGAACTTCATTGATGTTAACTATTGTTAACAGTAGAAGTATATATAGTGCAAAATATCCGTTCAAAAATTGCTTCTAAGCACAATTATCAATTGTACTTAAACTTTAAAGCCTAAATTCAAAAACATTGGGGGAGTTAGGTTGCTAGAATTATGGGGGAGTAAATTTGTAAATGACTAAGTATCAAGAATCATACTTAGCTCACCCTTATGCTTATGCTTCAATGTACTTAGTTTTTGTTTCCATCAAACGGGGGAGATTGTTGGGAAATAATGATCTCGAAGAACAAATTCAAAGATATATCTAGATCAGGTTTGAAGTACACAAAAACACAAGAGTCCAAGATAAGTCATCCGGACACATACTGAAGACTTCAATTCCTAAGTCCATATGGAAAGCATACGATTAGAGTTTGGAAAGGAAACAAACTTATAACCCCTAAAAGATAGCATCTAGATAAGTTGAGTCTAAAGACATCCAAAAGGTTCAATTATCAAAGACAAAGGGAAATTATTTAAAAATCATAATTCCCTCCACTTCGGTTTAAAGTCAAATTTCGTTTGCCTTGAAGAATGAAAAAGTGATAGCTTGCTCGCATTACACGAAAGGACAAATATCTGACTTGGAAAGAGAAAAAGGCAACCACATTTTTAACCTAGACCAATTGTATGGTGCATGGAGCTCACTCAACTGACAAAGAATGCAAAGAATTTGGCAGTGCTCAAAAATCAAAACCAACAACTACTGACAACTTTTTGCAATCAATTCCAAAAATTCAAATGGGTCAAATTATGTCTCTAATGGATTTGTCAATGGCTCTAGATGCACCACATCATACTAGATCAACGGGGAAGATTCAAGATCTACCTTAACGGTACACAACGGCTACATTTATGATCAAAGCCTGAAGTAGCTGGTCAATTTTACAAGAAGCTATTACAAAGAGAATTCAAGCTAATTCAATCAGATAATAAAATCCCTCCAAGAACTAGAAAAACTCCTAATTTATTTTGTAGGAATTCTCAAGTGTGTTATAAACTTGATGAATTCAAAAACGAAACCCTAGACAAAATTAGTTGTAATATCTCATACTAAGGTGAGTATTGAGATTGGGACTCAACTTAGAGTTGGGGCTTTAAGTGATATATCCCTGTAGAACTCAAGTTAAACTTAGGTAGTTTAAGTGGTATATCCTACTAAAGAGAAAGGACTCCGTTAGGAGTTGGTGCTTCTAGTGGTATATCCTACTATCGGAGAAGAAGTTTTCAGGGACAAGCTCGAGAGGACTTAGCTAAGGTTGGGCCTTAGTGGCATATCCTGTAGTCCGAAGAAAAATTGTAAGGCTTGATTCTTGCCAGTTGAAAAGGAATCCACTAGTGAACAAAGCTCGGAGTAAGGAAACTCTAGGGACTAGAGTAGGTGGGGATCGAACCAGGATAAAATCATCGTGTTTGATTCTCTTTAACCCTTTACTTTATTGCACATTATTTCATATTTTCATCATCCGGATCCAGTTCACCCAGAACATATCAAACACGTTACACAAGACTTTTTAAAAACTATAAATTCTGCAAAAAGGGTCATTCAACCCCCCCCCCCTCTGACTTTATAAATATACACACAGGGACCAATAGGTATCCCTTTTGTACTTATCATACCACTCCATTTGTGATGGTGTGATATCCCAGCCAATGGACCTAGGCCTTTCCAGTCCACCATATTTTATCAAAAGCGAATTTTCAAAATTTTTAATACAAAATTTTGCACAACTAGAACGTACATAAAATCAAACCCAAAAAATCCCAACTCCAGAACATCACGGCAGGATTTTTCAGGATAGCCTATCATCCGCAGCAGCTCCTGATGGAGCTGCTGCCACAGGGACAGTAGGCTGCTGCTCACGGCAACAGCAATTAGCTGCTACAAGCACAACAATTCTCGTAAGGGAACTGTTGCTATCGCAACAACTATATTGCTGCCCATGGCAGCATTTCCCTTGTGAGAACTGCTGCTATCGCATCAGCTATGATGTTGCTCATGGCAGCAATTCTCCTATAGGAACTGCCGCCATCGCAGCAGCGATTACAGTGTCAAAAAACTTTATATTTTTTCTTTTTAACTTAAAACATAAAATTTAAATAAATCAAATCAAACAGATTATACACCAACACTCCAATCCAGCACAAACAAGAACAATCAAATTGAACCAGAAAATAAATACAATTTTAATCTTGTCAGAAACCCATGGGGAAAATAACAAAATTTATGCCAAATGGAATTCCATATGCTATTCTTATCATCGAAAGAATCCCAAAGAGACAAAATCCATTGTACCTATTCGAAAGAAACCCGCTCTGATACCAATTGTAGGGATTTGTCATCAAAAATCAATCACAAAGGCGGAAAATCAATTGAAATTCTCAAATCCTCCAAGGATCATTATTCGAATACCATACAATGATTTTAAAAATGGTGAGAATAAAGTAATAAAACTCACATGAAATCTCTTAATTGAGATTGAAGAGCGCAAAGGCTTTCAGAACGGAAGCCCTTCAATATCACGTGCATGAACCCCTCATGAATCAAGACTGGTGCTAGCCGAGGAATATGAAGAACGAACAAGCCAAGGGAGCTCTCAAGTGAGGAGGCTGATTGTTGTATACAGTAAACGAGTATTAACTATATTTTTAATTAGTTATTTTATAACAACCTAATTAGAATTAGGTTTACGTTAGATTTAATTTAATTATAAATTGACCCCAAATTAAATTTTTTTAACAATTAAACCCTCAGATTTAATTCCTTAAACTAATTTATTTTATCAATTTTATAATTATTCAATTAAACCGATAGACAAACTGAAAACAATGTCATTTAATTTTATTCAATGAATAATATAAATTACTTTATATTATACCATTGACCAAATTAAATTATTTACTGAATAATATAAATTACATTATATTATACCATTAACCAAATTAATTTTTTTAATGAATAATATAAACTACATTATACTACACCATTTACCAAATTAAATTTCTTGGTTTTGTAAAGATTATTCAATTCAATTTACTTGACATGTCAATTAACTAATAATCACTTCTTCATTATGTCTTGTAATATTGCATGTACAAGAAGTCCCAAATCAGTGGTTCTAAGCACACGATCCTTTGGGTCTGTCAATATGTTGGCAGTAGGCGCTACCCTACAGATTGTAAGCGGATTCTAGCAAACCATTATAGCCTCCAATTGGGATATAATACAGTTGTTTAATCTAGATACTGAACCTAGTAGTTATCTTGCAAAATCTTTTGCTATCCACATCTAACTGATGAACAAGGCATAATGACAATCACCCTCTATTAAAATCCATCACCGCCAGCCCGATGTCTTTCAGTTTCTCAAATTGAAATGGCAATCCTTAAACTACAATACTACTAATAACATGTTCATGAAAATAAACCGATCATACCCATACTTGTAATCCAATATTTAAGGACCCGTTAGGTGTATACCACAACTTACCCAATTTCAAGTTAGTAGCATGTTGCAATTAATTCTGATGATAATCAAGACCAACTTCGCATGGATCGGTCTAGCCTCATGTCCCCGACATGTGCCCATGTTCATGATTAGCTTTTCCAAGCGACATAGTAAATTCATTATTGTAGATCATCTAACATACAAGTCTTTATTTCTAATCATTCCCACAACGGGACAGACTTGGGACATTTTGTGATTCATAATCAACGAATACCCTACTCATATTATAGCACAAGATATAAATGCAGTAGGTTCATTGCCTTTATTAATGTGACACAATTAATATATTTATGAATCATCATACATTATTAAGAACCAATGCCTATGAACTATGACACACCAACAATGACATTAGAAACTCCAAAATAATAACGATAATAGAGATAAAAGAGAGAATATGAGAATAAAAGCCTTTTTTAATTCTCGATATGAATTGTATACAATAAATGTCTATTTACATGAAAGTTCAAGATCATTCGCATTAGCGTATTTGCATTCGCATTAGTGTATTGGCATTTGCGCATTCGCATTAGCGCCAGGCCCGATCCTGAGGGATGGCGGGAGGGCCCATAGTTGGAAGGGGGTCCAAAGATATATTTTCGTTTAAAGATTTAGTTGTTATTGTTAAAAGAAAATAAATACAAATATTACAAAGTGGTAGATTAATTGGTAGAGTATTTTCTTAGCTTATGAGAGGTCAAGAGCTCAATTCCTACTTTTGACAAAAGGTAAGTATTTATTGCAATATGTTTTTATTGAGGATCCAATTTTACTACTTTTGATATTATTTTGCCTACGGTCCCCAAATTATTAACACCGAGCCTGATTAATTGGATATCAATTATCTAATAAATTGCATATACTTACCAAACAGTTGTACAACTAAAACCCAACAGCAAAACCAGCTTACCGGAATTAAAAATTATAATCCATAAATGGCTTTTGAATAATTAAAGATTACTTGGCAACTATGCCGTTTGCTTGACTACCATTTAGCTTTCTATTAGTAAAATCACTCAAGAAATTTGATTGATCAAATTTTCCTTACAAACTTTATACATTAAATCTCAGATTCATATAATAAAACGTAATGATCAAAACTCTCCCATATTGCAATTTCTGGTGGTATGTAACTGGTAGATATTTGGTAAGAATCGTATTTTTATATGTTTAAATTTATGTTTTTAATTCAATAGAATCTGATAAGTATCTGGTAAGAATCGTATTTTCATATGTTTTTAATTCTCCATATGAAAATACGATTCTTACCAGTTACCTATCAGTTACTTATCAGATACTTACCAGATTTTGTTGAATTAAAAACAGAAATTCAAACATATAAAAATACGATTCTTACCAAATATCTATCAGTTACTTACCAGATATCGAACAACCAAAAACACAATTCGAAAAAGTATATCACAATGGATGGCGTTTCGAAGATAAAAATGAGCCGAACAAAAATCTCTAAAGCGACATGTCGAAAAAATGAACGGTTTGAAAGTCAAAATAAGATGAAAAATAATTAAAAAATACATAGTGCGTGAACAGTAGCGTGAACAGTAGTGGAACGTATCGGAGAAAAATGAAAACTTAAAATTGGTCATAGAGGGCAAAGAAAACAGAAAAGATTAATTTAGTAAATATAAAACTTAAACCATATATTTTTAACAATTTTCCATAAAATCAGCTCCGGGAATCGAAAATCATAATCCTGTTATGGTATTTGAATGATTAATCAAAGATTCCTTTGATCTTTATTTATTTAAGAAAGAAAGAAAAAGAATTCAATAATTAACGAGTATAAATACCGTGTCCATATTTGAACAATTTCCCACCAAAAGCTTAAAACTCAATTAGAGTTCTAAACTAAAACTTAATTGCAAGAAGGAAACATGTCAAGCACTGCGGTAAAGCAATACGTTGCAAAGGTATGTCATACACCAAAGTTTCGTCATTAATTCCAGTTTTTTCATCAATTCTAATGGAATTTCTGCTGTATTGTAATGGGATAGCGTGGTATCCAACGTACAGGGTCGGTTTGGTCCGAGTCTACGAGGGTCGGGGTTGGCCTAGTCTAGTCAGAGAACATCTACAAGACAAATATGGCATTAAAGGGGTCACGACGGGGGATGGCCGACGTAACCCTCTCTGATGCCTAAGTCGGTGCTTGACATGGGGAATTTAGTAGCATAGTGGGGATTAGTAAGTTACCTCTTATTGTGGGTTAGTACCCCTTATATAGATGGTTTGGCCCTTTTTGAGTTGCCATGTGTCCTTTATATGAGCTTGGTGGACAAGTAATGTGATTAGGTCTCATGGGCCTAATTGATGTTTGGGTTTTTATATACTTTGCTATCAGATGTCCCCCCCTAGGTCGGTATCGACTCCTTTAGGGTCGGTCCTCCTATTCGTGGGGTTGGTCTTGTTGCTCTTAAGGGTCCGTCTTCATCTGCCTGGACCTCATCGGGTCAAGTTTATTGCGTTTGGTTGTAGTTTCGGTAGAAGTCTCTGTTACAAGAGATGTCCCACCTTAGGTCGGTGCAATCTCCTTTAGGGTTCGATGGTTCCTTCACACTGAAATTTTTCAATTCCAGAGACAAAATTCTTTATCGCATTTTGTCTCTGTTACTAGATATGTCCCCCCTCCCCCCCCCCCCCCCCCCCAACTCTTATCCGAGCTCCTTTAGGGCTCGTGGTTGTGAGGTGTCGATGATGTGTGGGTCTCCCTTGGCGCCTACCGGCGGGGCACACTGGGGTGATTGATTAATTTAGGCGTGATGAAACCATTTAGTTCAAGTTTGCACATTTTAGCCAATTTTATGAATAAAAGAATCGAGACCCAAATCTCGATACAAATGATAGAATCGCCACCCTAGTTGTCTACTTGGGAAAGAGTTTTGGTATGGTTCCCATTGGGTGGGAGACTCATACCTTCTGGATCAGAGATTCGGGTATCAGATGAGTCACTTATTTCACATTTAGACAATTCAAAATTACATTCGCCGCATAAAACAATTTTGTTTTCATCATTTGGGAAATTATTACGAAAATCCTATTTTCTACACTCTTTCACACTCGCTACAAGCGTTTACAAATTACAATAAAGCACAAATAATAAGTGGGGGAATAAAAATTACAACCAGGGGGAATTGCAAAAGAACCTATACATTTGTTCTAAGTTATAAAATAAAATGAAATAAATTCCCCTGCATCCACAAAAATTAGCACAGTTTATAGTATATCATAAGTCAGCATTTTGTTAGGAAAAAATGTTATTATGTCAGCATGGCGGTTTTGCGATCGATAGTGCCCGGACGGCTTCATGGATCGAAGAGAAATAACAGGTCTTCAGCAAATTTTGTATGAAAACACATTTTAACTTTTGTGGGTCGATTTATCGGATTATTAGTGAAAATGATCGCATCGCAAATGGTGAGATTGGATTGATTTTACTGATTAAAAGAGAACTTTAGACGCTGCCTAGGGGCCAGTACCCATACCGGTAGGATGGGACTTGTACAAGGGGGACCGTACGGGTCCTGTCTGGTCCCAGATAGAACCTTATTTCAGTTAACAAGCAGATTTATGAAGAAGAAACCAAACAAAAATGGGATTTCCTTCCATACGAGTATGGCGCACCAGTTTAATATCCCTAAGGACATGAGGTAGCAACAAGGCCCATATGGGTTAGAACTAAATCCAAAACAGGAATAAAAGAATAGATGGAATTGAATAGGCAGAGAAACAATTAAGTAATTTAGATGTGAGTCTCTTTGAAACTCAGGAGCGTACCTTTACGACGCGAATCCACTTTAAGCCGATCCCTTTATTGTGAGAGGGTCTAGCCAAGGTAGTGATTTTAGGACTATTTAGCCGAGTATTTGTGTGGATAGAACCTCCCCCAAATCATAGTAAACGAAGCTAGAAATAAATAAAATGTGGACAAAACCTCAAGGGATGGGTTTTCTCCCTATTTTATACTTTCTATACCTCAACTATACCTACACTATACCTATGAAAATTGCTAGAACTTCATAAACTATTTTCTATAATTTCTTGTATGTCATTCTTTGTGGGTGTCTATGTGTTGAAATGAGGTGCAAAGGCCTCTATTTATAGAGGGAAATTATGTCTAAACGTAATAAGTCATATCCATGACATGATTTCTCCCAAAAATAGCATAGATTACTTGCCACAAAACCTAGATAGGCAAGTATGAGACCCATACGGGTTCGGGGAGACCCGTATGGGTCACCTCTAGGCGTATGGAGTACTTGACCCATACGAGTCCACCGGTGGATCTGTACCACCAAGCATGACCTGTACGGGTCCCTAAGGGCAGACTAAGTCTCCAAATTTAGCTAAACTCAACTCTACAGCAATAGGAACACCTTTGATGGATAACACCTATAAAAGATTGCATTATCTAGCTCTCATCATCATTTCGTGAGAAGGATCATTAAAATACAGTGCTCACAGACTACCCCTCATGGGATCATTGCAGATACAGATCTGTGTGATCTCATGATGTGAGCGAGGGTTTAGAAATCATACCTGAGGTGATGACATGGGCGAGTTCCTTTCTTGAGGTGCACTCCTTTCTTGGGTGTCCCTTTCTTGAGGCAGATGACTTTCCTTGCAAATGTGTGTCCCTTTCTTGAGGCCGATGACTTTCCTTTGCTGATGCATATCCCTTTCTTGAGGTGGATGACTTTCAATTGTTGATGCATATCCCTAGTGACTCTACTGAGGAAGGTGTGTATATCCCTTTCTTAAGGTGGATCGACTTTCCTGACTAATGGTGTATCCTTTTCCTAAGGCAAATGACTCTCCTCATATCCCTTTCTTAAGGCGGATCGACTTTTCTGACTGATGGTGGTGTATCCCTTTCCTAAGGCGGATCGACTTTCTTGACTAATGTGTCCCTTTCCTAAGGCAGATCAATTTTCCTGGCTGATGTATCCCTTTCCTAAGGCGGATCAACTTTCCTGGCTGATGTATCCCTTTCCTAAGGTGGATCGACTTTCCTGGCTGATGTATCCCTTTCCTAAGGTGAATTAACTTTCTTGACTAATTAATCCCTTTCCTAAGGCGAATTGACTTTCCTGACTGATGTATCCCTTTCCTAAGGTGGATGACTCTCCTACTGGGGATTTGGAATGACTTGTAAAGAGACAACAATCAAACACCGAGTTAGTCATTGTCTAAGCAGACACATCTTATTTCTTGATTGACTTTGTGATGAACAAAACTCTTTGCCCCTTCAATTAAAATGAAGATGTGTGGATGGGGATTGGCCACTAAATAAGCTGTAAATTAAGTGCGAGAAATGTCGAGGTTTGCCCTATTGCTTTTGGAATGGAGTGCCTCTTGGAGGGTGCCTCGGTGAGAATGCCCCTTTAGGGGGGAGATGCCCTTTGATTGGCTGATTTCGCCGCTAGGGAATGGGGGGTTGCCCTTAGATTAACTGATTCTGCTGCTGGGGAATGGGGTAATGTCCTTTAGTGAACCATTTTTCGCTAGGGGAAGTGTTTCCTTGCAAGACTCACTTGTTGGGAAAAATTTCCTATATTTGAGTAGACTTGTACATAAAATTATCCTTGTTAGTGATCAATTCAAAAATGGCTTACCTTGATTCTTGATCAACTTTTGCGAAAATAAAAATTTTGTCCCCTTCAATCGAGGATCAAGGTGAGCTGGGGGTTTTGCCCCACATTTAACTGAAACCTGGAGTTTAAAAGGAGTGGGGTTAGCCCCGAGTCTGAACCGGATGTACCCCAGGTTCTTCCATGAAATTTTGGATCAAAACAGCCTTTTGATTGCAATAGGGGGACCCGTAAGGGTGGGCTAGGATCCGTACGGTTGGAAATTTGAAGAGAAGGGACCCGTACTGGTAGGGTGGGCTCGTACGGGACCCGATTGGGGGGTTTTAAAAAGGAAACAGACTCCTAACATCCCGCCTTACATAAAATTCTCCCATGTTGCAAATTTCAGTGATTTTCTCCTAAAATTCGATTAAGATGGATAAAAAGATCCCACAAATGGGTCGTTTCTTTATTAGGCACGAGGATTTGCCCCAAGTAGGCAATTTGGAGCTTTGGGAATGGCCGATTTCGGTCGGGTATGCTTTTCTCTAGGGGGGCTCATTTTTTAGCCTTACTCCCACTTCCAAAGTGCCTTCGATTCCCTCTCCTCAAAACCATACCTCTAAACTCCAGGTATTTCGCTTGATTCTCCATTTTCTCCATTTTTTGAGATTTTTGGAATTTCTCAATTTTGGGCATGATTCAGGGTGTTTTAGATCCCGAAATAGAGCCTGATGCATGTAACTCTAGTCTAGGATGCTTTTGGGATTGATTTGAATGAGCCTTGGTTGAATTTGGTTGAATTTACAATTTTTTGGGATTTTTCTCGCCCAAGGACTATTCACAAGGGACCCGTACAGGTGGGGTTAGGACTCGTATGGGTCCTATTTTTGGTACGAGTGCTATAATAAGACCCGGGTGGGTAGGGAGGGTACATATGGGACCTTTCCTTGGGGATAGAATGTTCAATCTGCTACTTTCTGCAACCTTTTCCTACTTTTTTTGATTTATCCATTGTATTATAACCATGTTAAACTGTGTTTTTATCCTTGCAATTCCCTTATAAAAGTGTGGGAGCCTTAAGCTTCCACAGAAAGTGGTATGAGGAGATTTGAGCTACGGGGGATACTGAGCTACTAGCCCGCATAGATTCATTTGGGTTCAGTGACATTATCAAGGCCATCCCTCAGGCCCCGAAGATACTAGCCCCGAGTGCTATTTTAGCTCTAGCAGAGAGGTGGTCGGAGATGACCTATACTTTCCATCTACCAATCGAGGAGGTTACCGTCACTCCCCTGGACATGTGTGCACTGATGGGATTAGACTAGAGTGGGGACATCGTCCATTTTGATGTCTGCATCGATCGATGGCATTCCAGGCCTGAGGTGAAGGCTCATATGGAGAGATTACTTGGGCTTCATCCGAGAGGGACGGACAAGCTTAAGTACGGGGAGCTTTACGGCTATTAGAATGAGCAGCCATATCCTATTGCTGTGGAGAGGAGGGATCAATATGCCCGGTCCTTCTTACTAACATTCCTTACCACCGTATTCTTCTAGGTCTAATCGAGCAACCTCAACTATGGTTTGCTCTCAGCAGTTGAGGATCTTGCAGCTGTGCCAGGCAAGAATTGGTGTCGGGCCATCATGGCACAGTTTTACTATAGGCTGGATGTTCGAGTTCGGGGCCAGCAGTCCGAGGTCATGATCCGCCATCAGATCTTACTGGTAAATTCTAAACTGATCTCTTATGCTCTAACCCTTTATTTGAACTGTGCTGCAACTGATCTTTACTTTGTCTTGCAGATTTTAGACTTTGAGAATCGACTGATCGACAGGCCAGGCTTGCCCATACATCCTGGGATGCCGCATATCATTTCCAGGTGGATGGGGCTTGGCAGGGTTAGGCCCTAACTATGGTGGAGTATAGGGAGTTCCTTAACCAGCTACGCTCCGATCGGGTAAACTTCTTTCATGTTGAATCTATATTTCACATTTTGATGACCATTAGCAAAAACTGTATTTACAAAGTTATAATACTTATAGTGCATTTAATTTGTGCAAGTTATTTGAGATCCATAGGAGAGGTTGGATATGGACGGGGACATTGAGTGGATGCAGGCCAAAATGGATGACCACCGCTTTGTGCTGGATCCCCGCTCTCCCTAGAATGGTACTTGGGCGAGAGGGTCCAAGACTGGAGGACCAGTGCTATTATGGAGAGACCGATCCATCCCCCGATCCCAACGGGAGTCTTCTAGCCGAATCTGATGCCTTCGATGGACCAGGGGTTGTACCTGTTGGGTGAGGGGGCTCGAGTGCTATTAGTAGGGGGATCCTATGTTGCATTTATTGATTCTTCACTCCTTCCTCCTTGTGAGAGGATCCACTTCAAGGACATTCCCCTTGAGTTCCACTAGAGCAATAGTAATGGCGATGATGATGATGATGATGATGATGATGATGATGATGACGAGGGTGGACATGAGGGCGACTGCGGAGGTCCTTCTATGATTCAGAACACTGAGGGCCCATAAAGGTTTGCCATGCCTTCATCTCAGGTATCCTTCTAACTTAGCCTTTTTTAATACCTCATTATTTCCTAGAACTGACTATGACCCTGAGTGTAACCGTCTATTGTCGTAGCCTTCTGCCTCCATGTAGAAGAGGTCTACTAGTGCTGCCCCTACTGTCCTAGAGTCACCGATAAAGCGGTCCTGTGCTTCGGTGAGTGTGAGAGATGGGGTCCTCCAGGCAAAGTTGGATACTTTCTTCTGGCTCCTCAATTATTTGGGGAAGCGAGCTGTCAAGGAGCTCGAGGAGTCGGTTCATCCTATCCGCTTTACCCCATCTAGCTCCACTCGTGTGAGGAATTCTCTGCTTTAACCTCATTATTATGATTGTAGCCTGAAATATCTTGGTGTTGACATGATTTTCTTTTCAAGTGACTATATCTGAGGCAGAGAGGATTCTAGGGGTTTCTTCTTCATCTGAGACCTGGTGCTAGCTCAGGATGCACTAGCCTCGGTAAGTTTCTTTTACCTGCAAAATTTAATAAATTATGCATGATACATGCCATGATATTTATATATGGGTACTGATCTTATGATTTCCATTACAGACTCTGTTGGCTATAGAGCGTAGCAGGTCCACTCAGGACATGGATGCCTTTGAGGAGCGAGCTACGTTCCTGGAGAAGCAGCTGTGAGCAGCAACTGTAGTGGCCGACAGTGCACGGGAGGAGACTGCTTAGGCGAGGGCCAAGGTTGAGGCATTGCGGGGTCAGCTGGCACGAATGATTGAGGACAGGTAGATAACTGAGCCGTTATATTCCTTATCTGATGATGATAGGTTAGTATATCGAGCGGCACCGGTGGTGTCCCAAGCGGTTAGAGGAGAGCGTGAGGTGGAGCAGCGAGCTGAGGCGGCTAGTGCTGCAGCTGAGGATGGTGCTGGAGGAGGGGACTAGGTGATGATCAACATGGATGACATACTAGCTGATACCCAGGACGAGACTCAGGGCGCGCCCTAGGGATCGGATCCTCCCCCCGCAGCTTAGATTATACTATAGCTATTACATTTTGGATTTTTGATACTTTTGGCCCTACGTGGCTTATTTTTTATGTAGACTTGGATTTATACTTTCATCACTTAACTTTTATGCATGTTGAACTTTTGTTTTTCTGAACTGAAACCATTGAATACTGTCGTCTGCAAACCCTTGTTGCCCCTTTGACATAACTAACAATGAATACCATTTAGCGAGCACTACAAGCAATTGAGTTAATCATTGAACACTCTACGTTCGTGATCGCAATGAAATGACCCAGTGTAATTGATAAGGATTACCAAGGCTGGCTAGTTGAAATTAGCACTTCTAGGGATACGTGCTATCACGTTATTTCACAATAGGAGAACTAAGTTCAAGGAACCCTAGTTGAGAGACATGACAATTACAAATGATGTTCTAATTATTACAATTGACAAATGGCGCTTTTGAATTGAGTTCTAATTTTTGCATAAGCCCCCCGGTGTGAGATGACCTATTGAACATTTATCCTCATTTCTTTTTTTCCTGATTTTTGCCGGAACTATCCTTGACGGCTCAGCTCAGCGGACTTTTCTTTTCGTCAACTCTTTGCCTTAACTTTTGCATGGACCGCCCTTAAAGGTTTTCAATCCAACAGGCTTTTTCTTTGCCTTAAATTTTGCCTGGACCACCCTTTCGAGTTTTCGACCCAGTAGGCTTTTTCTTTCTTTTTCCTTTCTTCTTAACTTTTGTTTGGACCGCCCTTTCGGGTTTTCAATCAAAAGCTAGAATGGGGTCCAAAAATATTTTTTTGTTTAAAGATGTAGTTATTATTGTTAAAAAGAATAAATACAAATATTACAAAGTGGTAGATTAATTGGTAGAGTATTTTCCCAACTTATGAGAGGTCAAGAGCTCAATTCCTACTTTTGACAAAAGATAAATATTTATTGCAATATGTTTTTATTGAGGACCCAATTTTATTACTTTTAATATTATTTTATCTAAGGAGCACAAATTATTAAGGCTGAGCCTGATTAATTGGATATCAATTATCTAATAAATTGCGTATACTTACCAAACAGTTCTACAACTAAAACCCAACAGCAAAACCAGCTTACCGGAATTGAAAATTATAATCCATAAATGGTTTTTGAATGATTAAAGATTACTTGGCAACTATGTCGTTTGCTTGTCTTCCATTTAGCTTTCTTTATTTGTAAAATCACTCAAGAAATTTGATTGAATATTATCCAATTTAACCATAACTAATCAAAAGACGCTGGAAATTTTCCTTACAAACTTTATACATTAAATCTCAGATTCATATAATAAAACATAATGATCAAAAGTTTCTTAATACAACCTTAATTTTGCTTAGCTAATCCTAAATGGCTAAAGTTATATTAAAACAAGCAGCTAAAGTCATCTTGACTTTACTTTAATACAGTATACTTACCGGACAGTTGTAAAACTGAAACCAAACAACAAAACCAGCTCTGGGAATCGAAAACCAGAATCCTGTAATGGTATTTGAATGATTAATCAAAGATTCCTTTGATCTTTATTTATTTAAGAAATCACCAAAGAAAGAAAAAGAATTCAACAATTAACGAGTATAAATACCGTGTCCATATTTGAACAATTTCCCACCGAAAGCTTAAAACTCAATTACAGTTCTAAACTAAAACTTAATTGCAAGAAGGAAACATGGCAAGCACTGCTGGTAAAGCAATACGTTGCAAAGGTATATCATATACCAAAGTTTCATCATTAATTCCAGTTTTTTCATCAATTCCAATGGAATTTCTGCTGTATTGTATTGGGATAGCTTGGTATCCAACGTATAGGGTCGGTTTGGTCCGAGTCTATCAGGGTCGGGTCGGCCTTTTCTGGTTAGAGAACACCTACAAGACAGAAATGGCGTTAGAGGGGTCACGTCGGGAGTTGGCCGATGTACCCTCTCTGTTGCCTAAGTCAGTGCTTGACCTGGGGAATTGAGTAGCATAGTGGGGATTAGTAAGTTACCTCATATTGCGAGTTATTGCCCCTTATATAGATGGTTTGGCCCTCTCTTGAGTTGCTATGTGTCCTTTATATGAGCTTGGTGGACAAGGATGTGATTAGGCCTCATGGGCCTCATTGATGTTTGGGTTTTTATATACTTTGCTATCAGTTGTCCCTCCTAGGTCGATATCGACTGCTTTAGGGTCGGTCCTTCTATATGTGGGGTTAGTGCTTTTGCTCTTGAGGGTCGGTCTTTGTCTGCCCGGACCTCATCGGGTCAAGCTTATCACGTTTGGTTGTAGCTTCGATAGAAGTCTCTATTACAAGAGATGTCCCACCTTAGGTCGGTGCGAACTCCTTTAGGGTTCGATGGTTCCTTTACACTGAAATTTTTTCAATTCCAGAGACAAAATGCTATGTCGCATTTTGTCTCTATTACCAGAGATGTCCCCCCAACTCTTATCCGAGCTCCTTTAGGGCTCGTGGCTGTGAGGTGTCGATGATGTGTGGGTCTCCCTTGGCGCCTACTGGTGGGGCACATTGGGGTGGTTGATTAATTTAGGCATGATGAAACCATTTAGTTCAAGTTTGCACATTTTAGCCAATTTTATAAATAAAATAATCGAGACCCAAATTTCGATACAAATGATATAGTCGCCACCCAAGTTGTCTACTTAGGAAACAGTTTTTGTACGGTTCCCATTGGGTGGGAGACTCATACCTTTTGGATTAGAGAATCGGGTATTGGATGAGTCACTTATTTCTCATTTAGTTAATTCAAAATTACATTCGCTGCGTAAAACCGTTTTGTTTTCATCATTTGGGGAATTATTACGGAAATCCTATATTTCTACACTCTTTCACACTCGTTAAGAGCGTTTACAAATTACAATAAAGCACAAATAACAAGTGGGGGAATAAAAATTACAACCGAGGGAAAAAGGAGGAATTACAAAAGAACCTATACATTTGTTCTAAGTTATAAAACAAAGTGAAATAAATTCTCCTGCATCCAAAAAGATTAGCACAGTTTATAGTATATCATAAGTCAGCATTTTATTAGGAAAAAATGTGATTATGTTAGGTTGGCAGTTTTGCGATTGATAATGCCCGGAGGGCTTCTAGGATCAGAGAGAAATAACTGGTCTTCAGTGTATTTTGTTATGAAAACACATTTTAACTTTTGTGGGTTGATTTACCGGATTATTAGTGAAAATGATCACATGGCAAATGGTGAGAACTGATTGATTTTAATGATTAAAAGAGAACTTTGGATGATGCCTAGGGGCCAGTACCCGTACGGGTGGGATGGGACTCGTACGGCTACTGGGGAGGACTGGTACGGGTTATAGGGGGACTCATACGGGTCATGTCTGGTCTCGGACAGAACCTCAGTTCAGTTAACAAGCAGATTTATGAAGAAGAAATAGAACAAAAATAGGATTTCCTTCCTTATGGGTATGGCACACTAATTTAATATCCCTAAGGACATGAGGTACCAACACGGTCAATATGGGTTAGGACCAAACCTAAAACAGGAGTAAAAGAATAGATGGAATTGAATAGGAAGAGAAACAATAAAGTGATTGAGATGTGAGTCTCAGGAGCGTACCTTTACAACGTGAATCCATTTTTAGGTGATCCCTTTGTTGTGAGAGAGTCTAGCCAAGGTAGATGATGAAATGGTGATTTTAGGACTATTTAGGCGAGTATTTGTGTGGATAGAACCTCCCTTAAACCCTAATAAATGAAGCTAGAAATGAATAAAATGTGGACAAAACCTCAAGGGATGGGTTTTCTCCCTATTTTATACCTTCTATACCTCAACTATACCTTCACTATACCTATGAAAATTGCTAGAACTTCATAAACTATTTTCTATAATTTCTTGTATACCATTCTTTATGGGTGTCTATATGATGAAATGAGGTACAAAGGCCCCTATTTATCGGGGGAAGTTATGTCTGAACGCAATAAGTCGTATCCATGACATGATTTCTCCCAAAAATAGCATAGATTACTGGTCATAAAACCTGAATAGGCAAGTACGGGACCTGTACGAGTCCGGGGAGACCCATACGGGTCCCCTCCATATGTATGGAGTACTTGACCCGTACGGGTCCACCGGTGGATCTGTACCACCTAGCATGACCCGTACGGGTCCCTAAGGGCAGACTAGGTCTCCAAATTTGGCCAAACTCAACTCTGCAGCAGTAGGAACACCTTTGATGGATAACACCTTAAAAGATTGCATTATCTATTTCTCATCGTCATTTGGTGAGAAGGATCATTAAAATACAGTGCTCACAGACTACCCCTCGTGGGATCATTACAGATACAGATCTGTATGATCTCATGATGTGAGCGAGGATATGGAAATCATACCTGAGGTGATGACATGGGCGAGTTCCTTTCTTGAGGCGAACTCCTTTCCTATGTGTCCCTTTCTTGAGGTGGATGACTTTCCTTGCAAATGTATATCCCTCTCTTGAGGCTGATGACTTTCCTTTGCTGATGTGTATCCCTTTCTTAAGGCGGATGACTTTCATTTGTTGATGTGTATCCCTAGTGACTCTACTAGGGAAGCTGTGTGTATCCCTTTCTTAAGGTGGATCGACTTTCCTTACTAATGGTGTATCCTTTTCCTAAGGCGAATGACTCTCCTCGTAACCCTTTCTTAAGGCGGATCTGTTGGGAACTGACAATCAAATTGAACATGCATAACAGGCATGGCAGAAATTCAAAATTTTTTCCCTGTCCCCAGGAACTCCTAATAGATGTATATAAATTAATTAAAGCCTTAACTAAATAATTCTCTACCTAGGTTCGCATGCAAAAGGGCTAGGCATACCACAATTCTAAATTATATCCTGGAACATTTATTTTATACTAAGCATGTTATAACTCTAAGCTATAACCTAAGCGTACAAAACAACCTAAGCATATTATTAAGTCTAAAAACGCTTAAAGAAAAAGACCTAATAATAAAAAGAGAAAGAAAGAAAACTTACCAGTTGAAGTGTGCTTTAGCAGAACCTTCTTGAACAAGCCTCCAAGCGTAGGATAGCCTCTATGAGTATCCACACGAACCCCACCAACCAAAATCTACCAAAGAGGAAGAACTAATGAGCCTAGATTAGTAGCTAGACCACTCTAGAAGCCCCACCCGAAGATATAGACTAGAGGTGCTCGAATAAATTCAAGCTCCTCAAAAAGAACTTGCTCAATTACCCAAGAGATTAATCTTTACGAATCTTAACTTAGGATTTAGCTTTGAGCTTTGGTGCAATTTGAAAGGGGGAGAGATGAACCCTATTTATAGGCTCGGGGGAGCAAAATTGCTCCCCCAAAATTGATGTGGGATGTGAATTTAGCACATCCCACACGCGGGTTTGACCGATAGGGCTTGGAGCCCCATGGGCTCAACCCTCATGCTCGGAGCATGCTGTGCATCTCTCGAGCCGGGCTTGCGAGCTTTCTCACAAGCCTAGCTTGCAAGATATCTTGCGCTGGGCAAGTCCAGCGCTGCCAAGGGCAGTGCTGGCGAGCCCAGCCTCGTGGGCCTCCGCAAGTGCGGCGGTGCGGGATTTCATGCACAGGGTGTGTCTCGAATCCCTTAGCCCATTTCGCAATAAAAATTGTCTAACAATTTTTCTACCGGGTACTACCCATTCGAAAAAAATTCCCTTTAAATCCTTTTCAAATAAATATTTATTTTATGACCCTAATAAATTAGTTACTGGTCAAAAATAAATTCCTTGGTACATCCAAAATGATCTAATCATTTCTAACCAATTAAATAATAATCCAATTATTATTTATATTATATTTTCGTAATAGAATAAATCTATTAGTTTTTTACTTAGTCCGATAAAGGTCCAATGTGTGTGACCTTATAGGATCCTGAAGTATTGAGTTGTTAAGGCTTAACCAACCCTTTTTCTAATGGAACCATTGGCTTGATGTTCTAGACCGTGAATAGAACTTGATTACCTTAAACGACTATAGTACACCTCTAGCAAGGGTCTACCATCCCCCGTTACTCCGAACATCATTTATGCTTATGACTTAATCCCGGTTAATGCAATAGTTGTCCAATGCGATGAACTCCTTCCATTCTTTAATATTAATACGATCTGGTTTATAGTGTTTGGTTAAAGTGTTAACCCATTAATAGCAATGTTGCTCCAACCTATCGCAGTTATTAACTTGTTACTGAAGTATATTGCCTTTTACCATATATAGCATGTTTGACTAGAAACCATTTCTATCAAACACATACTCTGATAAGAGGTTTATGGCAATCATCACTTCAACAAGTGGCCAAGTATAACTCCTTAATATATTCGGAGCGATGGATTCTTTTCGACAACTCAGCTTACCAACGTGATGTCATCACTATACCTGTAATCACCCATAACACCCTAAATTAATTAGTGTGTAGTAATGACCCAAAGTATAGCAATAGTACCACACAAGGTAACCAGTATCTCAAGTATGAGGATATTCGCAAAGCTTATTGCATGAAGATAAACACTAACACATTGATATATATACCAAGTGTTTATCTTATTGTGGTCTCCAAATATATCTCCTAGATATATCCATGTGTCAAACTTAAGGCATCACCTTCAGTCCTTAGGAGATTAACTGTTTGGACCCTATCCAAGAAAGTTGACCACATGCTAGTCGTTCCGCTTCATCAATATCCTTTCTTGATGAAACTATGACTAGGGATAGTTTAGACATACTCATAATTGCACATGAAGCAGGTTCCTCCAAATATAGTCCAACTATAATTTCTCTGACTTCATGCTATGATACATCAAGGACTTTTGCATACATACATCAATGAATATATTTTAACCAACTATAATACATTTATAAACACATCGACATAAAACAAAAGATTAAATGCCTTTATTAATTAAGTAAAATATTTGTACTATTACATAATTAAGATATATCGCCCTAATTGCCTTATCGGCATACATCATATCCAATAGGATCGACTTTCCTAATTGATGGTGGTGTATCCCTTTCCTAAGGCGGATCAACTTTCTTGGCTGATGTATCCATTTCCTAAGGTAGATCGACTTTCCTGGCTGATGTATCCCTAGCCTAAGGCGGATCGACTTTCCTGGCTGATGTATCCCCTTCCTAAGGCGGATCGACTTTCTTGGCTTATGTATCCCTTTCCTAAGTTAGATTAACTTTCTTGACTAATGTATCCCTTTCCTAAGGCGAATCAACTTTCCTAACTGCTATATACCTTTCCTAAATCGGATGACTCTCTTGCTGGGGATTTGGAATGACCTGTGAAGAGACAACAATAAAACACCGAGTTAGTCATTGTCTAAGTAGACACATCTTAATTCTTAATTAACTTTGTGATGAACAAAACTTTTTGCCCCTTCAATTAAGAATGAAGATGTGTGGATGGGGGTTGGCCCCTAAATAAGCTGTAAATTAGGTGCTAGAAATGTCGAGTTTTGCCCAATTTCTTTTGGAATGGACTTCCCCTTGGAGGGTGCCTCTTGAAGAATGCCTCTTTAGGGGGGAGATACCCTTTGATTGGCTGATTTCGCTGCTAGGGAATGGGGTAATGTCCTTTAGTGAACCCTTTTTTATTGGGGGAAGTGTTTCCTTTCAAGACTCACTGTTGGTGAAAATTTCATATATTTGAGTAGACCTGTACACAAAAATTATCCTAGTTAGTGATCAATTCGAAAATTGCTTACCTTGATTCTTGACCGACTTTCGTGAAAACAAAAATTTTTGCCCCTTTAATCGAGGATCAAGGTGAGCTGGGGGTTTTGCCCTACATTTAACTGAAATTCATAGTTTAAAAGGAGTTGGGTTGGCCCCGAGTCTGGACCGGATGTGCCTCTGGTGCTTCCATGAAATTCTGGCTTAAAATCGCATTTTGATGGCAAAAAGGGGACCCGTATGGGTGGCAATTAGAAGAGAAGGGACCCATACGAGTGGGGTGGGACCCGTATGAGTCCAAATCGGGGGGTTTTAAAAAGGAAACAGACTTCTCACATCCCGCAGTACACAAAATTCTCCTATATTGCAATTTCTAGTGATTTTCTCCAAAAGTTAAATCAAGATGTATTAAAAGATCCCACAACTGGGCTGCTGCTTTATTAGGCACAAGGATTTGCCCCAAGTAGTCAATTTGGAGCTTTGGGAATGCCCGGTTTTGATCGAGTATGCTTTTCATGAGGGGGACTCATTTCTTGGCCTTACTCCCACTTCCGAAGTCCCTTTGATTCCCTCTCCTAACACCCATGCCTCTAAATTCTAGGTATTTTGCTTGATTCTCCATTTATTCCATTTTTTAAGATTTTTGGAATTTCTCGATATTGGGCATGATTTAGGGTGTTTTAGATCCTGAAATAGAGCCCAATGCATGTAACTTTAGTCTAGGATGCTTTTGGGACTAATTTGAATAAGCCTTGGTTGAATTTGGTTGAATTTAGATTTTTGGGATTCTTTTGCACAGGGACTATTTGCAGGGGACCCGTATGGGTGGGGTTAGGACCCGTATGAGTCCCTTTTTGGTACGAGTGCCACAATGGGACCCGTACGGGTAGGGCAAACCCATACGGGTTCTGTCCTTTGGGACAGAATGTTTAATCTGCTACTTTCTACAACCATTTCCTAATTTTTTATTTGTCCACTGTATTCTAACCCTGTTGAACTATGTTTTTTACCTTGCAGTTCCAGTTAAGACGGCGAGAGCCTTGAGCTGCTATAGAACGTGGTATGAGGAGATTTGAGCTGTGGGAGATACTGAGCTACTGGCCCACATAGATTCTTTCAGGTTCAGCAACATTATCAGGGCCAACCCTCAGGCCCTGAAGACACTGCCCCCGGGTACTATTTCAACTCTAGTAGAGAGATGGTCGGAGACGGCCCATACTTTCCATCTACCGATCGGGGAGGTCACCGTCACTCCTTTGAATATGTGTGCACTGATGGGATTAGACTAGAGTGGGGACATCATCCATTTTAAAGTCTGCACGGATCGATGGCATTCTAGGCCTGAGGTGAAGGCTTATGTGGAGAGATTACTTGGGCTCTGTCTAGGAGGGAAGGATAAGCTCAAGTACAGGGACCTTCACGACTATTGGATCGGGCATCCGCATCCTATTATTGTGGAGAGGAGGGATCAGTATGCCCAGATCCTTCTTACTGACATTCCTTACAACCGTATTCTTCCCGATCTACTCGAGCAACCTCAACTATGGATTGCTCTCAATTGTCGAGGATCTTCCCACTATGCCAGGCAAGAATTGGTGTTGGGCCATCTAGGCACAGTTGTACTATAGGATGGACGTTGGAGTTTGAGACCAGAAGTTTGAGGTTAAGATCTGCCATCTGATCTTACTGGTAAATTCTAAACTGATCTCTTGTGCTTTAACCCTTTGTTCGAACTATGCTACAATTGATCATTACTTTGTGCTATAGATTTTAGCCTTTGAGCATCTACTGATCCCCAAGCCAAGCTCACCCATGCAGCCTGAGACACCATATTTCATTTCCAGGTGGATAGGGCCTTCGCAGGGTTAGGCCATGACTATGGCATAGTATAGGGAGTTCGTTCACCAGCTGCACTCCAATCGGGTAAACTTCTTTCATGTTGAATCTGTATTTCACATTTTGATGACCATTAGCAAAAACTATATTTACACAATTTATTCGAGATCCGCGGGAAAGGATGGATATGCACGGGGACATTGAAAGGATGTGGGCCGACGTGGATGACCACCGCTCGTGCTTAATTCCCTGCTCTCCCTAGATTGGTACTTCGATGAGAGGGTCCAAGACTAGAGGACCAGTGCTATTGTGGAGAGATTAACCCATCCCCTGATCCCAATGGGAGTCTTCTAGCTGCATCTGATGCCTTGGATGCGAAGGCTCGAGTGCTATCAGTAAGGGGTTCCTATGATGCATTCATTGATTCTTCACTCCTTCCTCCCTATGAGAGGATCCACTTCAAGGACATCCCTCTTAAAATCCACTAGAGCGATAGCGATAGCGGTGATGATGGTGATGACAAGGGTGGACATAGGGGCGACCACAGGGTCCTTTTGTGGTTCGGAGCGCTGAGGGCCCAGATAGGTATGCCACACCTTCTTCTCAAGTATCCTTCTAACTTAGCCTTTGTGAATACCTCATTATTTCTTGGAACTGACTGTGACCCTAAGTCTAACTGTCCATTATCATAGCCTTTCGCACTCCATGCAAAAGAGGTTTGCTGCTGCTTCCCCTGCTATCCTAGAGTCATCGATGAAGTGGTCCTACACTTTAGTAAGTGTGAGAGACGGGGTCCTCCAGGCAGAGTTGGATACTTTCTTCCAGATCCTCGATTGTTCGGGGAAGCGAGTTGTCAAGGAACTCAAGGAGTCGGTTCTTCCCATCCACTTTACCCCATCTGGCTCTACTCATATGAACTATTCTCTACTTTAACCTCATCCTTATGATTGCTGCCTGAAATATCTTGGTGTTGACATGATTTTCTTTTCAGGTGACTATATCTGAGGTAGTGAGGATTGTAAGGGGTTTCTTTTCCGTCCGAGACCTGCTGCTAGCTCAGGATACACTAGCCTCAGTAAGTTTCTTTTACCAGCAAAATTTAAAAAATTATACATGATTTATGCCATGATATTTATATATGGGTACTGATCTTATGATTTCCATTGCAGACTCTATTGGTTATGGAGCGTAGAAGGTCCGCCCATGACCTGGTTTACTCTAAGGAGCGAGCTAGGTTCCTGGAGGAGCATATGAGAAAAGCCACTGCTGAGGCCGACAGGGTAAGAGAGGAGACTGCTTGTGCGAGGGCCGAGGTTGAGGTATTATGAGGTCAGCTAGCACGAACGACCAAGGATAGGTAGATAACTAAGCTGTCCGATTCCTTATCTGATGATGATAGCTCAATCTATTGAGTGGTACCGGTGGTGACCCAACCGGTTGAAGGAGAGCATGAGGTGGAGCAGCGAGCTGAGGTGGCTGGTGTTGCGGCAGAGGATGGTGCTGGAGGAGGGGACCAAGTGATGATCAACATGGATGATATACTGGCTGATACCCAGGACGAGACTCAGGGCATGCCCTAGGGACAGGATCCCCCCACTGCTTAGATTATACTATAGCTATTACTTTCTGGATATTTGATACCTTTGGCCCTGCGTGGCTTATTTTTTATTTAGACTTGGATTTATACTTTCATCACTTAACTTTTATGCATGTTGAACGTTTCTTTTTCTGAATTAAAAACATTGAATATTGTCGTCTACAAACCCGTGTTGCCCCTTTGACATAACTAACAATGAAGACCATTTAGCGAGCACTACAAGCAAGTGAGTTAATCATTGAACACTCTACATTCCTGATCACAATGAAATGACCCAGTGTAATTGATAAGGATTACCAAGGCTGGCTAGTTGAAATTAGCACTTCTAGGGATATGTGTTATCCTATTATCTCACAATAGGAGAACTAAGTTCAAGGAACCCTAGTTGAGAGACATGGCAATTACAAATGATGTTCTAATTACTACAATTGACAAATGGCGCTTTTGAATTGAGTTCTAATTTTTGCATAGGCCCCCCGGTGTGAGATGACCTATTGAACAATTATCGTCATTTCTTTTTGTCCTGATTTTTACCTAAATTGTCCTTGAGGGCTCACCTAAGCGGACTTTTCTTTTCTTCTTTTCTTTGCCTTAACTTTTGCCTGGACCGTCTTTTCGGGTTTTCAATCCAGCAGGCTTTTTCTTTCTTTTTCTTTGCCTTAATTTTTACCTGGACCGCTCTTTCAAGTTTTTGACCCAGTAGGCTTTTTCTTTCTTTTTCCTTTTGCCTTAACTTTTGCCTAGACAGCCCTTTCGGGTTTTCAATCCAGCAGACATTTTTTGAATTTTGCATAGGGCTGATTTCTTTTGTGGCCTATCGATATTTTGTCTTGTGCTAAATAATGTATGCGTAGTAAAGATGACAACAAAGATGCATAAAATGTAGAGAAAAAACTGATGTTCACGTACTTGCGATTATTTCACCTAAGACATGCATGCATTCATAAGACCAAAATTCTTAGCAAATCATAACATATTCATTGGTAAGATTAATTTGAGTATATAGGCAATGGTTACAATTTCCAACAGTTAACTCTTACTGCATACTAGTCTTTTACAGATTTTCCAGAAAGCAACTGACATTTTTCTCTCAATGCCCTAACTTTTGCCTAAGTCGCCCTTTTTGGGTTTTCAACTTAGCGGGCTTTATTTGTGTTGGAGTACCCTAACTTTTGCCTGACCGGTTTGCAGAATACCGATCAGCGGGTTGCACCTTAATTTTTGCCCAAGCAACAAAGGACCACTCGTTGGGTGATTTATTCTTTATTTCTTTTATTCTTTGTGCTATTTTTTGTGATTTAATTCTTTTGACCTAGACATGATAACGCTTAAGCCTATCCTGATTTATTAGATTCACAAATTCATTTCCATCCATATCCATAAGCTTGATTCCACCCTTGCCGAGGACTTTCTTAACTATAAATGATCCTTCCCAATTAGGCCTGAATTTGCCCCTAGCATCGATGTTGACTTGGCGTAGCTTTTTGAGAACTAGATCACCCTCCTTGAGGGGTTTCTTTGGGTATCTAACTCTATTATTGTAAGCTCGAGCCATGTGCTGCTGATACATCTGTAGGTGGTCAAGTGCTTTGAGCCACTTCTCATCTACCGTGTTCAATTGTTCATACCTAGCCCTTGCCCAATCTGACTCTTTTAGCCGGGCTTTGAGTGCCACTTGTAGAGATCTTACTTCTGTTTCCACAGGTAACACAACTTCCATTCCATATACCAAGGAGAAAGGTGTCTGGTCAGTGGGTGTCCTTACACTAGTTATATACCCCCAAACTACAAATGGAAGTTTATAAGCCCAATCCCTATAGGTAGTGACTGTCTTGTACAAAATCTTCTTGATTGACTTATTGGCAGCCTCAACTGCTCTATTAGCTTGTGGTCTATATGGAGAAGATCTATGATGTTTGACATTGAACTTCTCAAATAATTCAGTCGTGGCCCCTTGAAACTAAACCCCATTATCAGATACCACATGGTATGGAACCCCATATCGAGCAAAAATATGCTTCTCTATGTACTTGGCCATTTTCTTGGTGGTTATACTGGTGTAAGATTCGGCCTCTACCCATTTTGAAAAATAGTCAACTATGACCATGATGAATCGATGCCCATTGGTTGATGATGGCCAAATTTCTTTGATTATATCTATTTCCCATGCCTAGAAAGGCCAAGGAGTAGATAAATTATGAAGTTCAGGTAGGGGTAAATGCTATATATCCCCATGCATTTGGCATTCATGACATTTCCTGACCTTGTCCACATAGCCGGCATTCATTGCTGTCTAGAAGTTCCCTATGCTCTGAATCTTCCTAGCCAAAGCCATCCCATTCATATGCGAGTCGCACTCCCATGAGTGCACCTGTGTCATTACCCTTTCTACCTCTTCTTTTGTTAAACATCTCAATAATAAACCTTCAACTGCCCTTTTTAAAGAGATCCTCATCAACTAGTCTAAACTGTGTTGCCAACCTCTTAAGAGTCATACAATCTGAACTTGATAACCCTCTAAGACATTCCCCTTCTTTTAAAAACCTCTTAATGTCATCATACCAACGTGCCTTTTGCCCTCCTATAATCATAACTTGGAGTTTCTCATGAAATGGGGAACAAACCGTTTCTATTACTAGCAAATGGATGCATTAAGCCTCTTCTCCCTTCCACAGTGAGGCCAAGGTGGCCAAAGAGTCAGCCATCTAATTCTCATCCCTTGGTATATATTGGAAGAAGCACTGGCTAAACTGTACTAATAGATTCAAGAATGCTTCCACATATGGCCTAAGTGACTCTTCTTTGATCTCCCACTCCCCTACGACATGCTTTACCACTAGTGCGGAATCTTCCATCACTCTGACTTCCTTTGCTCCTACTTTCAATAGAGCATCAAGATCGAAGAGACAAGCTTGATACTCGGCTCCATTATTGGTGACTGGCAATTCCAATCGTTTGCTTAGCGGGATAACCTCACTTTGAAGTGCAATGATGATTACCCCAAGATCGGCACCCTTTGGATTCATAGCCCTATTAAAATACAAGATCCATTAGGCCTTCTCTATTTCCACTGCTTCTAACTACTAATCGGGAAAATCCAAATTTTCAAGATAATTATACTCTATGGGTTGACTTGCTAAAAATTCAGCCACTGCTCTCCGCTTAATAACCTTCTTTGTGACATGCTAAATATCAAATTCAGACAATAACAGAAGCCAATGAGAGAGTTTCCCTACCACCATAGGGAATTGGCAAAGGTACTACATTGGGTCTACTTTGGTGATTGCTTGAATTCTATAGGACTAGAAGTAATGCCTCAACTTCTTGGTTAACCATACCATCACACTACACGTCTTCTCTACTACTGTGTATTTTGTCTCATATTCCAACAACTTCTTACTTAAGTAGTAGATAGCATGCTCGCTCTTATCATCTTGTTCTTAGACTAACATCGCGCCTACGGATGACTCCTCTATGGCTAAATAGAGAATCATCGGCTTACCAGGCATTAGAGGTTTCAAGACTGGGGGGCTAAAGAGATAAGTCGTTATCTTATCAAATGATACCTAGCATAGCTCTTTCCACTCTATTGGCTACTTCTTCCTTAACAGCTTGAAAATTGGCTCACACACTATCGTTAACTTGGCAATAAATTAACTCACGTACTGAAGTGATCCAAGAAATGAATTGACTTCCCTTCCAGTTCTAGGAATAGGCATTTCTTGAATAGCTTTAACCTTGTCGGGGTCAACCTCAACCCCCCTCTAACTGATGATGTAGGCCAAGAGTTTCCTAGAAGTCACCCCAAACACACACTTCTTCAGATTCAAACATAGGTTGCATTTCTCAATTCTTGTCAAGAACCTATCCAAAATCTCAGGGTGCTCTTCCCTCGTGTTAGACTTTACTAGCATGTCATCTACATAAACCTCAACCTCTTTGTGGATCATGTCATATACGGCTCTTTGATAAGTTGCCCCTGCATTCTTCAACCTAAAAGGCATTACCTTATAACAGTATACCCCCTATTCTGTGATGAAGGTTGTCTTGACCTTATCGATGATGTCCACTATGATCTTATTGTACCCAAAAAACCCATCTAAGAATGAGTACATCGCGGCTCTGGCAATACTGTCTACTAGGACATCGATATGTGGCAATTGGAAATCATCTTTTGGAGATGCCCTGTTCAAATCATGAAAGTCGACACACATTCTGACTCTTCCATTCTTTTAGGGACTGGGATGACATTTGCTAACCATGTTGGATACTCGATTACTTCAATGAATTTAGCTTCTAATAATCTAGCAATTTCAGCTTTGATTTTGTCGGCCCACTTTGGATGTAATCTTCTTAACTTTTGTTTGATTGCCTTGAACCTAAGATCGATTAAGATCAGATGCTCAGCAACTTGATGATCCACCCTAGGCATGTCCTTGTAGGACCAAGTGAAAGCGTTAACATGTTTTCTAAGCACTTTTATCATCTCTCTTTTTTTGATAGGGGTTAAGTCATTGGATATAGTTACCATATTTGGAGTTTCCTTAGTACCCCAAATTAATGTCATGCAATGAAACGTCATGAATGCTAAAAATGTTATACGTATGGTCTGATGAATGCATGGTGTTGTCAGGCAAAACATCAAATAGGTAAGAAAAATCACTATTATTATCATTACGATGCCCGAAGGCTACATCATTCTTATTACATATAATTGCATGATCATCCTCCATATGTGAAGGGTCTTCTTGGTCACTTATCAGGATGCAAGTTAGGTCGCGATCCATATCTTGTAACTATTTCTTGGTCAACACACCATCCACGGTTTCTCTTCTGACTTAGGCCAGGTTCCTCAAGGCTTTTGAAATAGGTGTCTTCTTCTTATCCCCCAATCATAATATGGTGTATATTGAAGTAGTGTCGGTATCGATAGCTTTGTCCACTTCAATCTTTGATGGGTCGCTATCCTCAATCTTCTTGAAGCATTTTTCTACTTCTATGATGGCTTCATAGCTCTCAGGAATGGTCTTGCATGCTTTCACGAATGTTATCTTGCAGAGATGGGGAGATAACCCAAAGATAAATTGATCAGCTAATTCTTTCTGATGAGGTTTTCATTTAAGAGCTGGAAATAATCATGGACGGGTTCCCCACTCCACTACCTGATAGATATAAGATCAAATATGGACGATTCTTCCCTTGCTTTCTTGGCTTCTAGGATGTGCTTCCATAACTCATCTTCTTCTAACCCTGAGTTAATCATATCTATTCCTTCTCCTCTTCGCCTGGGTTCACAAACCTTCCCTCTGTCAATTAACACCATGATAGCTTTGAGGAGGTCTTCACATACTTCAGTTGGGTGACCAAAGCTGACATGATACATGCAGAAGTTGCCCTTTTCTTCAAGCTTTGGTTGAACATATTGCCGGAGGTGATCAATCAATCCATCCTTTTTTAGCTTCTTGAAGAGCTTCAATAAAGGAGTTTGTAAGGTGAGACGTCATCGAGATTCATAGGATGAATCCTTTGATCGTGAACCATACCATAGGATAAACCCGTGATATAAGGAAGGGTTGTCCCCTTTGGCATAACCATAAAGTTGGAAAACTGACTCGGATCCTTGCTACGATGAACTTGTGAAATGGCCTATTAATGAAGTAGGTGGGACCTATTACTAGCTACGAGGAGCATTGGGTTCGCTGGCTGGACAGACCAACCAAATTGATCCATAAGATGAACTAGGAGTGAGGAATTTTGTCAAATCTTGAACTGAGGTGGTAACGAAAAGATCAGTACATGCATGGGATGGGATATGCATGAATGATGCACAACAATGCATGGTGGGGTTAACTACAAGGGTATACAACACATGCGAAGCGATCAATTCCGTCCTTATTTCGCACGTGAATTCTAAAGGTATTCTTCCTCAGTCTAATTTCATACAGAAACAAAGGTACCTAAAAGGTAAAATTCTAAGGCTTTTGATAAGAATGGTGTATAGACATATCGAAAGTTGATGTAGTAGGTTCGTATTGCATCAAGCCTCTTTTAGAGGGAGATGGCAATGAGTGCTCCACCCACTAGAGTGTCCCAAACTCTCGACGGGCATGGGTAACACTTTTGTGAGTTTTGCGAAAAAAATAGGGCACCTTAACCTAGCACTAGAAGAAGAGCGTATCTAGCTCTAGAGAGAAGGAGATGAGTGTAATAATTTTCCCAAATGATGAAGAAGAAAACGGGTTGAATTAAGTAAATGATTTTCGGTGCTCATCTTAATCTTTTAAGCTTCTAAAACAAACCAAAATTTTACAAGTTAAAAGATTATGTCCCCAACAGAGTTGCCACTGTGAGGGGTCAATGATGTGTGGGTCTCCCTTAGCACCTACCGGCGGGGCCCACTAGGGTGGTTGATTAATTTAGGCGCGATAAAACCATTTAGTTCAAGTTTGTATACTTTAGACAATTTTATGAATAAAAGAATCGTGACCCAAATCTCGATACAAATGATAGAGTCGACACCTAAGTTGTCTACTTGGGAAAGAGTTTTGGTATGGTACCCATTGGGTGGGAGACTCATACCTTTTGGATCAAAGATTCGGGTATCGGATGAGTCACTTATTTCTCATTTAGTTAATACAAAATTACATTCGCACTGTAAAACTGTTTTGTTTTCATCATTTGGGAAATTATTATGAAAATCCTATTTCTCTACACTCTTTCACACTTGTTACATGCATTTACAAATTACAATAAAGCACAAATAATAAGTGGGGGAATACAAATTACAACCGGGGGGAAAATGGGGGAATAGCAAAAGAACCTATACATTTGTTCCAAGTTATAAAACAAAATGAAATAAATTCCCCTACATCCACAAAGATTAACACAATTTATAGCATATTATAAGTCACCATTTTGTTAGGAAAAAATGCGGTTATGTTAGTGTGGCAGTTTTACGATTGATAGTGCCCGGACAGCTTCTATGATTGGAGAGAAATGATTGGTCTTCAGCATATTTTGTTATGAAAACACATTTTAACTTTTTTGGGTTGATTTACCGGATTATTAGTGAAAATAATCGCATGGCAAATGGTGAGATTGGATTGATTTTACTGATTAAAAGAGAACTTTGGACGCTACCTAGGGGTCAGTACCCATACGAGTGGGATAGGACCCGTACGGTTACTGGGAAGGACCAGTACGGGTATAAGGGGACCCGTACAGGTCCTGTCTGGTCATAAGATGAACCTCAGTTCAGTTAACAAGCAGATTTATAAAGAAGAAACAGAATAAAAATGGGATTTCCTTCCATATGGGTATGGCGCACCAGTTTGATATCCCTAAGGACATGAGGTACCAATAAGGCCCATACGGGTTAGGACCAGACCCAAAACAGGAATAAAAGAATAGATGGAATTGAATAGGCAGAGAAACAATAAAGTAATTGAGATGTGAGTCTCTTTGAAACTCAAGAGTGTACCTTTACAACGTGAATCCACTTTGAGGCGAACCCTTTGCTGTGAGAGAGTCTAGCCAAGGTAGATGATGAAATGGTGATTTTATGACTATTTAGACGAGTATTTGTGCAGAAGAACCTCCCCTAAAATCCTAATAAACGAAGCTAGAAATGAATAAAATATGGACAAAACCTCAAGGGATTGGTTTTCTCCATATTTTATACCTTCTATACCTCAACTATAGCTTCACTATACCTATGAAAATTGCTGGAATTTCATAAACTATTTTTTATAATTTCTTATATGTCATTCTTCGTGCACGTCTATGTGTTGAAATGAGGTCCAAAGGCCTCTATTTATAGGGGGAAATTAGGTCTGAACACAATAAATCGATTTCATGACCTGATTTCTCCTAAAATAGCATAGATTATATGCCATAAAACCTTAATAGGCAAGTACGAGACCCATACGGGTCCCTTTCAGGTGTATGGAGGACTTGACCTATACAGTTCCATCGGTGGATCTATACCACCAAGCATGACCTGTACGAGTCCCTAAGTGCAGACTAGGTCTCAAATTTTGGCCAAACTCAACTCTGAAGCAAATAAGAACACCTTTGATGGATAACACCTGTAAAAGATTGCATTATCTAGCTCTCATCATTATTATGTGAGAAGGATCATTAAAATCCAGTGCTCACAATGGCGGGTGTGGGGCTTTGTTTAATCTTTAGCTACAATTTGGAAGCGAGGCCGAGCTCTTCTTCTCTCATGAGAAGAGATGGTTGAGCTTAGGTTTCAATTGAGTGGCAAGGCCTAGCTCTTCCCTTATAGGAAGAGGTGGTTGAAGCTCTAATTGGTGAAGCCGAGCTCTTCTCCTCTCATAGGAAGAGATGGTCGACCCGAGGTTCAAACTTTGGTGGCGAAGCCAAGCTCTTCTCTTATGGGAAGAGGTAGTTGAAGCTCTACTTAAACTTGAACTTAGTGGCAAGGTCGAAGCTCTTCTTCCCTCAAGGGGAAGAGATGGTTGAGGCTCTACTTTGACTTGAACTTAGTAGCGAGGCCGAAAGCTCTTCTTTTCACACGGGGAAGAGATGACTGAGGCTCTACTTTGACTTGAACTTAGCGACGAGGCTGAAGCACTTCTTCTCTCAAAGGGAAGAGATGATCGAGGCTCTACTTAGACTTGAACTTAGTAGCGAGGCCGAAGCTCTTCTTCTCTCAAGGGGAAGAGATGGTCAAGCCGAGGTTCTGACTCTTACTTGGAGGCGAGGCTAAACTCTTCTCTTATGGGAAGAGATGGCCGAGGCTCTTACTCTAACTTGGAGGCGAGGTTGAACTCTTCTCTTATGGGAAGAGGTGGTCGAGATAAGGATCAATCATTAACTTCAACTTGCTAGCGAGGCTGACCTCTTCTTCTCTCATGGAGAAGAGGTAGCTAAACTTATTTTCAATCTTAATCTAATGACCGGAGATTTCCCCTCGACTCTTATCCGAGCTCTTTTAGGGCTTGAGGTGGGGTTGATATTTCTTTGATATCTATAAATGCTTGGGCGGGAAAACTATTTGATAGCATTTTAGCTTTCAAAATTTGTCTATTTCATGCTAATCATTATGATTTGTGAACCGCCAACCTCTTCGCACATTTCCAATGCCTTGATTCTTGCCATCATTGACTGAGGGGATTAACTCCCCAACCGTGTATAAAAAGGGGGCAAGTTTTGTTAGGAACTAACAGTCTGATTAAACATGCATAACATGCATGGCAAAAATTCAAAATTATATAAATTATTAGTTGCATATAAATTATATAAAGCCTTAACTAAATAATTCTCTACCTAGGTTATCATGCAAAAGGACTAGGCATACCATAATTCCAAATTATATCCTAGCACATTTATTTTATACTAAGCATGTTATAACTCTAAGCTATAACCTAAGCATGTTATAACTCTAAGCTACAACCTAAGCATAAAATAAACTAAGCATGCAAAGCAACCTAAGCATAATTATTAAGTCTAAAAACGCTTAAAGAAAAAGACCTGATAATTAAAAGAGAAGAAAAAGAACTTACCAGTTGAAGCGTGCTTTTGCAGAACCTTCTTGCACAAGCCTCCAATCATAGGATAGCCTCTATCAGTATCCAAACAAACCCCACCAACCAAAAACTCACTGGGAGGAAGAACTAAGAAGCCTCGAGTAGTTGCTAGACCACTCCAGAAGCCTCACCCGAAAATATAAACTAGAGGTGCCCGAATAAATTCAGGCTCCTCAAAAATAACTTGCTCAATTACCTGAGAGATCATTCTTTTCGAATCTTGCTTAGGATAAGCTGTGGTGCATACTGTGCACATTGAAAGAAGAGGGGATAGCCTATATACAGGCTTGGGGAGCAAAATTTTGCTCCCCATTAGCAATGTGGGATGGAAGTAAAACTCCCATCCCATGTGGGTTCCACACTCAGATCCAAAGGATCCGCGTGTGACCCGCTCACATGTAGCATGCCATGCACACTGAATGTGGCAAGGCAAGCCCTTGTGGGCTTGACTTGCATGCAAGCTGGGCCTCGCGGCCCATGCCATGAGCCCAGCTCGTGGTGCTCTTTCATGGGCTGCCTTATCATGGGCTGCCTTTTTGCTACCCATGAACATGGGCTGCCGTGAGCACTGCCTAGTAGTGTTCGCACACCTCTCGGTGTACTCCGTGCAATCGAACTTTGTACAAAATATTTCATACTTTTCGGTTTTAACTTGCCAATGCAAAATTCCCTTTTAATCCTTTCAAATAAATATCTATTTTTGACTCTAATAAATTAGTTACCAATCAAAATAAATTTCTTGGTCTAACCAAAATTGATCTAATCAATTATAATTTATTTATGACTCTAATTAACTAGTTACCGGTCAAAATAAATTCCTTTGTTTATCTAAAATTGATCTAAACAATTTTAACCAATCAAATAATAATCCAATTATTATTTAAGTTATATTTTCATAATAGAATAAATCTATTAGTTCTTTACTTAGTCCGATGAAGGTCCAATGTGTGTGACCTCATAGGATCACGAAGTATTGAGCTATCAAGGCTTAACCAACCCTTGTTCTAATGGAACCATTAGCTTGATGCTCTAGACCGTGAATAGAACTCGATTACCTTAAACGACTGTAGTACACCTTTAACAAGGGTCTACCATCCCTCATTACTTGGAACGTCATTTATGCTTATAACATAATCTCGATTAATGCAATAGTTATCCAGTGCGATAAATTCCTTCCATTCTTTATTATTAGTACCATCGGGTTTATAGGGTTCGGTTAAAGTGTTAACCCACTAATAGTGAGGTTGCTCTAACCTATCCTAGTAGTTTACTTGTTACCAAAGTATATTGCCTTTTACCATAGTGTGTTTGACTAGAAACCATTTCTATCAAACACACACTTTGATTAGAGGTTTATGGCAATCATCACTTTAACAAGTGGCCAGGTACAACTCCTTAATATATCCGGAGTGATGGATTCTTTCCGACTACTCAACTTACCAACGTGTTGTCATCACTATACCCGTAATCACCTATAGCACCCTAAATTAATGAGTGTATAGTAATGACCCAAAGTATAGCAATAGTACCACATAAGGTAACTAGCATATTAAGTACGAGGACATTCGCAAAGCTTATTGCATGAAGATAAACACTAACAAATTGATATATATACCAAGTGTTTATCTTACTGCCGATCTCCAATATATCTCCCAGATATATCCATGTGTCAAACTTAAGACACCACCTTTAGTCATTAGGAGATTGACTGCTTGGACCCTTTCCAAGAAAGTTGACCACATGCTAGTCTTTTCGCTTCATCAATATCCTTTCTTGATGAAACTATGACTAGGGATAGTTTAGACATAATCATAATTGCACATGAAGCAGGTTCCACCAGATATAGTCCAACTATAATTTCTCTGACTTCATGCTATGATATGTCAATGACTTTTGTATACATATATCAATGAATAAATTTAACCAGCTATAATATATATATATATGCATAGAAACACATTGATATAAACAAAAGAATAAATGCCTTTATTGATTAAACAAATTATTTGTACTATTACATAATTAAGATATATTGCCTTAATTGCCTTAGGGGCATACATCATATCCAACAAGTTTGCCTCTCTTAATCATCGCTTTCTCTTCTAAAATATTATTTGGCCGGAACTCTTTCATTCTTTTTTCTTTTTACTGTTTCTCTTTTGCCTTGCCAAGGCTAGTTATGAACTTTGAGATCTTTAATATTACTGAGCTCAACCATCTGGATGATGTGGATGAGGTATGCATGATTCGAATCAGGGAACTCTCTTCAGTGAGTTTGGGCTAGATCTACCACCATTTTAGAATTACCCGAGATTAAAGATGTCAAAGTCATCGAGGCTATAATTAATTATAATTTTATTGTTGCTTCTTGCCCTGTATTGTCCGATTTTCATGAATATATGAAGAGTGTAGTGTTGCTTCTATTTTACTTTCTTAATACTTTGGAAAGGGACTCCGTAAGAGCTTGCTTACTTATACAAGATGGATAACTTTGTGTAGCTTCGGGTGAAGCCTATTCGGCCAAACTCTATATTGTAATGATTTAATAGATACTTTGAGTTGATCTTTAAACCTCTATCATGGTGATTATGCCCCATCTCAACATCTATCTAGCTTCTTTAGGGCTCGGGGTTGAGAATTTTTTATGATTCTGATTCAAGGTAACTTCTATGACTTAAACCCTCATAACGATATTACTCTTTGTGTTTAACAATATTAGGAGAACCTCTCTCTTTTAGTGAGTAGTTTCCTCTTCTGGGAATAATTGTTCAGGATTTCATTATTCATAAATTTATCTTTTGAAGGATCTCTTCATCTGCTATGAGGAGGGGTCGGGCCCTTCTTCCTCCCTAGGAGAGCCACGGCCCAACCTAGTTTTCAATTTCATATTAGGGGATTGGCCAAGCTCTTCTCCTCTTGAAGGGGAGGGGTGGCCCTAAGATGGATTTTTAACCTAAGGATTTGTCCGAGCTTTTCCTTACTCTTTAAAAGGAAGTGGTGGTTGAACCTATACTTTAACTTGACTTTTGGCAGGTGAGGTCGAGCTTATCCTCTCTCTTTTAAGGAAGAGGTGGTTGACCTCTACTTTAACTTGACTTTTGGCAGGTGTGGTTAGCTTATCCTCTCTCTTTTAAGGAAGAGGTGGTCGAACCCCTACTCTAACTTGACTTTTGGAGGGTGAGGCTGAGCTCATCCTCTCTTATGAGGAAGAGGTGGTCAAAGCTCTATTTTCACTGTATTGCCCTTTTTTATTGTTATCATTAATAAACTCCCTTTTTATTATGTCGGTTCATTCTTTTAGTGCATACAATTTTCTTGTTGTAAAGGGGACTCGATTTAGGGCGGATCGCTCTTTACGCGTCGATTTATGTATGTCATTTGTAGATTTGCACAACTTAAATGAACATCAAAATTATCCTTAATATAAGCCGAGGAGTACATCCGGATAGTAGAATAAACTAAGAGGTCAACCTAAACAATGACCAAAACTAAGCAATTGACCCATACAAAGACCAGAACCTATAATAGAAGACCGACGCTCATATAGGACTAACTAAAATTAGGGGCCTACACTACTATCCAAATAAAACCATAAACAAGACCGACACTCATGCAAGACCGATATCAAAACTTATTAAATAAACTTCACATTGAGACGGACTACTCCTCGGCAAAAAAACTCTCTCAGGGCTGCGGCATTCCACGTCCGAGGTTCTAACTTTGATTTGGTAAATATATTCTTCTTTTCTCACCATGTGTGAAGGAGTTTCCCCTTTTATGGGTTAAGAGGCTCTTTAGGGTTGAAGTATGATAATGTGAGTCAAGGGGATTAGATGTAAATCGCTCACTTTAGGCTTATATCAATGTGAGCTGATGATCAAATCACCCGCCCGCAAGGTAAGCTTTAATGCTCTTTGGCATGGGGCGGAGAAACGATGAGTGCTGTAAAGCGTGCTAAGGGATAGTCCTTATTTTAGCGTGATGAAAATGGATAATGAAAGCGATGTTGAAGTTAAAATTTAGTCCAATTTAAGTGTTAAGGGATACGAGACTTAGAATCCTGTATTTTAAGATAGAGTCGCCACCCGGTTAAGCTCAACCAGGAATTTGGGTATGATATTCCCACTGGGTGCTTAGACCGTACCTTAAAATAGATATTCCAAGTCTGGATGATGTTGCTTACTTTTTAATTTTTAAATCAAGCCATTTATAGTTTAATAAACATGACTTTAGTTCTTATGCAATTTAATCCGATTATTGTTTGGTGTTTTCGGTTTATATACCATTCACACGAAAAGCGATAAATAAAGCAAATAAAATATTTATTACAAGGCTTTACAAATACCTATACATTTTTTTATACCTTAGTTCCCTTGCATGGAGTGCTTTTCTGAATACAAGAAGTCTTACCCAATCTGGTTAGAACTTCCCCCTTGGATCAGTGCTAGCAGGCTTTGCTTGCTTTGGAATCAGATCGCTGGCCTTTGATGACACGTTTGACGCTTGAATCGGTTGTTATTTGGCCTTGCTATGTGCTTTTGACACATCTGAAGACTATTTAAGCTACTCAAACTTCTCTTTAGTCCACAAGGGTCCTTTCAACTACGACTCTTAAGGACTTCATCTCGATATTGGCGGGTAGCACGGGGTTCCATGCCATAGACAAAGGAGAAAGGTGCTCAATTTGTGAGAGTTTTGGCATTTATTTGACATCTTTGAAGGGTGAACAGCAGCTCATTGGCTCAATCTTTGATCTTTTCGGTGATCTTGGAAGTGAACTTCTTGATAAGTTGGCTTACAGTTTTGGTTAGCTCATTACGTCATGGTTGATACGGTGAGGACCTACGGTGTTCAAACCCAAATTTCTTGATCAATCATGGGTTTACCCTTGGAACTGAAACCATATTAAATGAGATGATGTGATGGGGTAGGCTATGTCGGGCAAAGATGTGCTTCTCGATGAACTTAGCCATTTTCTCGGCGGTGATGCTAGCGAAAGAACCGACTTTCCCCTATTTTAAGAAGCAGCCTGCCCCTACGATGATGAAGCAGTGCTCATTTGTTGATGAAGGCTGAATCTCGACGATCATGTGTCCCCCTCACTGAGAATGGCCAATGAGGAGAGAAGCAAAGAAGGTTTATGAATTTGGAAGGGTTTGGATAATAGTAAGGACCAATGGTGTATTGGGGTTGGGAATTTTGAGAATGGGTGGGCGAAAAAGATAAGTCATGATTCTGTCAAAGATAATCCGGTGATATTCTTTCTTCATAATAGGCCGACATTTCTTCGATGGCTTGAAAATTGGTTTGCGCATGGATGTGAGACTGGCGATAAACCGATTGGCATATTGGATCTATCCAAGGAAGGACTGAGCTTCTTTTATTTTGGGTGCAAAAATGCGACGCTTGGCATTCTGATAACGAACCTTGGGCAGGGCCAGGTACGATTTGGCGAAAGCGTTATCATGATCTTTAAGCACTCATTATCTCTCATTTTCTCTCAGAGGTTAGGTCATTAGAAAATGGTTATCATCTTAGATTATCATCTGTACTTGAATTTATTTTAGTTAAAGAAACATCATAAATACTGAACACATTGTGCTAGTGATAAAATGAATGCATGGACCTAGTGGGCGAAACATCAAACAAATAAACAAAAGCAAAGTCTTTCACTAAATTAAAGCACCTTAAAGGCAGAATTGTTCACATCTGAATACTAGAAACAAAAAGAAAGAAAACTACATCATAGAAAAATCATCCCCACAGGCGGAGGGTCTTGATTGGTAGAGCCGATAGACTATCATCCTTGGTAGATTTCATTGGAGCGTCTTCCAGGATGAGATCCAGAACTTTCCCTTGCTCGGCTGATGACTTATCTCCTTTATCTGCTAGAGACCTCACAGGATTCTTATCAAATTTGGCGGCAGAATTGGTCGGCATAGGGGTGTTGGATGAACTAGAGGAGAGCATGGCCAATACAATATCTTCGGGGAGACCGGAATTGATCACACCTACTTCATCGCCTGAGCTTGGTGATGGCTTCTCCTCAGCATCGGTCTTCTTAGCAAGCTGATCAATTTTCCCTTCTCGTACCAAATTCCAAATGGCCCTGCCCAGAGGCTTGCACCACTCTGTTGTGTGTCATCCCTGAACATGATAGCAATAAAAGTTTCCCCTTTCTTTGGGTGTGGGAGCACGATATTTGCGAAGAGAGGTAAGCATGCCTTTCTCGAGCAACTTGGAAAATAGAACACTAAGGGGAAGCTTCCATGGAGACACAAATGCTTTCTAAGCAGTTGTTTGAGCAAGCGCGGTTTGATCTGCGAAAGCATTCTCCTGAGCAATGACTTGAACTACAGTTATCTTCTCCTCGGTTGAAACCAGAGCGACTTTGAAGGACTGAGAATTGTTGCTCTTGTTAAACCAGGGTTTGCCGCCACTTAGCTTGCTAGCCCTTTCCTTCTCATCCCAATACTCGATCCTCTCAGCTTTTTCAAAAACTTCCTGATAGGACTTGAAAGAGTCAGTCTCCATCTCTTTCTGAAGGAGCGGGAGAGCCCCGTCAAGCAACTTTGGGATCATTCCTTTAAGGCTAAGCTTTTGCTTCAAGAGAACCTAAGTGGCCATCCATTTGTTGAAATATGACTTGAAGGATTCACCTTGCTTTTGTTTGACTACCTCCAAATGCTGAATTGTGGTCTCCATTGTAGAATCAAATCAATAATGGGCAATCAAAGCTTTAGATAGGAGTTTCCAATCCAGGATTGTGGACTCCAGGAGAGTATTATACCACTAGAGAGCAGGGCCTAAAACGGTAGACGGGAATAACTTGGCCAGCACCTTATCCCCAATCTTTTGGACACGCATGATTCACTCATACATTACTATATGGGACTTGGGGGGTCGTTCACCTGAATAAGCTTTCATTTGGGCCATTGAGAAATTCTTAGGCACCCAATCACCATCTCTTACTTCTTCCTTGCCCTTGTTGAGAAATTCCCTAAAGAAAGCTGCCATTTTAGGTGTCACGCCCGGAGGCTGCGTGACCTGGTCGCAAGGAGATGACCCGAACTAAAAAGGCGGAGGAGCTAAGATTTTGATCTGGGGGTGAGAAAAAGGATTCTGAGGGTGAGCGGTCTCACGGGGAGTGACCACAAAGCTAGGAGGAGAGGGTGTGAAAATAGTTGGCTACACTGAAGGAACAACAAAGCCACCCTAGGGGATTGTCATCTGAGGAGTAAATCCCCCTAAGAAAGCAGGGAGAATAGGAGACTGGGAAACAGGCCTCGAGTGCACAAGGGGAGAAAAATCGAAGGTTGGTGGAGCAGATGATAAGGATGGCTGAGAAGAGCTCTAACCAAACTGAAATTGGCTTTCCTGGATGGGATGAATAGGCGGAAGCGGCGGAACCAAAAATTGATTCTGAGCTGGTGGAGACTGAACTATCTCTCCCAGAGCTTGAAATATAGGCCCCGCTGGCCTTTGAGACTCTCTTTCCTCCTTGAGAACCGATCTAACTTGCTTTTGAATAGTGGCCCCAAACATATCTGACTACAGAAACATAGCCATAGCATTAGCCAATTCTGAACTTAACTGAGATTGCCCCTAATCAACCCGTGGAGAAGAGACAGGCAAAGGAGTGCCCTCGATTGGAAACCCGCTAGATGGAGGAATATCAAGCATGGTAGGAATAATTGGTTCTGACACTGAACAGTGAATTAAATGACGGTCGAGTCGCAACCAAAGAGGGCTTCGGCGGCGGGGATGTCTTGACCTAACTAATTAAACTGAAAGATGATCAGCCTAAATCGAACCATGGATGAAATGAATGACTACACCACAATTCGAGTGATGAATGCCATATATATCGGGGGTGGTTTAGAGAGGTAGAAAGCAGAAGAGCATATGATGTGAAGGTTAACCCTAAAATACGTGAGACGTGTGAATTCCTTGCTATGCCTAGCGAACTAGGTACGGGTCATCGGGACTCAAACGATCTCATGCATTTTGTTAAATTCCCCCTTCAAATGAGGAGAGAGTAGAGGTAAGTAAAAACCGAAAATAAAGATCAGCCACAAGCGGCCTATGCATGAGCTTTACATGAATGAGCACAACACAAGTAGCACACGAAAGCAAATAAACCTCTTCCAACCTTATGACTCCCGCGTAACTCCAATTTGTAGTCTGGGGTTAACTTTAGCGCCAGGAAATCGCAAGAGAGTATGCGACCTAAATCTAGATTGTTTTGGTGAGCCTAAAGGGAAGTTGCTATAGCTAGTTTTATCGTGGTTCACAGTCTCAAACTGCTGGTGTTGTGAACGACACTATAGAAAGGTCTCGTTTACCTTGATTCCATGTAACTCAACCACTCCTCAAATGAGTGCGACCACAGGAATTACACATTGGTTGAAACGAGTGTTCCACCCACAAATATCCCCAATTCCTAGAGGGCATAAGGTATACAAGTGAGCTTCACAGGGGTGATAAAATGGCATCTTAAGACTTAGAATCTAACTAAGCGGTGGATAAAAAAAAGGCATAAGAAATAAAGCGATGATTTAAAAATGATTTAGGCACATCATCAAAATCCTTTAACCAAAGTTTGAAAATGAGAGCGATTTTCCAAATTTTAAATTAAAAGGAAATCCCCATCAGAGTCGCCACTATGAGTTGACGACCGAATCCCCCACCCACAAGGTAAGCTTTAATGCTCTTCAGCATGGGGCGGAAAAACGACGAGCGCTGTGAAGCGTGCTAAGGAATAATCCTTATTTTAGCGTGATGAAAATGGATAATGAAAGCAATGTTGAAGTTGAAATTTAGTCCGATTTAAGTGTTAAGGGATACGAGACTTAGAATCCCGTATTTTAACATAAAGTCGCCACCCGGTTAAGCTCCACCGGGAATTTGGGTTTGATACTCCCATAGGGTGGTTGGACCGTACCTTAAAACAGAGATTCCAAGTCCGGATGATGTTGCTTACTTTTCAATTTTTAAATCAAGCCATTTATATTTTAATAAACGTGACCTTAGTTCTTATGGGATTTAATTCGATTATTATTTGGTGTTTTCGGTTTATATACCATACATCACACGAAAATCGATAAATAAAGCAAATAAAATAATTATTACAAGGCTTTACAAATATCTATACATTTTTCTAATACAAGAAAATAAATAAAAGCGCTAAATAAATAAACGGGGCAAAACCGGGTTTTAACGGAGCTTACCGACTCGAACCTGGCTCCAAGCGAGGCAAGAGATATACGTGGATAATCATAAATAAAGCATAATCAAATAAATGCGGAAAATAAACACATAGCATGAAGAAAACATATTTTTGGATTTTTCGGGACAAAAATATAATTTTCGGGCATTAATTAATAATCCAACAACCTAAAAAAGTGAAATAAATCAACTAAACATCCCAAAATCAGATTTAATATTTATGGAATTTTTACCATGGCAAAAAGGTTTACTAGGCATTTATTTAGAAAAAAAAATCATTTTTAAGCCATTAAAAAGTCATTTAACCTATTAAACAACAGATTAAATAATTTTCAGCAGTTATAAAAATTAATTTAATTAATTTCATATTATTTGTGATTTTTAGAGATTTTTTGGGTAAAAAATGGGACTAAAAACGCATTAAAATGACAAAAACAGGGCCAAAAACAACAGAATAAAGCAAATAAGGACCATTTGGACATTTTTACCAATAGGCCGACTCAGTGAGATGGTAGGCTGACTCAGTGACATGGTAGGCCGATTCAACGAGGTGGCCTAGATGACACTCAGTCGGCCTTCGTCCCTCTTAAGTGGCATGCCGGAAAAAATGTCTAAACAAGCCGGAATCGACATTTTTGTGCCTGAAAACCCAAGATTATTAAAATTTCAAGTCGTTTCCTACATTTTTATAGTAGATTCGGACTTAAAATGCTTAGATAACTTTGGTTTTTCAGTTTGGGGGGGAAAGAACCCAGGAAATCTAATAAAACAACGGTTGGCCGCTTGAGCGACCCGTAGGCCGACTGAACGAAGTGGCAAGCCGACTCAGCAAGGTGGCCTAGGTGACATTCAGTCGGCCTGACGTTCGCCGAAATGGTCAGTTGGAGTTTTGGCAGATGATCACAAAAAGGATGAAGAAAAAAGGGCCAAACGCCCAAAAAACAACCAAAAATACAGCAGCAGAAATAAATAACAAAAAGAAATAGATTGGAACTCAGAAAGTTACCTAAAGGCCGTGAATCCACTCTCGAGACTCGAACAGGACGCTTGGCAAGCTTTGTGATGGATTTGAGATGAAATCCAACGAAACAATGACCGATTTAGCAAGGGATTTAGTGATTTGTAAGGAAAAAGTCCCTAAATTCTATTTAAACCAAGTATTACCTCAGATTTCTAATAGATTTTAGTGATTTAACCTAAGAGATTAAGCCTAATAAGATTTAGAAATCAAGAACCAAGTGTGTTGATTTAGATTTCACCATATTATTAAGCTCTTTCTCCCTAAAACTTAGAAAATTCTAAGAATTGAATTCTATTGAAAATCAGCCAAAACGTCCCTTAATCAGAATTTTGATGGGTATTTATAGACTCCCCAAGTGTAAAATCTCGGAATTAATCCCCCAAATGTCAAAATTTGAGGGAAAAATCCTAAAAACCCGACTTGGTAGCTAAGAAAAACCAGAAAAATGCCAACTACAGAAATCCCCGGGCGAAGGCCGCGTTAGTGAAGCAGTCGGGTCGAGGCCGCGTCACATGACGCGGTGGGCAGCATCACGTGACACGGCCTAGAAGGCCTCGCAAGCCACGCGGCCCATTGCGTGGCCCACGCGACCCCGCATTTCGGCCGCGGTGCCGACCGCCGCCGCTGGATCGGGGGCACCAGGGAGAAAGGCTAAGGGGCCCGGAGAGGGCCGGGCCCGAAATGCAAACAACCTCTACTACGGACAACCGATCAAGGCAATTACTAACATCCCAGAAAGCCCGGAGAGTGTAGAATCCAACGATGCAAATGAGACTCGCTGAAAATGACCGGATTTTAAGGAAAATCGCGAAACAAATTACTACGTGCGAGGGGAAAGGAAGCGGTTAACATCTAAATGCGAGTTGAATTATTATTATTCGAGGTCAAAGATCTCAAAATCGTCAGCAAAGCACTTGCTAAACGCGATTCGATTCTCAAAGGATGGAACAACTAGACCAATAAAAGGTTAAAGCAAAAAGTCATCATCGTTCCGAGGGTCACTGAAAAGCCCATGCTCACAAACGATACTAAGTACTGAGGGGATTTGGTTCAAATCACTTACATCGGTTCTTATGGGAATCATCGAGCTTATTCACTTTGAGTTTTAAAGATGCCGAGGAGATTTTGTGTAAAATCACTCACTTCGGTCTTTGAATGATAATGCGTGCCTAGGACATTTAGTAATCTCTGGCATCGGGCATATAGTGATAATGATTGCCAGTGTGTTTTTGATAATATCTATTATATAGTTAGTGTCGGGGGGATTTGTTAACCTCTCTCATTAGTCTTATAGGTGCCGAGGGGATTTATTAATCTCTCACATAGGTCTTATGGAATGGGTGTCTAGGGGATTTACTAATCTCTCGCTTCAAGCTTATAGTCATAAAGTTTGCCAAGGGGATTGGTGAATCTCTCTCATTGGGCTTATAATGATAATGTTTGCCGAGGGGATTTAGTAATCTCTCACTCCGGTCTTATATGCCTAATTAATATAAAGGTGTCGTTGCCTATCGGTAAAGGCTTCTTAATTAGAATAATAAATTAGATAATAACTCATAAGCATAGCATATTATGCCCCCCTAGGAACCAAATCAATTATTATTCATGATAAATGAAGACCTGCTTTCGATATATGTCGTCGCACTACGGATAAATGGCATGCTCCTTACACAGGGCATGGTTATCATTACCATAAGTTCATATGTATTTAATATATAAAATTATTGCTTGACAGGATAACTTATCCGAGTAAGTGTGGGTCTTTATGGAATAAGGCTTTGCTGAATATGTAGTTCATACGTGTTGTTGATGTTGAAGCCGTGAATTCACTCATTAGATTCATGGAGATGCTAGAGGTGTCGTTGATAGACGTTTAAGCAACCAATCGAGCTCCACCTAACGAGACTTTGATCGGTCAGGGTAGTTCCGTTCGTAGTGGCTCTTATTTGCTCCCACGTTTCATGGTGAATTCATGATGATATCAGTATAATATTCTATAATTCATATGAACCATCCGATGGCAATTGAAATCCATATTACTCCTTTGATGAACATGATCTTTATAACCAAATCATGTACATTTTGTATGCACATTTTGTATGCATAACCGTGATGGTTAATGATCAAATGGACAAAATCCCATCACTTGGTCAGTAGCTCTCGAAATGTAATTTGTTGGATGACAATTAGAAGACACCTAATCAAAGCATTCTTAACTGAACAAATAATTACTAATTGGTAGACAAAGGACCAAGTATTTTGGTGAAAATTCCGGCGTCAAATAAGTGTAAAGAAGGGCGCACTAGGGAAAAGGGACTATAATACAAAATCTACAGATTCTGCAAACTCATTGATGTTCACCAATCAAAAGTAATGAATGAGATAAAATAAGATAATCATCAATCGATGAACTGCCAAATTAGGGGTTAAAATTAAAGTAAAGTAACCAAAAGCTCCATTAGCACAGCTCCTACCGTGTGCAATTAACTTCAAAGAAAATCAATCTTAATATGGCTTAGATTGCTAAGAACTTGGTTCGAACTCCAATTACGAAATTAAGAAGATCATAGTTAAAGAGCAAGCATTACAGAAGTGAAAACTTGCAAGGAATTGAGTGGTAAAATAAGCTTAACATCGAATATTGAGGTCGGCAGTGATGAGATCGGACCTACTGAGGTCGTAGGTGGTGAGGCTTGAAGTCGGAATATGTGGGCCTGAGCTGTGACGAGCCAGGGTGACACCGGAATTCTTACTTGGAGCCGCTAAGGCCAGATTTTTTAAGATCGAAGCTGCAGAGGCTGGATCTGTTAAGATCGGAGCTGTAAAGGCCGGATCTGTTAAGATTGGAGCTGCAGAGGCCGGATCTTTGGTGGCTGAAGTCGTGGTTTGTTAAGGCTCTTATGGCTAAAGTCTCCGGCGGACAGAAGAACAAGAAATCGACCCGATCCAGTTGGCGCTCAATAGGATTGAAACTCGACCTGATATCGCCGGGGCTCCTATATACCGTGTCGGTTGAGACCCAGTTTGCAGAGATGCTAGAGGTTTATTACTTTTTTCATCATCCTTTTTTTTCTTTTTTCTTTTCACCTCCATTTTTTCGCTTCCTCTCTTGCTCTTCCGTATTTTTTCCTTTTTCCTTTAGCTCTCTCCCCCCTTACCCAACAGAGGAAATAGATAATATGGGAGATAGATGATGTTTGCAAGTATACTCAGATTTGGGAGGGCATGGTTTTTTTGGTTCGATCCTCGCTCATATTTGAAAACTCGTTGTGTTCGATTCATGCTCACCGCATCAATTTGATAGTGTCATATCCAATGTATAGGGTCGGTCTGATCCGAGTCTACCAGGGTTGCGTTGGCCTTGTCTAGTCAGAGAACACCTACAAGACGGAAATGGCGTTAGAGGGGTCACGTCGGGGGTTGGCCGACGTAACCCTCATCAATGCCTAAGTCAGGGCTTGACATGGGGAATTGAGTAGCATAGTGGGGAGTATTAAGCTACCTCATATTGTGGGTTAGTGCCCCTTATATAGATGATTTGACCCTCTCTTGAGTTGTCATGTGTCCTTTATATGAGCTTGGTGAACAAGTAATGTTATTGAGCCGGACGGACCTCATTGGTGTTTGAGCTTTTATATACTTTGCTATCATAATGGAATTGTGGTTGTGCAGCTGTTGTGGCATGGGAGGCACGGAAGCCATTGGTTATTGAAGAAGTAGAAGTGGCTCCTCCACAGGCCAATGAAGTTCGTGTCAAAATCCTCTTCATCGGTTTGTGTCACACTGATGTTTACTTTGTTGAAATTCGAATAAAGAAATAAAATCAACTTACAGACATTAACTCAGAGCTCCCCAAAGAAGGCAATTCTGATTAACTTAAGAAATCACATTGGAGAAGAAAGACTAAAGGGAAGAAGCATGTATTATTGGTGTATATTGATATTTGATATTACACTGCTTTATATAGCAGAATGTACAATGAGATGAAAGGAAATAAATCTTTACAAAAGGAATGCATTTGAATAGAAAATAAATATGAGATAAATACATTTCTACAATAGCATCCTAAAATCATGATATCGAATAGGGAAATGATTACTATAATTCTGATTCCATATTAGATCAATCTTTCCTTTCTAACACTCCACCTCAAGTTGAGTAGTGGGATATCCAGTGCTCAACTTGCTCAAAAGAACATAACTGAAGATCCACCTTTTTCGCTGATGGTTCCTAAGAGCCACGTTCCATTACTTGAATAGGAAACTGCGGATTCGCCTATTATAGTATTAGAGGATTTCGCCTCCCATCATCATAGTTTTAGAGCATTTTGGCTCCAATAGTATTAGAGCGTTTCGGCTCTGATAGTTTTAGAGCGTTGCGGCTCTATTTATAGTTTTAGAGCATTTTGACTCCAATCATAGTTTTAGAGCATTTCGACTCTGATCATAGTTTTAGAGCATTGCGGCTCCATTTACAGTTTTAGAGCATTTCGACTGCAATTGTTTTATGGCAAAATCATGTCTTTGCAAACTTCCGCACCGTTCTCCTTTTCGGCTCGGATTATTTGTTAATTTTTCATTTCCTCACAGCCCTTCTTTTCGGCTTGGAATATCAGTTTATTTTTTATTTCCTCACCGCCCTTCTTTTCGGCTTGAAATATTTGTTGATTTTTCATTTCATCATCACTCTTCTTTTCGGCTTGGAATATTTGTTGATTACCGCCCTTCTTTTTGGCTCGGAACCGGTTGCTTCCACTCTTTATCTCTTTTTTTTTATTTTAAGAGGTTTCTCAAACCTTATTTGAGCTTGTCTGTTCAAGATATTTTTATCTTAAACTTCCATTATCTAATAAAATCTTCATTCTTTTTTAATAAAATCTTGTTCCATTTCCTTTCTAATATAGTTGTGGGAAGCTAAGGTTTTATTTCTTTTTCCCATTTACATCTCTTTAATTTCGTGGAGATCAACGGTTCGATGAAATTCCTGACTGAAGTGTTTCAATTACAGGGACAAAATCCTTTATTTCCGAGAATTTATGGCCATGAGGCTGGAGGGTAATAAGTTTCTTCTCTTCTATGCAATGTTGATAACAGATTTTCTATCTCTATTCAGCTGATTAGATTTTTAATATCCGGAATTTCGGTTTTTCAGGATTGTGGAGAGTGTTGGTGAAGGTGTTACAGATCTCAAACCAGGTGATCATGTTCTGCCTGTTTTCACAGGGGAACGCAAGGAATGTGCTCACTCCAAATCAGAAGAAAGCAACGTGTGTAGTCCATTAAGGATTACTACTGATAGAGGAGTGATGCTTAATGATGGAAACTCAAGATTCTCGATTAATGGAAAACCTATTGATCACTTTGTTGGAACCTCTACTTTCAGTGAGTATACCGTGATTCATGTTGGGTGTCTTCCCAAGATCAACCCCTCCGCTCCTTTGGACAAAATTTGTGTTCTGAGCTGCGGAATCTCCACAGGTATAGAACCTAATGTCGTTGAGGTCATAGATTTGTGGTTGAGGTCATAGATTTGTCCTTGCATACAAGTCATGTTATTGATGAGGTTTTGTGTTGGTATTTAGGTCTTGGTGCTACCCTCAATGTTGCTAAGCCAACCAAGGGCTCATCTGTCGCGGTTTTCGGGCTAGGAGCTGTAGGCCTTGCTGTGAGTATCTCAATCTTCGTTGCAAATTAGTATATCATAATGTCCGATGGCATTAAATCGTTCTGCTTTACCGTGATTAGGCTGTAGACGGGGCTAGGCTTGCCGGGGCCTCCAGGATTATAGGCGTCGATTTGAACTCTAGTAGATTCGAAGAAGGTGAGATTGCTTAAGGAAATCGTGTTTTTGGAATAATAAGCTCAGTGTTGTAAAGGGCGCGGCGAGGTATCGCCTTTTGGTGTGCGCCTCGGGGACACTTTTTTGCGCCTAGGGTACCTCAGGCGCGCCTGGCTCCTAGGCTGCGCCTAGCGCCTTGACAAGTATGGATAAGATGATTTAGCATTGGCTAAGTTTGTTGGTTTATGTGAACAGCTAAGAAATTCGGGATAACCGAATTCGTGAACCCCAAGGACCACAAGAAACCAGTCCAAGAAGTGATGGCCGAAATGACAGATGGAGGAGTAGACCGAAGTGTTGAATGTACTGGAAACATCGACGCTATGATCTCTGCTTTTGAATGTGTTCATGATGTAACGGCTTTTTACTCGCTAATTTAGAAATTAAGAACTGATTAATCTAATGATGTTCTTAATTGAAAATTAATGATGTGGTTGGGATTTGGCAATGGCAGGGGTGGGGAGTTGCAGTGCTAGTAGGAGTGCCTCATAAAGATGCAGTCTTCAAGACGCACCCGGTCAATTTACTGAATGAAAGGATGCACGCTTAAAGGAACCTTTTTCGGGATCTACAAGCCTCGCTCTGATCTTCCTTATGTTGTCAAGAAATACATGAACAAGGTAGGCAGTAGGCTCACGTTTGTTGCAATTTGTGTGTTTTAAATTTTTTGGATTGGTCTATTTATTGGTTGGTTGTATTGCAGGAACTTGAATTGGATAATTTCATAACACATTCAGTACCGTTTTCGAAGATCAATGATGCCTTTGATTACATGTGCAAAGGGGAAAGCCTTCGATGTATAATTCGCATGGAGGATTAGAACTGATTGAAGAATTCAAGTCATTTAGTATGAAATGTATTTGTCTCCCAATTTGTATGCTAAATAAACATGGTTATATGTTTAACAAGATTTGCATCAATAAATTGATCAGTTTTTTTCCCTTCTACTACCATTTTCACAGTTCATGCAAGAATTTGCAGTTGCAATTCTCTCTAAATTCTTTTTTTACCACATTCTTTTATCATATATGAATAAATTTAAATATTACAAAATCCAATACAATTCGATCTTTTGCAGAATTAAATATAAATTACAATCAAATACAATAACCGTTTCTCTTTTATTTGTTAGATAGCTTTGCTCATTAAATTTTCCTTATTTTTGTGATTTATTTTCGTATTATTTGCTCATCTTTGCACTTGTAATTTTTCAATTTTTTACTGTATATTTCTCTCAACTTATTTGTATCTGTCTTCCAATTTCTTTTGTTGCCTTCGCGGGAAATTTGTAGTATCTATCTTCCAATTTTTATGCTAAACATAACTGCATGACAATTTTTGCATCAATAACTTGTCAGTTTTGCCCCTCTACTACCATTTCACAATTTATTGTTTAAAAACATTCTTTTACAAGGAATTCAATTCATTTGAAATCATTTTATACAGAAATGGATTGAATTCCTTGTAACAGAATGTTTCCAAAGACACTTTGAAGGATTTGCAGCTACAGTTATCCTTCATTCTGTCTTTACCATGGATTATCCATATTCATCAGCCGTATCAGGTTGGTCTAAACTGCACAAAGTATTCAATTTGATTTTTGCCGGAATTTATTTTACTTTTTGCACCTGACCTTGAAGTATTTGTAGCTACAGTTATCCTTCATTCTGTCTTTACCATGGATTATCCATATCCATCAACCGTATCAGATTGATCCAAACTACACAAAGTATTCAATTTGATTTTTGCCGGAATTTATTTTACTTTTTGCACCCGTTTCCACAATGTATTGAAATATAGCGCAATTCTATCTATTAAATTTTATTAGAGTACATAAGCCAATAAAAAAAGAGAGTCGTGGACATTATCTACCCACGTTTCCATCTTTCCCCAACAAAAATTCTACAGGCCATGTACTTTATATTAAATTGCTCGGTCGTTTCCATGTTATATGCTTAAATCCTTATATTTTAAACCAATTGTTATTAAACAAGTTGCAATCATGGCCGTTAAATTTCATCAGTAAAACTAAATCACATTTCGTATCTTCGTCAATAGCAATTTCCTTTTTTCCATATCTATCTTCCACATAATGAAATGTAGTATATATTGGTGGTACCTTGATAAAAAAAAAGAAAGTAATAAACCCAATGAACAAGTGTTTTCATCATTTTTGCACCCGAAAAGCGCTTATCACAGTTTGGTACACACTTCACTAGAGTGAAATTATGAACAAGTTCAGGAATCCAACTAATCTTTTTCATACAAATTTCAACCGAACTAAAATCTGACTTCATCTTTCTTATGAAATCCCTAGGCTCCTTTATTACCTTAAGCTTTATTACTTGAATAATAATAATCTTACAGCAAACACGCCTTACAGTCTTGCATTACGAAGCTGTTGCTTGAGCATAGGGTGAATATATTCATGGTATCCATCTGGCACAACCGAGTCATTTAGAGGATCGTTCCATGCTCCGTCATACAGTTTTTGATATACATTTCCATCATAGCAACCCAGGATCGAGCCCAAATAATGGTCAGTGTAGTTAAATGCATCCACAAGCGCAATTGCATTGGGACGAACCTAAATCATAGCAATTGAGTATATGTTTAGATGATAATAAACCTGACAGGCTGGGCCGGGCCTAAAAAAAGTGCTATGTACCCAGCCCGCATCAACAATGTACCTGGGCTGGGCCCGACTTGGTCTTTATACAAAATCCAAGCACAACCCAACTAATCTCCGGGCCTGGGCCGGGCTTTTACAATAATATAATTGCCCAAGCCCAACCCGCAGAGGGCGGGCATGGGCAGGCCGCATATCAGTGACCAGGTCTAGATGATAACATGGAAGTGCAACTTAAAAGACTCCAAGCAAATCATATCATAGGGCTAACCTTCAAATAAAGAGATCGGAGTTGATCATTGGCAAGTGTAGCTTGCTTTGGTGTGATGCACCCAGTAGAGAGGAAATCGCCTGAATGCTTCTGAACAAGGTTTAAGGCATAAATGTAGCAGAGATTCTCTAACTGCTCTTTCACTCCTTTTCCCGATATATTCTGTTGTAGTTTCTCAATGAACCTGAGATGGAAAAAAAGTTACGGTCTATTCGGAGAAAATTAAACATCTCAATGGGGTAAGTTTGCAATAATATTGAAGCCAAGGTAAGCGCACAGCTTAGTCACAGATTTGAATCAAATATATGGGATTAGATCTGCACTTGTTCAATAATGACACTTATAGACGCAGAAAAAAAACATATAACAAGGAATGTAGCTATAAACTGGCAAGGACTGAACTAACTTGGAAATGACAATCAATTGGCAATGAGCGATTGAAGCTTCGATTAGATTAGCTGAAAGTTCGGCAAAACCTGATGCAAAAATGAAGAATCAGAGGGTAAGCTAAGATCTTTTCAGAACCAGGGAGCATATGGCACGTAGAAATAAAAGTTCGAAACAGGGAAATCCAAATCATTTTTCCAGCTTGTGTAAAAAAACTTGGCTTGCAAACTGGTGAATTTAAAGTTACTATTTATTTACTTTGTATGTTCTCAGATAAATAATTCCTCCCTCCATGAATCCAAATTGCTTCATGTTTTACAATGTAACAGCAAATGACATGCATATAAAGAGCAAAGATGACATACCTTGTTCAGGATTCGAAAATTTACTGAGGCTTTGCGCACGTGCAACACACATCCTAGTAGACCTGGCTTCAAATGCCTCCAACACAACATTAGGCTTTAACCAATCCTCAGCTGCCATAGATAGTGAATAAAAATTTCAAACAATACCAGGATGGGCAAGTTCTGCTATCAAAATGATACGACTGACAAACCGAACCATCTAAAAGCTTGAGTTTTTTTACACTTAATTGAGATTCTAACATATTTACAATCTTTCTATAAGTTCTCGATTTAATATACTAATGCCATGAAGAAAGCATACAATGGAAAAATAAAAGAAAAAGAAACTAATACCCTTTGTAACACTACAACGACACTGCATAAGATCCTCAACTTGTGCCATGTATGCTATTGTTCCAACAGGCTTCTTCCCTGAACCCAGTTGAGAAACTGTCTTCATGAGAAACCTCGCAACCTGGGTGAGAATTTCCAAATCAAATGTTTAAGATTAAATTTCCAACCCCATCAACATCATGTTTTATTCAAAATCAAGCTTGGTTTTTATGAAATGGAATGAACAAAAACGTATCGCATTTATTTTGTTTGTTTCAATTCCGCATCGCTCTTTAATTGTGTTCTGCTCCACGTGCCTGTAAAAGAAGCACAATGTTGTCTCCTTCATAAGTACAGGCTGGAACATAAACTGCAAACAACTCTGGTAGCCCGCTAGCACAAAGATAACCATGTCCACCACAAAGCTTCCTACACTCTTCAATAGCATCCTGAATTTCGAAATATATTCCAATCAAATCGATTAAAACTTAATTTTAAAAGAGAACTAAAATTGGCCAAATAAAACACAAAATAGATATTCGTTTTTGAATTTCATGGCCGTCAGTATCAGTAATAGAGACATACAGCAGTGGCAGTAGTTGTCAAGGACTTCAACCCAGCAGTACAGGCATGAGCTTCAGGCAATGTTGAAAAATCATTGGCTTGTAGCCTCTGGGTCACGTCCGTATAAAGCCAATTCAACCACTCCCCAACAAAACGGAAAGCATAGGCTGAAGCCAGCAGAGGGAACAGCCTATGTTGCTGTGTCTTGTAATCAATCACCTATATTGAGTAGATTCTAAAATCTTAGAATGAAAATACGAACTTCATATCAGTTAGTCATTAACAAGAAGAAATCAATGAATTCAGGTATCCACTTTTTTTTTAAAAAAAAAGAATTTCGGGTTTAGAAAAATACCTGTTTTTCAAGACCACCATCATCACTACCAAATTGTCTGCGAACAGCACTGTACCGAGTAGCAATGCAAACTGCCCGTGACAAAGCACAGGAAGCATCAGCTACAATCGTCTGCCGAACATACACCATAGTTCCATAGATCAATTGCCGTGGAACATTAGATTGCATACATTTTCCTTCCCTAGTAACCTGCAAAACTCTGCAACACGATGCAAACTTTAGGTCAAAAAGAAGGGGAAGGTATTTTATGATGATAAGAAGCTTTGAATAATGGTTAGAACACTCTATTGGAATGTTGGTTATACCATATCGGAAAAACAAGAATGATGAGTGATATATAAGTGGTGTAGATTGAGCCTTAACATAAGCCAACAGGGTTAGATGGGTTCATCTCTACCTATCAAGCCCAACACTGCCTCGGATTCTCTGCATGGTACCAGAGCAGAAAAATCTCGGATCTATACTTAAAAAGTCCTGATGGAATTTGATAAGACTAGACCCGTTGATGACATTGGGCCTCAAAGGACATAGGCCAATGTCACTTTCACAAGTGGCAACTGGTCTGCCAGTTTGAGGGGATCATACACATATAAATACCTTAAGAAACATCAACTAACAAGAACAAACCTCATCAACATTTGATCCCTTGGAATGCGAACTTGATCAAATCTTAAAACACCATTGTCCATGGTATTATACGCTCCATTACCAAATTTCATTCCAATATCACCAACAGTTATGCCTGGAAGAGGCATGTGATCATCCAAACTCCTAAGCTGGACAATAAAGCCTGAAATACAAATTAAGTACATCCACATTCAGTAAATCAAGATTAGCACAAAAATTTTAATTACTATGTATACTAACCATGCACTCCATGTTCTTGACCACCAGTTATAAGACGAGCATAAACAACAGCATGTGTAGAAACTTTACCCAATCCACCGGGCCACCACTACAAGACAAGCAAAAATTTTCACTAACAATACCATATTAACTTATTGGCAGTTTCGTATATCACATTTGCAACAAATTCATGTAAAACCAATCAAATATTTATCTCCGAATGATCATTTTTTTATTAAACAGTTCACTCACTTTGCTTGAAGTCAAAGTAGGACTATGAATGACAAATTCATCTGTATCTGGATCAAACGTTGCAGTAGTTTCAAGACCTTGAACATTGGAGCCATGACCTAGTTCAGTTTGTGCGTAGCAGCCAATAATTTGCATCTTTTGAGCCAAAGGAAGCCATTTCTTTTGCTGCTCTTCAGTGCCTTGTCCTTTAATTGCAGGAATAAACATTCCCTAATCGACATATGAGAGTGAATATTATTATTCAATACAAATGATATGCGTATGGAAATAAGATTTTAGAACAAGGTACACAACTTACCCAGTGAAGGTCGGTAAATGCAGGTTCATCCACATAAAACCTTAATCTACCTGCCTCTTCCTCTGCAGTATTGTAACTCGTAAGATCAGATGGTAAAGAGAAAATATCTCAGATACACAAATTGAAAAAAAACGCCCGAAAAATAGACCTACCAGTAAGGCGAAGCTCAATAATACGTTTCCACGCATGAGCTGTTTTTCTCAGAGTATTTTTAAATAATTCCTTTCTGCTTAGCATAGGTCTGTTGTCTTTACGAAAAGCCTGTGAAAATTTGACCAGGAAAATTAGAGAATATTAGAACAAGAATAATTGCTCCCAAAAGAGTGAAGTGGACCAACCATTTTGGTGACGACAAGTGAGATTTCGATAATAATCATTATCTTAATAAAAAAACAAATCCTAAACATTAACTGCTCTCAAATGCAACCCACGACAAGGTTTTATATTGAAACAAGATTACTTCAACAAGCAAACTATTCGAAGGAGTAATGACATCAAAAAGTTCATTTTGACAGGTAACTATAACAGTACTACGAATCAGACTGTAAAGTTAGTAGAGATCCGATTATTACATGATTTATTCCCAATCCAAACATTATCACAGATAAATGAACAGCCTAAACTTTTGTGATCTTCTGTTAGTTAGGCATAAAATTGTCTACCATATTCATGCTCAATTAACTACAAGTTAAAAAAAACTAAATATCAACATCATAAATAGAAATTCACAAATCCAAATAGGGAAAAAGAGGATCAATCTCGCATAAGCAGCAGGGAATTCTATACCGAAAGCATCAAAATCAAAGACCTAATCAACAAGAAGTAAGAAATCAAGAGATTCCAATACAAGTCAATGAAAAAAAAAAAGAGAAGGATTACCGGATCGCTGGCGACAAGACGAGCCATACGATCGGAGACTTCTAAAGCATGGCGGGAACCAGCCCAAACCACCTTCATCTCCTCGACATCGAATTGAGCCTGGTTTCTTTCGGGAGCTAAGTGATCAACACTCCCCATTTCTCCGACAGAAACAGTAGATTGATTGTTAATGGAGAGAGGGAGAGGAGAGTCAATGATTGTATAAGATTGAATTCTGTAAGAAATCAAGGCCTTTTGTATTGTGAATTCATTAAGCCGATAAGATAGGTTGGTTGTTGATCCTTAAATTGTGTTTCCCAATGACATTTTCAATCACTCTGTTGCTCGGCCCATCCTTCACCTTGTTTACGAAAAATATCAAAGTCGAATAATAAATTCTATTAAAAATTTGAATACAAGTGTCCATAAATTTTAATAATATAAATATATTTTATAAACCTTAATAATATAATTACGTCCCCTGCAACAACTCATTTATAAGATCAGGGGTGAGTAAATATCGATTCGATCCAAAAATTGGGTCGAATCGATTCGAATCGAAATCCGAATTAGTAAAAATATAAGAATCAAAATTGAACCGAATATAGTTTGGTTTAGTGTAAACCGAACCGAATATAATTCGGTTCGGATTCAATTCGGTTCGGTTATAACCGAATTGCTCAAACTCTATAATTTATAAATAATTTGTAATTTATTTTTTCATTTTAATGTTATATGAGAGGGATTTAAAGTTATTTCATCTTGATATATGTTAAATTTGATAGTATTTTGACTTTGAAATTTATATTTACAACAATAAATATAAATATTGATACATAAAAAATATTAATTCAAGTGGTATGACATGCATATAATGAATTATTGAATGAGTTATATTCCTAAAGTTGTAAAGTAAAATAATTTTTTCCAAATTAGGTTTACCTAAGTTAAAATCTTATATTTGTTATTATTGTTTACTAATTAGTGTATTATATATCGTCAATATTGATTAGGATATTAGATATAATATGAATATAAATTAAAATATAATATTTATTAATTTATTCGGTTCGGTTCGGTTTTATTTCGGTTTTTATGGCGAAAACCGAAACCGAAACCCGAATTTTAAGAATTTTAAAAACCGAAACCGAACAGAAATAAATTTAATTCAGTTCAGTTTGGTTATTTTTATTCGATTTCGGTTTGGGTTCCGGTTCCGGTTCGGTTTTGCCCACCCCTACACAAGACATGTTTTTTTAATTTTCTTTTCTTATTTTGCATTTATTTCTCAAACCGTTTTTTACATGCCGCTTTAGACTTTTTTGTTCGTCTCATCTTTATTTTCGAAACGTCATCCATTGTTATATGCTTTTTTAGATTTATTTCCAAAACTTTTAGAAATCTGATAAAAATCTGGTATTTTGCTGGTATAAATCTGGTATGAAGTAGTTTTTGTTTGATTTCTTTATAAAATGTAAGTTGATAGGTTATTTTCATCACACCTAATATTTTACTGGTATAAATCTGATATGAAGTGGTTTTTGTTTGATTTCTTCATAAAAAGCAAGTTTATGGGTTATTTTCATCACACCTAGTATTTTATTGGTATAAACGTGGTATAAATCTGGTATGAAGTGGTTTTTGTTTGATTTCTTCATAAAATGCAAGTTTATGGGTTATTTTCATCACACCTAGTATTTTGCTGGTATAAATCTGGTATCAAGTGGTTTTTGAGTGATTTCTTCATGAAATGCAAGTTTTTCACACATTGTATAATGCTGGTAAAATATTGGTTTTTCAAAGCTGATAAAATACTAGTAAATTGCTGGTATAAAATAAAAATTCGAAAAAAGTATATCATCATGTATCTAGTTTCGAAGATAAAAACGAGATGAACAAAAAACTCTAAAGCGGCATATCAAAAAAATTAACGGTTTGAGAGATAAATGCAAAATAAAGTAAAAAAAAAAAATGGAAGGAATCGCATATATAGGGAGGAACGTACATAATGAAAAGACAAAGTTTAAAAGCCGACCAAACAATTATTTATAAAAGTAGATGGCAAAGAGGTAAATATTTTACACAACCCCTACATTTAGTACAATTTTCCTTTTTTTATGTTTCTATTTTGTTTTGGTAAACTTCAAAACATGCCACGTGGTTTGGCTGTTTTGTAAAAAGGTTCTTGTAGAATTTTTTTTAAAAGGGTGCATGCGGTTTCAAAAGTTAGCAAAAATATGCTTCTCAAAATTTTGAAATTACATTTGGAAGGGTAATGTTGTCCATTTTGAAGGGTCATTAGGATATAGAAAGGGGATCCTTCAACTTATTCCAATTTAGGATAATAAGCCCATGAGCTTGGTCTTACTTCACTGTCGAGAGAGAAGACTTACTTCGACAAGTTTAACTCATACATAGCTCTCTTCTTTTTGGGTGTGAAGCAGTCTCAAACCAAAATACCTAACAAACATTACCTCTCCCTGAAAAGGAGGTGATTTAGCCGCACCTTCGAGTACGACCATCTAAGTGATACTTTTTCTTCGTCTTTTGGTTACCTATTCAAGCCTAATGAATTTTTTGAGTTAAAATTATGACATGGACTCGATTAAAAACACATTCCAACCTAACCCAACCAAAAAATAACACCTAGTATGTAATGACCTAAAATTTTAAAATTTACTTATAATAAATTATTATGGTATTAAAATATCATGGAAATTATTTTTGTAGTTATTATTATTATTATTGGATATGAGACATGAGGAAGTAAGTTAATTAAGTTAGAAGAATGAAATAGGCATTTAATTATTTGTTCAAGGGCATTATTGAAAAAAAAATAAATTACATAACATATATGGAGCCTTTCTCTTCTTCTCCATCATCTTCTTCTCCTACTCATTTTCTTCCCTTATCAAAATTTTCCTTAATCTAAAAACTTCTGATTTCTTCGATTCAAATTCAAATTCTTGTTAGAAATTGATCCTTAAGCCCTTTATCATCATCAATTTCAGTGAATCAAGACTAGAAGAGGAGGATTTCAGTTTTTAAGGTCCGTATGAATAGTAATCCGAATTTGAGGTGAGTGATTTTTTATGAAATTAAAGCTTAATTAGTAGAATTCATGGTAGATTAAGCATATTTATGGTATTAGAAAGTTTAATTATACAATATCTTGATAGAATTATATATGACTGTTGTAGAGGAAGCTAGTGCAAGCAAATCAAAGGCAAAAGGGGTAGAAGAGAGATAGAAAGAGCTTAGAAAAAGGTTTGTGTCTCAAATTTCGATTTCTCGGTTTTTCGGAAATTTTTTCAGATTTGTATCCCTGTTTTGTTTTAATGTTTTCTCTTGTTATATAAATCCGATTTCAATCATTCTTGATTCTATTGATATTTACAGAAAGTAAGGAATATATGTTCAGAAGAAACCTTGTTAAATTTCGTTCGTTTTCAATGTGAAATTTTCATTTGAAGTTGAGTCATGAAATCTGTTTCCGAAAAATCTCAGCTTTGTACACTATTTAGTATTTTGATCATAACTTTGGTTATACAATTTGGATTTCCGTGATTCTGGTGGCTTTGGAAAGCTGAGACATGTGGCTAATTATGTTTAGAAGAAACTTATTCGATTGGGTGATGTTTTGATAGTGAAAAATGCAAGGGAAGTTAGGTCACAGAATTTGGAAATTTCTGGAATAATATGAACTTTGGTTTTATTGTGTTTTATTCGAAGTTTGATACTTTAAAATTTAGTATTTGAATTTCTTAATTGTTGAAGTTATGTTGAATTATGTTTGATGGTTTATACTGGAATTTTTAAGATGTTACTTTGATTTATTGCCCTTATTAAACGAGTAGAATATGGGTCAGGGTAGATTGGCGCCAATAAAGGGGGGTACAATACTGTACAAACAATTGAAGCTTTGGCTTCGGGCTTTGGCCGATATTCTGATATATACATATTGATGTTGAAGCTTCAGCTTTGGGCTTGACCGATATATTGATTTTAAAGCTTCGACTTCGGGTTTGACCGATATATTGATTTTGAAGCTTCGGCTTCGGGCTTGACCGATATATTGATATTGAAGCTTCGGCTTCGGGCTTGTCCGCTCTCGTATCCATTTTACCATTATTCAGGACTTGTTTACTTTGGGCAATATATGGTTAAAGTTTTTGGAAAAATTGGATATAAATTTGATTGTACTTTGAAAGGATTACTATATAAGTTTTCTGATTTGGTTTTATAAAGTTGTTGTATTTCTTTTATGTACACCACTAAGCAAATTGCTTAGCGTATAGTTTATTTTCTACACGCAGATATTGAAGATTTGTAGATAGCTTGAACCAAAGTGGTATAAGTGGATCAGCTTGAAGAGCAAATAAGGAAAGACTCAAGGTGGATTTGCATTTTAATGTAATATTATGGTTTGTAGAATAATGGCATGTACTAGATAGTGTGAGAAATATAAAGTGGTATTGAGAAATATTTGGAGAATAATTAGCATCGAGAAATATTTGGAGAATAATTTGGAGTTTGAAACGCTATATTTGTATTTGTACATATGTAATCTATAAGTATTGAACTCTATATAGTGGAGTAGAGTTCTTTATTAGGTGATTATAGTTACTGTAGCACTCTCAATAAAGGGAGTGTTACATAATTTGGTATCAGAGCCAGCCCTCTCCTAGTACGTTGTGGTTCGGGGATGAACCAGGCGAAAGCTGGTGGGCTTGTAACGACCCGATCCTAAGAGGGGTGGCGCCGGGGTAGAAGACCTGGGCAAAGAATGGCCATGAAGGATGTTGATGGGGGCAGGAATGAACCAAATCCACACCTGAAAGAGAGGGTTTTGAGATTGTGCTGGTATGGGATGGTACAATTGAGAACGGTTAAGGATTTCAAGATTGTGATAGTATGGGACATCACAATTAAGAGAGACTCAAGAGATTTGATTAGTACTACCTATACTAATAAGGTGCGCCTTCTTTTCAGGAGCCTACTCGGCAGAACTCCAAAGTTGAGCGTGCTTGACTTGGAGCAATCTCAAGATGGGTGACCTCCTGAGAAGTGATTTCCAGGAAGTGAGCAAGTGAGGACAAAGCTCGCTGGAAAGACTCGTGTTGGTTTGTGGGGGCAGTCGGTCAAACCTAGGGTGCTACATTTATTTATTGGTATTAGAGCTATGGTTTAGGCGATTCTAGGACTAGTATGTACATGCCATTTAGGATATGTTATGTTAGTTGTTTGATCCACTTTGGTCCAATTTTCAGGAATAAATTATGGCTAGTAGTCATAGTCAGAATGAGGAAGAGGATGCTGAGAGTACGATCTGTATTAGACAAGGGGATGAACAAAGACGTGAACCTCCACCAGTACATGGCTTTCCCGAACAACCTACTCCAGCATAAGCTGCTTTACTTCAGCATATGACTACTGAAGTAATCACACAAGTACTTCGAAACATATAAATCGCTCAAGTTCCTGTAGTACCTCATATTGAAAGAAGAGAGGAGAGAACTCCTCTTGAAAGAATCAAGAAGCTTCCGGCTGATGACTTTAAAGGGGACACAGTGAATCCTGCATTTGCAGAAGAATGGCTTGATCAGACTAAATGGTGTATGACTAGGCTTCATTTTACAGATGAAGAGAGAGTAGATTGTGTGCAAGGTCTACTCAAAGAACAAGCTAGGAGGTGGTGGGATAATATTGTGAGAGAGAAATGCCCCCAAGAAATCACTTGGACACTTTTCTTGGAACAATTTGATAAGAAGTACGTTAGCGAATGATTCAAAGATGAGTAGAGGAAATTGTTCTTATCTTTGAGACAGGGACTAGTGACTGTATTAGAATATGAAATTCAATTCCTCAAACTCGAGAGGTATGCTCGTGATAACATTGACAGTAAAGTAAAGCGATGTAAGAGATTCGAGGATGGGCTGAATGATGAAATTAGAGTGCATTTACTTGCACAAAAGATTAGGGTGTTCAATGACTTGGTTGATGCTGCTATGGGCATTGAGAAGATCAATTTAGATAGGCAACAAAGAATGGCTAAAAGATCTAGATTTTAAAAGGGGTCACAGAGTCCAGCTAGTTCAGAATCTCCAAGTAAGAAACAGAAGGGAACATCAGAACAAACACAATCTCATTTCAGATGGTTTCCACTGAGACAAACCATAAGTACGGGGTCAGTGGCTAGTGTACCTTTAGGATGAGGCAGAGGAAATATTCCACAATATTTTAATTATGGAAGGATACATACAGGGGAATGCTGGGGAAAAGGTAGAGTCTGCTTTAATATGGGTCGAAGGAACATTTGATTGCAAATTATCCTCAGAGATAGATAAGTACATCTGCACCTGCAGTAGTTCCTACTCCTATAATGCTAGGTGGAAGAGGAAGGGGAAAAGGAAATGCCAGTGGTTCAAGAGGGCATGATGTGGCTCCACAAGCACCATAGAGTGGTAGACCGGGAGGAATGGTGCGAATTTATGCAATCCGAGGGCCTTAGACTCGGGAATCTACTAAAGTTATTGTCGATAAATTTTCATTCTTTAATCACGATGTTTATGCTTTGATAGATCCTGGTTCATCTCATTCATATATATGTACCGCATTAGCACAAGAGAAAGGGTTGCATATAGAAGAATTAGAAGAAAATATTGAAGTGACTAATCCTTTAGGATATAGTGTGATAGTAAACAAAGTGTTTATGAATTGCCCTATTATGATACAACATCAACATTTCCATGCAAATTTAATTGAGTTACCTTTCCGAGAATACGATGTTATCTTGGGAATGGATTGGTTATCGGAACATCGAGCTGTGGTGGATTGCAAAAACAAAAGAATGTCACTTCAAGTTTCTGATGGAGAAGAAATAGTTATCGTGGGGGAAAGATCAGATTATCTCTGTAACATAATTTCTTTTATGAAGACTAAAAGGCTGGTTAGGAAGGGATGTCAGGCCTACCTAATCTTCGCTCTAGAATCAAAGAAAGGTGAGTTAGAATTGCAGAATATTCCTACGGTATGTGATTTTCCCGATGTATTTCTAGAAGAACTACTGGGTTTGCCACCAAAAAGAGAGGTAGAATTCACAATTGATGTATTGTCGGGTACCGCACCAGTATCCAAAGCACCATACAGAATAGCGCCTGCTGAACTGAAAGAGTTAAAGATTTAGTTGCAAGAATTGTTAGACAAAGGATTCATATGCCTGAGTATATCCTTGTGGGGTGCACCAGTGTTGTTTGTTAAGAAGAAAGATGGGTCGCTCTGATTATGTATTGATTACCGGGAGTTGAATAAATTGACAATCAAGAACAAGTATCCATTGCCAAGGATTGAAGACTTATTTGATCAACTCAAGGGTGCCAAATACTTCTCCAAGATTGATTTGAGATCGGGCTACTATCAGATGAGAGTGAAAGATGATGATATTGCAAAGACGGCTTTCCAAACCAGATATGGGTACTACGAATTTTTGGTGATGCCATTTGGTCTAACTAATGCACCAGCAGCATTTATGGACCTTATGAACCGTGTCTTTTACTTATATTTAGATAGGTTTGTAGTGGTTTTCATTGATGACATTTTGGTGTATTCTAAGTCACGGGAAGAGCATGATCAACACTTGCGGATATTCTTTCAAACTTTGAGGGAAAATAAACTATATGTCAAACTTAGCAAATGTGAGTTTTCGCTTGAAAAAGTTTCTTACTTAGGCCATGTTGTTTTTGTAGAATGAATTAAAGTGGATCCTAAAAAGATAAAAGCAGTTGTAGAATGGAAACCACCAAAGAACCCTATGGAAGTCAGAAGTTTCCTTGGTTTAGTAGGGTATTATAGAAGATTTGTGAAGGAATTTTCTGTCATTGCTGCCCTACTGATGAAACTACTTCAAAAGAATGCAAAATTTGAGTGGAATGATAAGTGCCAAGAAAGTTTTGAGAAGTTGAAGGCGATGTTGACAAAAGCACCCATCCTTACCCAACCAGAGCCTGGAAAAGACTTTGTAATCTATAGTAATGCTTCGCATAGCGGTCTTGGGTGTATTTTGATGCAAGAAGGGAAAGTGATTGCCTATGCTTCCAGGTAATTGAAGAATCATGAAAGGAATTATCCTACACATGATTTGGAAATGGCTGTAATAGACTTTGCCTTAAAAATTTGGCGACACTATCTTTATGGAGAAAAATGTTATATTTACACAGATCACAAAAGCTTGAAATATTTACGAACATAGAAGGAGTTGAATTTAAGGCAAAGAAGGTGGATGGAATTATTAAAGATTACGATTGTCTTATTGATTACCATCCAGGAAAGGCTAATGTAGTGGCAGATGCTCTCAGTAGAAAGATAATGATGGCAATAAGGGCTATGAATATGGGGTTAGCTCTTACCAGTAGTGGAGCCTTAGTTGCAGAATTGAAGATTCAACCTGTACTACTACAACAGGTTAAGCAAGCACAAATTGAAGATGATGACTTCAAGGTCATTCGAGCAAGGACACAAGTGGGTATCATAGACAACTATATGGTTCGAGAAGATGGATGTCTATATTTTAAAGATAGACTGTGTGTGCCAAACAATGAAGAATTAAAGAAGAATATTTTACATGAGGCGCATAGTAGTCCTTATGCGATGCATCCAGGAGCAAAGAAGATGTATCAAAATTTGAAGAGCCATTATTGGTGGAATGGAATGAAGAAAGACATTACTAACTATGTTGCTCAATGTCTAACTTGTCAACAGGTGAAAGCAGAACATCAAGTTCCTTATGGATTGTTGCAAAAAATAACAATTCAAGAATGGAAATGGGAAAGAACCACAATGGACTTCGTGACGTCTTTACCACTTTCACAGAAGAAACATGATGCAGTGTGGGTTATTGTAGATAGATTGACAAAGTCTGCCCACTTTCTTCCAGTTAGGATGGATTATTCACTTGATGGGTTGCCTCAGTTATATGTAGATGAGACAGTAAGGCTACACGGAGTGCCTATTTCAATCATTTCTGACCGACATCCAAGATTTACTTCTAGATTTTAGAAGAAGTTGCAAGAAGCCTTAGGTAGTAAACTTCGTTTTAGTACTTCATTTCATCCTCAAACAGATGGTCAATCTGAAAGAGTAATTCAGGTGTTGGAAGACATGATGAGAAGTTGTATCATTGAATTTAAAGGAAGTTGGGATAAGTATTTATCCCTCATGGAGTTTGCCTATAATAACAGCTATCAGTCAAGCATACAAATGGCGCCATATGAAGCATTGTATGGAAGAAAATGTCGAACTCCATTACATTGGACCGAACTTAGTGAAAACAAGATTGTAGGAGTGGATTTGATTCAGGAGACAAAGGAGAAGGTAAAACTTATTCAAGAGAGATCGAGGGCTGCATCGGATAGACAAAAGTCTTATGCTGATCTAAAAAGAAAAGATATTACTTATGAAGTGGGGGGTAAAGTATTTCTCAAAGTATCTCCTTGGAAGAAAGTCCTGCGATTTGGCAAGAAAGGCAAGCTCAGTCTGAGATTCATTGGCCCATATGAGGTTATAGAGAAGGTTGGACGGTAGCTTATCGGTTGGCACTGCCCCGGACACTTGAATAAATTCATGTGTTCCATATGTCGATGTTAAGGAGATACAGATCAGATCCATCACATATCTTATCTCCTGATGTCGTAGAAATCGAACCCGACCTGACATATAATGAGGAACCGATGCAAATCTTGACGAGAGAAGTTAAACAATTGAGAAACAAGTCTATTGCTTTTGTAAAAGTACTTTGGAGGAATTATAAGATTGAAGAAGCAACTTAAGAACCCGAGAATACAATGAAAACTCAATATTCGCAACTATTTTTAGGTAATTTTCAAGGACGAAAATTCATAAGAGGGGGAGAATTGTAGCGACCTAAAATTTTAAAATTTACTTATAATAAATTATTATGGTATTAAAATATCATGGAAATTATTTTTGTAGTTATTGTTATTATTATTGGATATGAGACATGAGGAAGTAAGTTAATTAAGTTAGAAGAATGAAATAGGCATTTAATTATTTGTTCAAGGGCATTATTGAAAATTAAAAAAAAATTACATAACATATATGCAACCTTTCTCTTCTTCTCCATCATCTTCTTCTCCTACTCATTTTCTTCCCTTATCAAAATTTTCCCTAATCTAAAAACTTCCGATTTCTTTGATTCAAATTCAAATTCTTGTTAGAAATTGATCCTTAAGCCCTTTATCATCATCAATTTCAGTGAATCAAGTCTAGAAGAGGAGGATTTCAGTTTTTAAGGTTCGGATGAATAGCAACCCGAATTTGAGGTGAGTGATTTTTGATTAAATTAAAGCTTAATTAGTAGAATTCATGGTAGATTAAGCATATTTGTGGTATTAGGAAGTTTAATTATACAATATCTTGATAAAATTATTTATGGATGTTGTAGAGGAAGCTAGTGCAAGCAAATCAAAGGTAAAAGGGGTAGAAGAGAGCTAGAAAGAGCTTAGAAAAAGGCTTGTGTCTCAAATTTCGATTTCTCGATTTTTCGAAATTTTTTTCAGATTTGTATCCCTGTTTTGTTTTAATGTTTTCTCTTGTTATATAAATCTGATTTCAATGATTCTTGATTCTATTGATATCTAAAGAAAGTACGGAATATATGTTTAGAAGAAACCTTGTTGAATTTCGTTCGTTTTCAATGTGAAATTTTCGTTTGAAGTTGAGTCATGAAACCTGTTTTCGGAAAATCTCAGCTTTATACACTGTTTAGTATTTTGATCATAACTTTGGTTATACAATTTGGATTTCCATGATTCTGGTCGCTTTGGAAAGCTGAGACATGTGGCTAATTATGTTTAGAAGAAACTGCTTCGATTGGGTGATGTTTTGATAGTGAAAAATGCAAAGGAAGTCAGGTCACAGAATCTGAAAATTTCTAGAAAAATATGAACGTTGGTTTTATTGTGTTTTAATTGAAGTTTGATGCTTTAAAATTTAGTATTTGAATTTCTTAATTGTTGAAGTTATGTTTGATGGTTTATACTGGAATTTTTAAGATGTTACTTTGATTTATTGCCCTTATTAAACGAGTAGAATACGGGTCAGGGTAGATTGGCGCCAATAAAGGGGGGTACAGTACTGTACAAACAATTGGAGTTTTGGCTTCGGGCTTTGGCCGATATTCTGATATATATATATATATATATCAGAATATTGAAGCTTCGGCTTCGGGCTTGACCGATTCATTGATATTGAAGCTTCGGCTTCGGGCTTGTCCGCTCCCGTATCCATTTTACCGTTATTCAGGACTTGTTTACTTTGGGCAATATATGGTTAAAGTGTATGGAAAAATTGGATAAAAATTTGATTGTACTTTGAAAGGATTACTATATAAGTTTTGTGATTTGGTTTTATAAAGTTGTTGTATTTCTTTTATGTACACCACTAAGCAAATTGCTTAGCGTGTAGTTTATTTTCTACACGCAGATATTGAAGATTTGTAGATAGCTTGGACCAAAGTGGTATAAGTGGATCAGCTTGAAGAGCAAATAAGGAAAGACTCAAGGTGGATTTGCATTTTAATGTAATATTATGGTTTATAGAATAATGGCATGTACTAGATAGTGTGATAAATATAAAGTGGTATTGAGAAATATTTGGAGAATAATTAGCATTGAGAAATATTTGGAGAATAATTTGGAGTTTGAAACGCTATATTTGTATTTGTACATATGTAATCTATAAGTATTGAACTCTATATAGTGGAGTAGAGTTCTTTATTGGTTGATTATAGTTACTGTGACACTCTCAATAAAGGGGGTGTTACATAGTAAGTTACACGAGTTTAAGAAACACTTACTGTATTTATGGACAAGACCAGAAGTCGAAGTTTGGAAAATGAGAAAATCTTTGAAAACTTTCATTGTTAACGTTATAAAATAGGGTTTTCAGTATACCTTATGTGCTTCTTTTCGTACAGAAAACAAAAAGAGTTCTTTTTGCCATATTCAATTTCAATCAATAGAAACAATAAAAGGACAAAGCAAACAATATACTTCTCACATTCTTAGTAATTCTTATTCCTTATTAATTAATAATAAATAATAAATAATACAAATAAAAATATCAAAATATATATAAATCTTACCTCAATATATATAAATTGTTTAATAATCGAATCAAATTAATAATCTAATCAATAATTTAATAATATAATAATACTAATATAATAAAAATACAGTATAATATAGAATATAGAATATAAATTTACTAAATGATATAAAAAAATTAATAAATTATATTGAAAACTAATATAGAAATTATTAATATTCTAATCACTCAATCAATATAGACATAGTCAACAGCAAATCTACATCAAGAGATCGCACTCCAAATTTTTGATGATTTAATCAATCTTTCTTGGGCAAAACAGAGGGATATCGGGAATTTTGGTGGAGTGGTGAAATGCGTAGAGATCGGAAAGAATACAAACAGTGAAAGCACTCTGCTAGGCCACATATTAGTGATAAATTTTAGAATTTTTTGAGAAGTACAAATATTTATATTAATTAAAAATTGACGATAACTTTAAAAAATTATAATGAATTGAAAATGTTCCGAAATTTACTCAAATCTTGATAAATAATTCACAAATAATATAATTAAAATATAGGAATGCTGAATTTATTGAAATAACTAAGATTACCCTACAAATGTGGTTTCAAAATTTTGAGAAACATATTTTTTTGCTAACTTTTGAAACCACATGCACCCATTTGAAAAAATTTTCATAAGGACCTTTTTGTAAAACGGTCAAACCATATGACATGTTTTTGAAGTTTACCCTTTTGTTTTCTTACCATTTCTCTATTTTATTTGTTTTACAAAGTAAGGTGTGTTGTCTTGTACTATAATTCAGCGTAGTTCAGTTCAGACCAGTTTAATTCAGTTCAGTCCACTTCAGTTCAATTCAGTTATGTGTAGTTCTAAATTTACATTGAAATAAGATCAATTCAGTTCAACTTACTTTAGTTTAGTTCAATTCATCTTTCAAAATTTGAAAAAAAATGGGGCCTAAGTATTGTTTTTTATATTATTACTAGATTGATTTAATCTAATAATAATAATAATAAATTAAGAAAAAAACATAAATTCTTTGGTACTCTATAGTTATTTGGATTTTTCAAACTAAATAATTTCATGAATATTATTATCACTCATCCAATAATTGTAAAGATACTTTACTTAAAAACAAAATCAATATACAACAACGCAAACTACTTTTTAAAAAATAAAATGATTATAAAATTCTATATTTTTGAAATTCATTTCCTTTTATTTTCTTGAAATTTTCATGTACAGTATAAGAAATGGATTCAAACCTAATCAATAAATATCTAAATAACTGCTCACTATTTTTGGTGTGGGAAATATAAATGATAAATTTCAAAAATATACTATATAATTCGATATTTTAGAAAAGATATCATAATTTCTTTTTCGAAATGACAATTATAATTTAAAATGTTATGACGTGGCGAAAAGTAAAATTGAAAACGACTTATTTCTTATTTAAAAGGGAAAAAAAATATATAAAATAATTAGTTTTCTGTTGATCTTCTACTTCAGTTCGCTGATCTCTTCTTCTTCAGTTCTCACTCCTTTATCTTTTTCAATTTTAATCTAACAGCCTCCCTATTGTTCTTTTCTTTTCTAATTGGTGAAAGGGGATACTTTTAGGGCTTCTTGAATCTTTTCATCTTCACAATTCCTTATGGCTTCGCTTGGATCTTCTTTTTTATGCAATCGTTTCACTACAACTAGGGTTCGTGAATCCCAAGATTCAATCGTCTGCCATACTTGAGGCGGTGGTTTTGTCGAGGAATCTGCCACTTCTTGCTCTCCCCTTGAACCATCGCCTCCCTATTCTATGGCGGCCCTAACATTACGCCGCAATTGACTAAGTGGTGGAGATCGATTCTCGTTATCGTTTTCTGTAGGCTAACGATAGAGCTTCCAGAAATTTTAAACTCCTCAGGCGGTCACTATGAAGTCAAGGAATGCCGACATTTAATAGATTTAGATGTCGAGACTTTTAATCAATTTCATAGGCTTACATGTCTAATTGGTGTCCGCTATGCATTGTGTATTTGGTTTTGATCCAAAATTGTTTATTGATCCTCTGGATGTACTTAATTGATAGTAGCTAAGGATTGTTGTTTTAGGGTTCTTAGAGAAATTTGCAGTTCAAAAATCAATTTGATGGCTTCTTTGTTTTGTTTTAATTCTTGGTTCTTAAGATTCGTATTGTGGAAATTAACCAAGTTTTAGAGAGAGGAGGCGACTGAATGACCAATAACATTGTTTCGTCCCATGACCGTGACGCCGCCACATTGCTCAATCTTCCTGTCACTTTTGTTTCCCAATCTGAGATGCAACTGATGTTTCACTTTTCTGTACTGTTGATTGGTTTGCTTCATGTTGATTTCTTGTAAAAGTAATTTGAAATTACTTGGTAACGAGAACTCAAGAAATAGTTGCAGTAGGAATTGAAATGTTCAAGTTGACAAATGAGAATACACAAGTCAAGGTTGGCGCAACATTTGGTCCTATCATTGAATAGCTATGTCTCCCTCCCAATTAATGGGTCGTTAAAGTTGGATTGGTGGTGATTGTATTCACACATGTGCATATGGCTATAAAAGGCCAATGAATTGCATAGTTCCATCATCCGAAAATATACAAGCAAATAATAAGAGAATTGGTATTTGGTTGTGTGCGTGAGAGAGATTTTGAGAGAATTAAGATCAATAGTATATGTAATTAGTCTGCTGTGTGAATTTTTTGGGGTGTATTGGGGCCATCGGGGAGAGTGTAAACACTTGAGTGATTTTGTAAATCTCCGGAATTATTCTTAGTGAAATTTCTTTGATCGTTGGTCGTGGAGGTAGGCAGTTTGGCCGAACCACGTTAAATCCTTGTGTCCAATTGTCACTATTTTCTTGCATAATTGTGTTCTTCATTTCCATTAAATTATTCTAAGAGAGTAACGAGAGTCGAGCGATAAATAATTGCACATTATTCCTAACAAATTGGTATCAGAGCGGGTGTTGGTACTGATTTATTTTTTATCAGTATATTTCTACGACGCATTTTTTTGCTCATTTGTTACGAAGGAGTTCGGAAAATTTAATTGAATATCGATATGGCGGGTCGGCAATCAACAATGCGATATGAAGTGGAGAAGTTTGATGGCAAGAATGATATTAATTTTTGGAGAATTAAAATGAAGGCGTTATTGGTTTAACAAGGAGTGTTAAAAGCACTTGAAGGTGAAGAAGCCTTGTTAGAAAAATATGACAAAGACGAAATTAAAGATATTATTGAGAAAGCACGAAGTTCGATCTTGTTGTGTCTTTCTGACAATGTTCTAAGAGAAGTTGTTGGAGAAAGTACCGCTGCTTACTTATGGAAGAAGTTGGAGTCACTCTATATGACCAACTCATCCACCAGCCGTTTGTACTTGAAATGACGACTATATTCTCTCCGTATGGAAGAAGGATTATCGGTGAAAGATTATCTTGATGAGTTGTATTTTCAGCATGTATTTGTGCTTATTTCTATATCATTGAGACCATGTTTTTAGTCTTTTTTGGCCGCTATTAATTCCTTTTCTATCTTTCTAGGTTTTCAAGGTAATTTGGAGAAAAGATGTATTTCTGGGCAGAAAATGAGCAGTTAAGGAGACTCTCGATGGATGCATCGAGACTAGTCTGGTCCCAATGACCTGGAAGCCTTCTAGAACATAAGAAGAAATGAAAAGAAGAAGTCTCGCTAAAAAGTTACTAGTTACCGAGATCATGGTGTGTTCACCACGACTGACGAGGTCCCGATGACGTAACAACATTATGGAGTAAAAGTCAGAGACGCCAAAGTTGACCAGAACCTAATCAAGAAAGTGGTATGAATTCATTGTTGATTAATTCATTTCTTTATTTTAAAGAGGAATCCTTATCACTTAAGGACTAAAGAGCCAAATAAAGATGATATTTAATCAAGATAAAAGACTAAAAAGGAAGAGTCCAATTCAAGAAAAGAGATTTATTTCTATCCTAATTCTATTAAAGAAAATAATGATAGAGATTTATTTCCTATTGTAGATGAAGACTAAAAGGAAGATAAAACCTATTCAAGAGATAAGGGCAAAGAGTCCTATTCAACTCTAAAGAGGAAGCAAGAGGCAAGGCTCCCCATAAATACCAAGGCCGGCGCATTCATCCATCATTTACTACCTAAGCTTAGTTTACATTTAGTTCATTGTTCTTTAGAATAATTTTATTTTCAAATACTCTCTTTTCAATTAATCTCAAGTTTATTTCAGTTCAATTGCTTTTCAGTTTCATTTCGATTTCAAGTCTTTACATTTCACATGCTATACTTTAAGTCTCTTTACATTTTTGCATATTTAAATTCGGTCATATCTAGCTAAATTCTTTATGACTTGACCAAGTAAAGGCTGAGTTTGAATGGCGTGAGGACCGCAAATGAATACAAAAATCTACAAGGCGACCTATTTACCAATCTCGGTACTTCAAGGGTTTTGTCGTAGGAGTATCACTTAGTCTCGCTGTGTGGTTTGGCCAACCATTTGGTAAGTCTCTGTGATTATTGTTAATCTTTATTCTTGCATCCATAATTGTGCCTAAAGAGGGATAAAGTAACGACAGTCTCCACCGAGACTGGAGAAAGGTAATCGTACGCCTGTTGGGAGTGCTTCACTACCTGTTGGTAAGGATTTAGGCTTTTCTAATTTATATTGCTATTCATTGGCGAGCTCTCTGGCGCAAAGTCGAGAGACACGGTGAGTAAGAGAGAGATCGTGACATGAAGTCCGATCTCTATACACAGTAAGGAAGAGTTACTAGTACTGTACGGTGCATAAGTGCTAGTACAACCAAATCTAGGTCCCGGTGTATTAATTCCTCATCCCATGATCACCATGATGTTCGGTCTTGCTCTACTTTGGTTGAGTCATTGTTTCTCATTGTTTTATTACCTGCTTTATTTAGTTCTAATCTATAAATTCCCATCGAGAGTACTTCTAGGTTACAATGTGTGTTATCTTCTAAGAATAACATTGTCAAATACCATACCTTATGGATTCGACCTCTGCTCACTACTAACTACCAGTTTATTTTGTGTAGGGATTTATTTTTGGTGGTCTCAACACCCACCATTGTGAGCACTGGATTTTAACTATCCTTCTCATAAAACTATGATGAGAGCTATATGATGCAACGTCTTTCAGGTGTTATCCATCAGAGGTGTTCCTACTACTGCAGAGTTGAGTTTGGCTAAAGTTTGAAGACCTAGTCTACCCTTAGGCACCAGTACGGTTGCTTCCTTGTGGTATGGATCCACTAGCAGACCCATAAGGGTCATCCCTTCCATATGCCTGGGTAAGACCCGTACGGGTGGGGCACCACCCGTACGGGTCCTCTTATTGCCTAAACAGGCTATTTGGGAAGGGAATCCTTTCCTATTTTAAGAAAAGGTAGGTCATGAACGTGATTTATTGCGTTCAGACCTCCTCTCCCCTATAAATAGGGCCCTTCTCTTCACATTTTACACACACACATTTTTTATATGAAAATTATACTAAAACTCTAGCAATTTTTATAGGTATAGAAAAGGTATAGCGGGGGGGAATAGGAGGTATAAAATAGGTAGAAAACCCTTCTTTTGAGGTTTTGTCCACAATTTATTCATTCCTAGCTTATTTTATTAGGATTTAGGGGAGGTTTTGTTCGCAAAAATACTCACCTAAATAGTCCTATTTCATCTACTTTTGTCGGGCTCTCTCAACAGTAAAGGGATGTCCTCAAAGTGGATTCATGCCACAAAGGTAACGCTCCTAAGTTTTGAAGAGACTCACATTTCAGTTATTTCATTATTATTATTGTCTGTTCCTTCTATTATATCTGTTGCTTTCATTTCTTGTTTCGGGTCTGGTCCTAACCCGTATGAGCCTTGTTGGCACCATATATCCCCAAAGATATCAAATCGGTGCGCCATACTCATACGGAAGGAAATCCCTTTTTATTTTATTTTTCTACCACCAATCTATTAATCTGGTAATCTGTAAACCAAACAAAATAAAGTTTCTGCCTGGACCAGACAGGACCCGTACGGGTACGCCATTCCCGTACTGGTCCTCCCTAGTAGCCGTATGGGTCCCACCCACCCATATAGGTACCAGCCCCAAGCAGATTCAAGAACTCATTTTTAATTAGTTAAAAATCAATCCAACTCACCATTTGCCATACGATCATTTTGACTAATAATCTGGTAAATCAACCCACAAAAGTTAAGATGTGCTTTCACCATAAAATATGCTAAAATGCTGATTCATGGTGTGTTATAAACTGTGCTAACATCTGTAGATGGAGAGGAATTTATTTTCATTTTGTTTTATAACTTAGAACAAATGTATAGGTTCTCTTTACAATTCCCCCATTTTTCCCCCGGTTGTGATTTTTATTCCCCATTTATTGCTTGTGCTTTATTGTAATATGTAAACGCATGCAACTAGTGTGAAAGAGTGTAGAAATAGGATTTCTGTGATAATTCCCTAAATGATGAAAACTAAAATGGTTTTACACGGTGAATGTAATTTTGAATCAACTAAATGAGAAATAAGCGACTCATCCGATACCCGAATCTCTGATCCGATAGGTATAAGTCTCCCGCCTAGAGGGAACTGTACCAAAACTCTTTCCCAAGTAGACAACTTGGGTGGCAACTCTATCAATTGTATCGAGATTAGGGTCTCGATTCTTTTATTCATTAAAAATTGGCTTATTGTGCAAACTTTAACTAAATTTTTTTTATCATGCCTAAATCCAACCAAACCCCCAGTGGGCCCCACCTCTCATACAGGCGCCAAGGGAGACCCACACGTCATCGACACCTCATAGTGGCAACTTCACTGGGAAGTGATCTTTTAACTTGCAAAATGTTGGTTTGTTTCAAAAGCTTAAAAGATTAAGATGAGTAACAAAAATCATTTAATTGATTTAACCTGCTTTTATTTTCATCATTTGGGAAAATTATCACACTCTATCTTTTCATCTCCTTCTCTCTTTAGTTAGATGTGCTCTTCTTTTAGCGCTAGGTTAGGGTGCCTTATTATTTCTGCGACACTCGCAACGGTGATACCCTTGACCGCCAGGGATATTGGGGACACCTTAGTGGGTGGAGCACCAATTGCCATCTCCCTCCAAAAGAGGCTTGATGCGATGGGAACCTTGTACATCAACTTTCGATATGTCCCTACACCATTCTTATCGAAAGCCATAGAATTTTCTCCATTAGGTACCCTGATTTCTGTGTGAGATTAGATTAAGGAAGAATGCCCTCAGACTCGGCGGAAGAAATAAGGACGGAATTGATCGCTTTGCATGTGTTGTGTTACATACCCTTGTGATTAACCCCACCATGCAGCATTGTAATTTATGCATGAATACCACATCCCATGCATGTACTAATATCTTAGTTATCACCTCAGCCAAAACTAAACCTCAAAGAGAAAAAGCTTGGCGACGATCTCAAGTCTGTTTGACTCACATTCCTGCTCCTCTAGTTTCGTTAAGGGTTACTCCATCTTTATCTACGAGTATTTCATCCAGCAGCCAGTTTAGTCTAGTTGATCTCTCTGCCTATCATCTTAAGAAGATGTCTCGTATCCTGACTTCAAATGGCCAAATTCATGTTGAGGTTGAGGATGTTGCTACTAGTGAGGAGGCAAATGCATCGAGGGCCGAGGTTAGGTTAGAGATTGCAAATGCCGTCTCATAGTACTTGGGAAGTGATAAGTTCTTGGATCGAATGAATGATAAGATGTTGGCTTCTATTAGGGCAATCATGGCAGAGGAGAGAATGGCCAATGCCCCTTACAATACGCCTTTCAGTGCTCCATCGGTGAATGCAGTGATCAATGAGTAAGTATCAGGGGTTACTCATAATCCGTTCACTCAGTTTTGATTGCCGCCAGTGCAAACTAATGGGGATTCTTCCAGTCAGTTTGGTCAATTTGGTTTTGTAGGTCCATTTGGTTCAGCTAGCTTGCCATTCCAGTTAGTGGGTACAGTGGCTCCTTCGGTCATCAGTCATTTTACTCAGCCTAGTCAGGGGTTTATATCACCACCATTTCAGTTTAGAGCATCTAGTTCGATCCCAAATTTTATGGTCATGCCTAAGGGGACGACCTTTCCTCAATCAACAGGTTTATCCTTGGGTGCGATTACTCAATCAGAGGGATTATCTTTATCCTCGAAATTGCGTGACCTACTTTAGAAATTGCTTACTGCCAATTCCAGCTCCCAACCATCATCACTATCTATCTAAGCAGTTAGAGAGGAGGGTTAGGTCCCTAAAAACTTTAGTATGCCTAGCATAGCGAAGTATAAGGGGACCGATCCACCTCAATCCCACATCACCACCTATTAGAGGGTTATGAGAATCAAAAAGTTAAGTGATAAGGTCCTAGCCGAAATGTTCCCTTATACGTTGGAAGGGCCTGCTATAGAATGGTATAACACTCTATTAGACGAAGTGACCAAAAACTGGAAAACTTGATCAAAACCTTTTATCGAGCAGTATGGTTTCAATGCCACCATTAAAACTACCATACAGAATTTGGAGGCTATCAAGTAGGCCCCCAATGAGAAGTTTAAACCCTACTTCGAAAGATGGATGACCACTCAAGTTCTATTGAAGGATAGGCTAAGTCTCCTAGAGATGATAGTAAAATTAATGGATGGTGCACTACCTGCTTATCGAAAGGTCCTTGGTATTGATAAATTCTCTAGCTATGTTGAGGCCTTTGAAAAAGCTGATAAGTGGGAAAGGATTGAGGAATTTGAGAAGCCAAGTGTATCGACCAAGCCTTAGTTCAAAAAGAATGACCCTTCAGCACCAGCCTAGGCTTCTAAGATGATATTTGGCTGTGATCCTAAAACAACGGTAGTGCAAGAAGAAGTAGCTACCGTATGCTCCATTGAAGATGGTATTTCCCCCTAAAAAGCATCTTTGCCCGCCATCTTTACTAAGTTGAGGGCACTCGATCTTCTTTAGAGTATCAAGTCCTATGTCACACCCAAACCTGAACATAGGGATCAATTTTGTGCTTACCATGTCAGCAAGGGGCATCGCACCAGTGCCTATAGGGATCTACTTGAAGCTATTCATAATCTAATTACGGAAAAGAATATTCAGGAACCCAAGCTTAAGCCTAGTACCATGAATAACCCCCTACCAAATTTTGAGAAATAGGTTGTAGCTATCGAGTCAGGCTTACCCTCCTATCATATCTTTAATATGATTTCGCAAGCTAATCCTATAGTTCACTCAGTAGTGGCCTTGCCTAATCTCTATTGACATCGATGCATTCAAGTTAGAAGGAATTCATGATAAGGAAGATATGTTGATTCAATTGGAGCCAATTGATATCGATGCTTATGTATTAGAGAGTGATGGTGGAAGCATCTGAAGGGAGGAGCTATATGAAAAATGGGGTATTGCATGTCACCTGAAGCGGAAGGGTTCCTCCAGATTCTATCCCAAAAAGAAGGAGGGGCAGGGATATAGATATCCGGGTCATTCCAAGTACTAATCAAGCTCTAATCTTCACACCTGCTTCAGTTGGTAATGAAAAGAAAGAACCAAAAGTCACCCCTCTCATCCAGCAATTTCAAGTCACCCCTACTAAATACAACATTTAGTAGCTCCTCATTGACTCTGAAGAACATCTCAAGGATCTGATAGAAAAGTTGTTAAGTGTAGAGGCTACACCATCTACTACTCTGGTTGAGGTATTCTCAGTTGTCGGGGGATCTCCTCCTAATCAGATTGAACCCATCAAGTTCTATCTGTCAGACCTCCTAGCCGAAAGCATAATGAGGCACTCTTCATTAGGGTGCAAATCTTTAATCATTCTATCCCTTATGTTATGCTGGATGACGGTTCTGCCCTTAACCTCTATCCTACCAAGATCCTTTCTCACTTAGGGCTGGATGAATCCATGTTGGAAAAGTCCAATACTATCATAAGGGCATATGACAATATAAAGAGAAGTGTCATTGGGGTCTTCAAAGCTGAAGTTACAGTTGGCAAAGTGAAGTCTAAGGTCTTATTCACTATTCTTGATATTCCTGTCCCCTACTCATTACTGCTAGGTCGACCTTGGCTTCATGCATTAGGGGTTGTCCCTTCCACAGTCCATCACAAGGTTAAGCTCATCCATAATGGCAAGCTAGTAACCATTGATGCAGACGAACCATCTATATAGCGGCTATGGAAGCCGAGGAAAAGGAATCTAGGGTGGCTGTAGCTCACCAAGGTATGAAGTTTTCAGTTAAGGGGTATATATCACTTAAGATCGAGAAGATTATAATGAAGCAGAGTTAAGTAAAGGGTAGAGGACTCGAAAAGAATCTGTAGGGAATGCTAGAACCCTTCTTACCTCTTCTATGGCCATTCAGACTTGATTTAGGGAACCTCCCAGGCGCTAAAAAGTCCAAGCCTCAGTCCCACCTCATGTTAGGACCTAAAGTCAAACAAGGGGAATTCATAGGTGAAGAGGAACAATTTGAGGTAAGTGGCAAGAAGGTCCCTGGTTTTGAGATTTTCAATGATGTGTATGATTTCAAGAAAGGCTGCCTAATTAAAACCTCAGTATCTATTGAGGTATTGGGAATATTGAAGAGGATGAAATGAATGAGGCAACTGAGTTCATCACCAAGGCATTAGCCGTACTTATGAAGAAGAATTGGAAAAGAAATGAGGAAGGGAACCCCATCAGCAACGCTGTCAAGAACTTAGCGAGAGCAGTGGCTGAAGAAACACAAGCAAACTTGCACACCAGGGCTACCAGTTTAGCTATCAATCAACAAGGCTCTCCGCCTATGGAGGATGATTCAAATGATGTAATTTTTAATATTGCAAACATTTTTTATGCAAACAATGTCGCTTATAAGGCATATCATGAATAAGTTGTAGCATTAGTATCTTTTAACATGTCATGAATAAATTGATGCACCCATCATTCACATTTCACTCGAGTATTTCATTCCAAGTACACCATGCACTCATAACAATAACATTCTTAAAAATATCATCATATTCATTAATGAAGTTTACTTTGAGTATAGCGCAATGGTATAAACGTCCAATGGTTAAAACCTATCATCAAAAGAGAGATACTAAAAGTGCTTAGCAAACATGATAACAATTAGCCCAGGTCCTTCTTTCTTTACGAGGGGGAAAGAGTATAAAAGCACACATCATCAAGATAGAAGACCAAGATGACTAAAAAAACACCAACAATGGACTAGCTCTGGTTATGAAAAGATAGAAAGTACATATTGGGGCACAAAATGCCTAAATCCTTTAGAAGTTCTAAAGGGAAGCTGATCAAACGTCAATCAAGAAGACTTTGTCAAAGACGGTGGCTACCTATAGAGATTGGACTGATAAACTTCCATTCACAGTTTGGGGGTATAGAACCAGTGTAAGGACTCCCACCAATCAAACACCTTTCTCCTTGGTATATGATATGGAATCCGTGTTACCAGCTGAAACAGAAGTAAGATCTCTAAGAGTGGCACTTGAACCACAATTAAAAGAATCAGATTGGGCAAGAGCCTTGTATGAACAGTTGAATGCAATAGATGAAAAGCGGCTCAAGGCACTTAACCATCTCTAGATGTACCAACAGAGCATGGCACGAGCTCATAATAATAGAATCAGATACCCGAAACAACCTCTTAAAGAGGGTGATCTAGTCTTCAAGCAGCTGCGCCAGGTCAACACTAATGCTAGGGGCAAGTTCAGGCCTAATTAGGAAGGACCATTCGCCGTGAAGAAAGTCCTTGGTAAACGAGGGATCAAGCTTAAATACATGGATGGAAATTTGTTCGTGAATCCAGTGAATCAAGATAGGCTCAAGCGTTATCATGTCTAGGTCAAAAGAATTAAATCATTAAAGCAGCACAAAGAATAAAAGAAATAAAGAATAAAACACCTGGCGAGCGGTCCTCTACTGCTCGGTCAAAAATTAGGGTGCAGGTCGCTGATTGGTATCCCGTAAATCGGTCAGGCAAAAATTAAGGCACTCCAACTCAAATAAAGCTAGCTAAGCCGAAAATTTGTAAAGGGCGGCTTACGCAAAAGTTAGGGCATCCAGAGAAAAATGTCAGTTGCTTTCTAAAAAATCTGAAAAAGACCAGTGGGCAGTAGGGATTAACCATTGGAAATTGTTACCATTGCCTATATACTCAAAATAATCTCATCAATTAACATGTTATGATTTTGCTAAGAATCTTGGTCTTATGAATGCATGCATGTCTTTAGGTGAAATAATCTCTGGTATGTGAACATCAATTTTTCTCTATGTGTTATGCATCATTGTATTTGCTTGTACCACACATTCGTAATATTCAGAAAAGCCTGCTGGATTGAAAACCCAAAAGGGCGATCCAGGTAAAAGTTAAAGCACAAAAAAAAGTTTGTTGGATTGAGCCGTCAAGGACAATTAAGGCAAAAATTAAGACAACCTGTGGGATTGAAAACTTGAAAGGGCGATCTTGGTAAAAATTAAGGCAAAAAGAAAAAGAAAAGCTTGCTAGGTTGAAATGTTTGATAGGTCCCCTCACATTGAGTGGCCTATGCAAAAGTTAAAACGTCACTTGATCCCCTCACTACAAAATCGTTGGACAAAATACAGGTTCACATGGCAACAATACTCAACAATCTTAGTTCAAGAAAAGTCAACATGCATAATAGTCAAATATCAAAAGTACCAATCCAAAGTTCATAATCAAAAGCAAGCCATGTATGGCCCAAAAAGTACCAGCAAGTGCAGAGGAAATAATCATAACCTAAGTCGCCGGGGGATCCTGTCCCTGGTGACCCTCCTATGTCTGATCCTGGGTATTCGCTAGCAGATAATCCATGTCTATGGTCATATGGTCCTCAGTGTCACCAGCAATGGTAGCCAGCTGGGTGGGATCCCTAATCTCTAAGGTCCCTGCGGCAGTCCTAGCAGTATCAGCTCCCTCAACATGCTAATCTACACCTCTCCGAGTCACTAGATATGCGGAAAGATCATCCTCAAACTCGTCATCTGAAGGAACCGACGTCTGCCTATCCTTAGTCATCCTCGCTAACAGACCCCTTAGCGTCTCAATCTCGGCCCTTGCCCAAGTAGTCTCGGCCCTAGCCCGATCAGCCTCAGTAGTGGCTGCCCGTAGCTGCTCCTCTAAAAATCTGGCTCTCTTCTCAAAAGCGTCCAAATTCTGGGCGGACCGACTGCGCTCCATGGCCAGCAAAGTCTACAATGGAAACCATAAGATCATTACACATATATAAATGTTATGGTATGCATCATGCATAGTTTATTGAAATTTTGCAGGTGAAAGAAACTTACTGAAGCTAATGCGTCCTAGGCCAGTAGTAGATCCCGGATAGAAAAATAACCCCTGGCTATCCTCTTAGCCTGAAAAATTATCACCTGAAAGGAAAGGGTCACATCAGGATAAGACATCCTAAGTAATTACTAAGTAATTACAGTAATGGACAAAGTCAAAGGTAAAGGATTCCTTACATGAGTGGAGCTAGAAGGAGTGAAACCAATGGGCTAGACCGACTCCTCGAGCTTCTTGATAGCTCGATTCCTCGAATAATCGAGGAGTCAGAAGAAAGTATCGAATTCATCTTGGACGATGCACTCCCTTACAGATCTAGAAGCCCGAGACCTCTTCGCCGGCGGCTTAGGGGCGACAGCAGCAGTAATGGCAGATCTCTTCCACGTGGAAGCGGGAGGCTATAGCAACAAAGAATCAAGACTCAGGGGCACAGTCAATTTTAAAAAAAGCAACAAAGTATTCACAAAGACCAAGTTAGAAGTATACCTAAGAAGAAGGAGTAGCAGACCTAGTCGAGCCTCTAGTGACCTAAACTATAGATGGACCCCTATGGTCACCCCTCGATCCACCCTCCTCATCATCGTCATCATCATCATCCTCACTATCACTCAAGTGAAACTCAAGGGGATCATCCTCATGGTGAATCCTCTTGCAGGGAGGAGGAAGTGAGGAATCAACAAACCTAGCATAGAAGCCCCCTACAGATAGCGCACGAACCCCCTTGCCCAATAAGTACAACCCCTAGTCAGTCCCCAACATGAGATGAGGCCAGAAAATGCCCACAAGGATCGAGGAAGGGACCAGTCTCTATTGGAAAATAATGATCTGGATGAATAAATCTATATACATCCGAATCAAGTTTGAAAGAAACAAAAATGAGTGTAAGTGATTCTCTTAAAATCCAAATGAAAGCATCCGGATAAAGCTAAGATCGCTTATTGAACAGAATCAGAAACCTAAGCAAATGGAGGAAAATTATATGAACAAAGTCTGGAAAGAAAACAAACTTCTGTCTTCAAGACTTGCAATCGGAAGAACTAATTGAAGCCATCTCCGGAAGGAAGATCCGAAAAATATAGGTCCAAAGGATAACCAGAAGACACATCCAGAAGACCTATATCCAATAACTAAAGGAAAGTATAAAACATAATTTTCCTTGTTCCTCTTTTGGTCTACAGTAGTCAAAGAACCTTTTTTATTGAAGACAGCTGGCATGGATCAGAGAAAAGTCAAAAGGAGTAGACATAGGACAGAGAAAGTCTAAACTACTTTTATCCTAGACCAATAAAGGCACGCATGGAGCTCACACCATATGACAATTGGTATGAAAGTTAGTGTATCATAAAATGTCAAGTATAATGATCACTGACAACTTTTTAGCACCAATCCTAAGAATTCAAACAAATCAAAATATGGTCTAACGGATTAATCAATGGATCCGGAAGCTCCACCTCACAACCTGATCAAGGGTAAAGATTAAATGTAAGCTCACCAACCACAAATGGCTACATTTATGATCAAAGCCTATAAAAGGAACTCTTCACCAAATAAGAAAGGAACCTAATCGAATTACAAAAGCAAGTAACAAAGAAATACATTCAATCAGTTGAGATAATCCCTCAAGAAACTCCTAATTCAAAATCTGTTTGTAAGGATTCCCAAGTGAAACTATAAACTTGAGGAACTCTAAAACCAACCTTTTGTTGCAGACCAAAAGTGTAAGAATCTCCAACTTGGGTGAGTTGGGAGATTGGGATATAGCTTGAAGTAGGTACTTTGAGTGAGATCTCCCTATAGGACTCAACTTAGATTTGAGGTAGAAGGCTAAGTGGTATATCCTACTAAAGATGAGAGGACTCAGCTAGGAGATGGAGCTTCTAGAGGTATATCCTACTTCCGGAAGAAGTCATCATCCGGAGACAAATCTGTAAGGCTTGATTCCTACTAGTTGAAAAGGAATCCATTTGTGGACAAGCTCGGAAGAAGGAAATTTCGAGTACTGGATGTAGGCAGGGCTAAACTAGTATAAAATACTTGTGTTTGATTTCTGTTTACTTTTACTATACTGCATTTATATTGCATCATCCGGATCCATCCTCCGGATCACATTTATCATCCAGATCCATCTTCCAGATCATAATCAAACATGCTACACATAGACTTTTTCTAAGTCTATAAATTCCTCAAAAAAGGGCCATTCACCCTCCTCTGCCCTTATAAATACTGTAACAGAGGCAACAAGTGGTATCAGAGCAAGTGCTCACTCCGGAAGAAAGGTGGAAAAGTAAGCTTTGGAGAAAATCAAAAGGGACAAATCATTGGACATGGAACCATTCAATCTGAATTAAAAATAGAAGATGTCTCACTGGTTGATGGACTGAAGTTCAACCTACTAAGTGTTGCTCAACTCTGTGACAAAGGAAGGAAAGTCACCTTTGACTCTGGAGGTTGCTCAATCATTGATAACAAGTCAAACCAACTCAATCTTTATACACCTAGAGTAAATAATGTTTATTATGTTAACATTAAAAATGAGAAAAAGAATATATGCTTGGTGTCTAAAGAAGAAAAATCATGGCCATTGCACCGGAGGTTGGGACATGAAAGCATGAACCTCCTGTCCAAATTAGCCAAAAAGGAATTTGGTTGTGGGTTTGCCTAAGGTAGCTTTTGATAAGGATCACATATGCACTGCATGTCAATTAGGCAAACAATATAGAAAAAGCTTCCCTTCCATCTCATACATACCTTCCAAAAGAGTTCTTGAACTCTTACATATTGATCTCTTTGGTCCAATTAGACCAATGAGTTTAGATAGAAGAGAATACATAGTAGTCATAGTGGATGATTATTCTAGCTATACCTGGGTTGCTTTGCTAGCTAGCAAAGATGAAGCCTTTGACTAGTTCTCAAAAATATTCATCCAGATAGAAGTAGAATAAGGTATAACCATTGCACGCATTCGAAGTGATAATGGAGGTGAGTTAAAAAATAAGCACATTGCTGAATTTTATGACTCTAAGGGCATTGAGCATAACTTTTCTGCCCCTCATACACCTCAATAAAGTGGGGTTGTTGAAAGGAAAAATAGAACATTAGTTGAGATGGCCTGGACAATGCTAAGTGAGAACAATTTTCCTAAGTATTTTTTGGGTGAGGCCTAAACACAACATGCTACATCTTAAATACAGCTCTCATTAGATAGACCATAGAAAAGACCCCGTATGAAATCTGGAAGGGAAGGAAACCCAAAATTGGGTACTTCAAAGCCTTTAGATGTAAATGCTACATCCTAAATGATAGAGAGCAACTAGGAAAATTTGATCCTAAATCTGATGAAGCAATTTTCCTTGGCTACTCAACACATAGCAAAGCTTACAGAGTCTATAACAAACAAACCCAAATAGTGGTAGAGTCAATACATATAGATTTTGATGAGACTGACCATGCAGGGAAAAGAAGCTCCAATCCGGAAGACTTAACTCCTGAGAGTTGAAAATACTGAAGAAAAAGAGGAAGTGCAGATTCCGAATTCCTTCCAAATCAAGAAATACAAGGAAGAAGATGAAGGAATCAATTTTGATACAAGAGCACCACAAGGGAGCCTCAATTAACCTGAGATTAATTTCATGGATGATTAAGAAGTGGAAATTGGAGCAAAACAGGAACAAGCTCCAATACAATATGAAGATCTACAAAGAGAGATCCGGACTCATAGGGATCATCCGGTTGAAGCCATTTTAAAAAATGTTCAAAATCCAGTCAGAACTAGAGGATAACTCAACAGGATGATGAGCCATGCTGTTTTTATCTCTCTCACCGAGCTAAAGAAATTTCAAGATGTAGAAGGAGATGAAATTTGGATGATGGCAATGCAAGAGATTTGGATCAGTTCACCAGAAATGATGTCTGGGATCTAGTGCCACTTTCCAAAGGTAAATCAATCATTACTACCAAATGGGTATTTCGGAACAAGCTAGATGAATCTGGAGTGGTGGTGAGAAATAAGGAAAGATTGGTTGCCCAAGGCTACAATCAACAAGAAGGCATTGACTTTGAAGAAACCTTTGCACCAGTAGCAAGATTAGAGGCAATCTAGATTCTATGTGCTTTTGCACCATTTATGGGATTTACATTATTCCAAATGGAAGTCAAAAGTGCATTTCTCAATGGAGTTATTCAAGAGGAGGTCTATATCGAGCAGCCACTTGGATTTGAAGACCCAAAACATCTGGATCATGTGTACAAGTTGAAGAAAGCCCTCTATGGATTGAAGTAAACACCAAGAGCTTGGTCGGAAAGACTCACCTCATTTCTCGTATCCAAAGGTTACATCCGGGGTAAAGTAGACATAAACCTTTTCATCAAGAAGCAAAAGGGGCATATCATTCTAGTCTAGATCAACGTGGATGACATCATCTTTGGAGCAATGGATGGAAAGATGTGTGAAGAGTTCACCACTCAAATGCAGAAGGAATTTGAGATGTCATGATGGGAGAATTAATTTCTTCCTTGGTTTACAAATTAAGTAGAGTCCGGATGGGATTTTTATTAACCAGTCCAAATATACGAAGGAGATTCTGAAGAAGTATGAAATGGACAAGAGCAAACCTATGTCCACTCCAATGGGATCAGATATAGTCCTTTCAAAGGATTGTGAAGAAGAAAATGTAGATCAGAAGCTTTATAGAGGAATGATTGGCTCACTTCTACACTTGACAGCTAGCAGACCTGACATACATTATGTAATTTGCTACAGTGCAAGATATTAGTCAAATCCTAAGGATCCATATCTCAAGGCAGTAAAGAGAATTCTTAGATATCTACTGGGAACAACTGAAGTTAGGTTATGGTATCCCAGTAATGTAGACTTCACACTACAAGGCTTCACAAATGCAGACTATGGAAGAGATACTCTTGAAAGAAAGAGTACATCTGGACGCTGCCATTTCCTTGGAGATTGCTTGGTATCATGTTATAGTAAGAAGCAAACTTCAGTTGCCTTATCCACCACAGAAGTAGAGTATATAGCAGTATGAAGTTGTGTTGCTCAACTTTTATGGATCAAGCAACAATTAGAAGACTATGGAGTTCAATCCGGATGTGTGATAACAAAAGTGCAATTGATGTATCAAAGAATCCAGTGCTATATAACAGGATGAAGTATGTTAATATCAGACACCATTTCATCCGAGATCATGTAATGAAGAAGCATGTTACACTGGTCTATATTCTAACAAATTAGCCAAGGGCAAATATCTTCACTAAGCCATTAAGTACAGATAATTCAACAAGCTAAGAGAGTCAATTGGAACGTCTAATCCAAATTGAAGAAAAATTCGGAAGATAATCTGGGATTAATTTGGGCTTTTAAAAGTCAAGGAATCCAACAGAAAGAGGAAGTCAAACTATAACTGAATTCAGAAGAAGATTGCCAGCTCAGCAGACAGAAAGGACAAATGGCAGTAAAAGCACCGGAAAAGTAACTGTACACGTTTTGAATTTCAAACGTTTATTAGGCATTACACACGTGGCAAAGGCAACTGTCATTTTACAAAATAAATCATTCTAATTCTCTTATTTAAACACTATCAAAATTAACTACCACCTCATCAATCTGGTTAAATTTTACAGAATTTGGATTACCATTATACCCTCACTATGGGAATTCTATAAAAAAACCCCCAAAATCCTTCTCCTTCTTCACGCAAGTAATACTCTTACTGTTACTCTACAAATTTCTCTCCAGAAACCCTAGAATCTCAAATATTTTTGAAAAATCTCCCAAATGGCCTCTAATCTACTCACTCCTCCTCCTCATCCAAGATACATCTTTCAAGAGTCTGATCTTTAAGATGAAGATTTCACCCCTCTAAAACTAAAAAGTCCTGACTCTGTAGTTCCAACAGACTACTTGGGCAATAATTTTTTATTCAGCATGGAACCTTACTCGCAGCTCATAAAAGATCAACACCTGGAAGATTTCCTAAAACTCAACTATCCCACCTATCTGGACTTTATTAGAGAATTCTATGACAACGTAAGGATACACTCCTACTATGATGCTCTCAAAACCAAGGTCAAAGGAAAACTAATCACTGTCACACCATAATTCTTTATAAAACAACTCAACATGAAGAATGATAGAGTTTAGTTAAGTAATGATGGGGATGAACTACTGGTCAAGTATCATCCAAAAATGTGGCTCCCAGCCCATTACTTTAGAGCCAAATTCTCCACCTACTATCCACAAACACCCATAATACTCCAGCATGTGTTAGCAAAATTAGTCCTTATCCGAAAAGGATCTATAACCACCACCTCTTCTTTTCAACACTGCATATTACAGCATTAGGTCGAAAGTAGGGTTGTAAATATGCCAGTCCTGATCATCTATTTGCTAAGACAACACAAGAACTCCCATGGCACTCTCATCACTAGATTCCTCCTAGCAAATGAAGTTAATTTATTCGGAGCCCAATCTATTCAAGGGAAGGAGATTCTTGAAAAGAATTTTAAGAAATTAAGCTTTGGAGTAACATGGGATGAAGAAAAGGATATCATGCTAGGGGAGTAAAGAAAGGAGAAGAGTAGAAGGCTGGAGTTGAAATTGCCCCGGAGGCCAAGAGAACCAGAACAACCTAGTCCAAGGCTCAAAGAAAAACAAATCCCAAGCCAGTTGTTGAGGAAATTGATGAGGATAGACTACTACTCATACGATTGATGACAACCACACCTGATAAGACTAAGCGAAGAGGAAGGCTCATTAAAGCAACAGATAAAAAGAAAAAGCTAGTTTGTGAACTGGAAGCAAATGAGAACATTGCAGTAGCTGCTGCTGTGATTAGAGAGGGATGGAAGAAAGGGAAAAAGAGATCCACTGAAAACATCCTGGCAGAGGATGATGATGCAGATAGTGAGGAAACCAAGGATGGGGAGCCTGTCCCCAAGAAGCAATTCATCAAGAAGAGGTCCACCTTTAAAGAAGCACTAAAAGCCCAAAAACTGAAATTGGCTGCCAGAAAGCCTACTGTTGGGATCACCATCAAAGAGCCAACACCCAAAGCTACAACACCAACAGATTTAAGAAAAGGCAAATAACTGGTGGTTTTTACTAAGAGACCAGTCCTTTCGGATAACATCCATTCGGAGGAACCTCAGTATGAGCAAATGATGTCAGTTGTCCAGGATAACTTTAAAGTGAATAGACAGACTAAAAAGGGACCCAAAGGCTCATCCAGAGCAGCAACCATTGATAGTCCTTCATTCCATATAGCCTCAAAAGATCTGGTGCTTCTGAAGGAGGCTAAGTATCCAAATGAAGACTTGTTTCTATTAAAAGCAAGAACAAAGCCTCTTCAAGATAACTTATTGAATATAGAAGTAGAAGTGTTTGAGCTAGAAAGTCCTAAAAAGGCAACGGGATGGGATAGTGAGGACAATTCCACCATTCTAGAAAATGAGGTAGTTGTTGATGTAAGTCCTATACAAGCAATTAAAGGGGAGACTGAGGACATTTCCAGTCTTCCAGATATTTGGTTAGAAGAGAAAATTGAGGTAGAGACCAATGAATAACACTAGAATATTTAGGTAATCCCCTTATCTACTGCTGCTGATATTCCAGCTAGTGATGCCATTGACTCACCGGACAACTTAGATCTAGCAATAAAAACTACATCCAAGGATGATCAATCCATCCTGGAATACAATGTTTTAGAGGAGGGAAATGGTCTGGGATCCAATGAGCACACTTTTGAAGTGGACTCAAAGGGAGAGGCCATTCTGGAGGAAAGGAAGGAGGAAGAGGAAGAGGACAAGGAGGAAAAAGAGAGCAGTCAAGAGAAGGAAGAAAAATCCTCAAGCTCTGAGGAGTCCAAAAGCAGTTCTGGGTCAGAAGAAACATCTTCATCTGAAAGCACTCCCAAGAAGCCAATTCTTAAAAAGAATCCTAAGAGAGTTGATAAGCTGACAACTGCATTAAAAATGATACAAGAGGTTGCAGTTGAGAGGTAGGAAGAAAGCTATGTTAGGAGGACTCTTCAAATTATATGTACTCAACTCAAGTCCATGGAGAGCATTATAAATGACAAGTCTTTGGCTCCAAATTTGAAGTCTAAATTAGGGGAAATCAAAGGAGTTGTTTAGAATATTGAAAGAAAATTACAAGGATTCCCCTCAGCTGTTCTAATTGCAGAAGCTTCGCTTTCAAAAATCACTTTGGTAATGAATCAATTAACTTCCAATTTTATAGAAGCAAATCGCCCTGTAGATCAATCTCTCATCGGAGCTGACAACAACTGTACAACCCCCATAGGTCAAATCACCTCCTGCTCCTTAGAAGTAACCAATGAGCTTAAAGAGTACTTGGATCGCAAGTTTGAAAACTTGGAAAAATTCATTCCAAAAGTAGTGGTAGAAGTGGGAAAGAGCATTACATTTGGGCTTATTGAGTTAAATGAAGAACATCAGGCTGCCTAAGAAATGTTGCGTAGTTTCCTAGATGTACTACCCAAACGCTTAAAGAAGCTCATAGATGACATCAGTGAAGATTTTGGAAGTCACCTATCCGGAATAGATAAGCATATAAAGGACCTGAAAGAGGCATTTAATAAGGATATGAAAACCTTTAATTCCAGCCTTTACAATGTCCGAAGAGATATAATTGAGGAAATAGAGCTCATAAAGTGAGGTATGGCTAATCTACCTCTTAATGCTCCTTCTACGTCATCTGGATCATCATCTGCCAATTTGGATAGCCTTCTTCTCCTAGTCTGCCAAGACCTCGTCCAATCAATTAGGGATATAGGATTTTTTGCTACAAATGCAGCTTGACTCTCCTTAAAGCTCTCTCCCCATTCTTTGAGAGAGCAGACCAAAAGCATGCTCTGAAGATGATTCCTCACATGGTCAAGTTATACAAGCACCTCAGGGAACAAGTCAAACCACTCCATCTCTTTCCAGCCACAGTTGAGACTATTCTAGAAAAGCGCCTGCAAGGAAATGTAGATTATTCAATTTATTTAGAGGCCTAGCAAAAGAATTGGGATAAAAGAACCTATATAGTCATTGACCCCCAAACTGATGAAAACCAAAAGGGGGAGAAAGGAAAAGGCAAGGAGGGGGAGTCATCTAGGAAAGGGGGAAAATGAAGAGCTGCTACTGCTGATTCTTTAGAATAGTTATTTTTTTAATGTATAAATCTGTAATAGCTAGTTCTACTTTTACTTATATATTTCTGTAATTGTAATCTAGAACTTCCTTGATGTTAACTATTGTTAACAACAAAAGTATATATAGTGGAAAACATTTACAAAAGTGCTTATAAGTACAACTATCAATTGTTCTTCAAAAACTTAGAAGCTAGTATGCAAAAATGATGGGAGAGTTAGGATGCTCAGATTATGGGGGAGTAAACTTATAAATGACTAAGTATCAAGAATCATACTTAGCTCATATAAACCCTTTTCCTTATGCTTATATGTGATTAGTTTTTGTTTCCATCAAATGGATGAGATTGTTGGGAAACAATGTTCCGGAAGAACAAATTGAAGACAAATCTGGATCATGTTTGAAGAAAACAAAAACAAGAAACCAAATATCCAAGGAATAAAAACATGTAAAAATGGAAGCATAAAGTCCGAGGCAAGTCTTTAGGACAAACATTGAAGACTACAAGTACTTAACCACATAATGGAAGCATCCGGTTAAAGTTTGGAAAGGAAAAAACTTTAAACCGCTCAAGATCAACATCTGAAAGAAGAACTAGTTGAAATAGCATCCGGATACATCAAGGCAGAAGTCGTTTGGAAGATGAAGTTTACAAGATAAAGGGAATAATTAAAAAATCATATTTCCCTCCACTTTTTAGTCTAAGAGTCAAAGATCCTTTTCCCTTGTGCAAGACAAAAATGACAGCTAGCACACTTTTTAGAAAAGGATAGAAGGAGTGACACAAGAAAGAGAAAAGGTAACAACATTTTCTACCTAGACCAATAGGAAAGGCGCGTGAAGCACACACTCCGGATTTCTGGCATAAATGTTGGTGGATCACTAAAATACAAGGAAAATGATCACTGATAACTTTCTAGTCTCAATCCCAAGGATTCAACAGGATAATTAATTAGTCTAGCAGATTGAGCAATGGATTTGGAAGTGCCACATATTACCTGATCAATGATAAAGATTTAATTCAACTTCAACAACTCATAACGGCTACATTTACGATAGAGGCCTATAAAAGAGAAGCTTCACAAGTTGAGAAGGTGCTGGTTGTTTTAAGAAAAACATATACAAGAGAATCCGCTATTACAATCAATGACATAATCCCTAAAAGAACTAAATCATTCCAAATCAGTTTGTAAGAATACTCAAGTAAGTTATAAACTTGATGAATTCAAAAACAAAACACTTGAAAAAAACAAGTTATAAAAATCTCATACTTGGGCGAGTATTGAGATTGGGATATAACTTAGAGTTGGTACTTTAAGTGGGATCTCCCTATAGGACTCATCTTAGGTTTGGGTAGAAATATAAGTGATATATCCTCCTAAAGACAAGAGGAATCAGCTAGGAGTTGGTGCTTCTAGTGGTATATCCTATATCCTGAAGGGGTTACCAACTAGAGACAAATTGTAAGGCTTGATTCCTGCTAGTTGGAAAGGAATCCACTAGTGGAAAAGCTCGGAGAAAGGAAACTCCGTGGACTGGAGTAGGCGGGGCTGAACCAGGATAAAATTACTGTGTTTGATTTTCTAACTCTTTACATTACTGCATATCATTTCATATTTGCATCATCTGGATCAATTGTATCAAGAACATAATCAAACACACTACACAAGACTTTCTAAAGTCTGCTTATTTCTACAAAAAAGGGTCATTCACCCCCCTCTGACCTTATTTAGACCCTCACAAGGACCAACATATTGGGGTCAGCAGGAGAATGTAAAAACTTGAGTGGTCTTATAAATCTCCGGTATTATTCTTAGTGAAATTTCTTTAATTGTTGGTCGTGGAGGTAGGCAGTTTGACCGAACCACGTTAAATCCTTGTGTCCAATTGCTACTATTTTCTTGCACAATTTTGTTCTCCATTTGCCATTAAATTATTTTGAGAGAGTAACGAGAGTTGAGCGGTAAATAGTTGCCCGTTATTCCTAACATTTCTGCAATTTGCAATTTGCAATGTGCACAAATGAGTTGTTCTAGTGGATATGGTGATGGGATATCTGAGTTTTTTATAGGTTAATAGATTGGGATTTAAGGTTTGAATTTATCATTGATGAAGAATAGGAAATGGGTTTGAATTTTGGAAAGTTCAAATTCTGGGGAGGAAATAAGCATGAACAGTAAATGTGATAATTTATATTTTTTATTTTGAAAATAAATGATTTCCAGTTTTGCCCTTTGTTACGCCATTGTTTTTAACGCCGTTATGGAAAAATCCTGCTTTTGCTAACGTTTTAAATCACAATCTTAATTTAAAAAAAATTTATAATCCTCTTTTTAAAAATGATCAAAATCACAACGTATATTTTTGAAATTCACCCTTAAAACAGCAGCTTCCCACGTGGTCAAAGTGTATACATGTATTAGTTATTTTTTATTACTAAATTTGTCTGCTTCTATAATAATATGAAAGAAAATATTTTATCTCACATCATTCGTATGTGAACTCGAATATGTGACATCTAAGATCATAGCTCTAAGAATCAGCCACTAAACTAAGATCTTTGCCTCACATATATTAGTTATTATAGAGGAGTAATTTACATTTTATTTGTTCTTTCTTAAATTATATTAAATTGATTATTTCAAACTTTGAAGTAATCAATTACATTAGAAACTTAGAAATTTATTACTCCTTCTATCAAGAAATTATTGTCTATTTAGCCATTTTATTAGTTCTCTTTTTAGTTGTCAATTTAGATTATCAATACATTTTGTACAAATTTTCTCTAATTTGCCCTTCTATTGATTATGAGATAGATTATGTATTGTTAAAATTATAAGTGAGTATTTAAAAAAAAAGAGAATTTGGAATACATATATAAAGGATAAATTAGTCATCTTAGATGTGTAATACATTTTTATATTGGTTTTGATAATTCGATTAAATGGACAATATTTTATAGATGGAGGGAGTAATTGATAAATGCTTTAATTTTGACTAGAACCACTAGACTTTGGTCTAGTGATCACCACATATTGGAGAATTCAAGATAAGTGGAATTGTGGGTTCAAAAAACACAATCAACAAAATTAACAAAAATGTCTCATTTTACTAAAAAAGGTTAAATAGGAGTGTGTTAAGTAAAAATTAGTTAATTAATTATATATATATATATATATATATATATATATATATATATATATTTCACTTATTAAATAAATTTGTATAAATATGTGATGAATGTCTTATCAGAATGAACTTGTTAGTAGTGGTATTAAAATAAAAGAAAAAAACTATATTTTTCTTATTAAGTACGAATTACAAATTACAATGGAAATAGAAAAATACAATTAGAATAATTAATATACTCTCAAACCTTTAATCGAAATGATGTTTATTGCGGAGGCCTGAAACTCAGTTTCCTTAAGACAATTATTCGTCCGCTACCGGTGAATTTATCTCCCAGGATACAACTGCAATCGTTAGTCAAACTCTAACCGTGTGAAGAGTAATTCATAAGAACCAAAATCTAAGTAGTCTTCTTGTAAAAGGAATGAAAACTTTGAAAGATATTTTTAGTATGAAAACCGAAAATAAATCACAAAGTAAATAAACACAAGTACCAGCTAGATTTTTTCAAGAGTAAAAGATCAAGGAAAATTTTTTTTAGAAGGCTATAAGAATAGGGTATTTATAGGACAAATGGCATTACATAGCTTAATGAGGTTTAAAGGGCATTAACCTTCGTAACCACACCATTATAGCCATTAACATTTGTAACCATACCTTTATGGTCATTAACCATAGATGTTATGAGAAAATATATTGATTAAGAGATTAAAAACTCATTAATCTCAAATAAAAATCTGGTGAAAAAAATATTACATGGCAATATTTTTTGGAAATTGTCAAAAATATACATGTCCCACTAAAATATTTACAAAATTGACCATTAAGTTAAATTAATTACATATCTATTGTCCAACCATAAACAGTTTACAAATTAATAAAAATAAGAGAAAATAATTACATGAATACGGTCTGGTATTTATCTGGTTTATATCTAGTATTCGTCTGCTATTTATTTGATAAATATCTAGTATTCGTCTAAGAATTGTCTGGTAGTTATCTAGTAAATATTGTTATAAAATAGTCATATGCACAACTATTATATATATATATATATATATGTTAGGTGTCCTTGTAGCCATAAAAAACTGTCAAAATTATGTTATGTATATTTTAGAAAAATATTTGAAGTTATGATTTACCAGATAACTAATAGACGATTACCAGATATTTACCAGATAACTACTAGATGATTACCAGACGATTACTAGATATTTACCAGATAAATATCAGACCGTATTTTTGTAATTATTTACACCTGTTTTTGTAAACTTGTACATTATTTATGGCGTCATCAAATTATTTTAGCTTTTTGTGGGATTTTTTGTTAGAACCCCAATATTTTTCAGTATCGAATCACTAATTTAGCACGTCTAAATTTGACAGATGTCCAAACTTTAAACTACGATTCCTCATTCACCGTTAATCCGTTTTAGGAGTATAATATATCGTTGGAAAGCTCTCGAAGCATAGAATACAATGATATATTTCATGTTATTCAAATCATAGCTTTTCCATATTATAATTTAGCCTAAAGTAGATAATGCACAACATTATATAATATGCCATATTTTGAACAATCCCCCACATGAATGAAAATTGAAAATGACACAGACAATTTCCAAAATTCGAAGGGTGAAAATGTTCTTCGACCAATATTTGCATAGGATAGGTAGGCAACAACCTTTGAACCTTCCCATGTGAAAGTATATTTACTTTACTGACTGACTAGTGGACGTGATGTCCTTACGTATTCTACCGTTTGTGTAAACAACGATATACCTCACACAAATATCAACACATCACGGTTTTTGGTTCTCATGATTATGTTCATTATGGTCATGAACATCTCCTGGTTCTGCAAGAGTTTTATATTACTATGCCCCAATAGTATCCTTTGAAGAGACCTCACTTCACTCTCAGATAAGTGATCTCTTTTGCTTAACTGTTGATGCACGAAAGATCATTAAAAGCATGTAGCTTAACCTTAACCTATTTTTTTCACTATTTACGTCATCGGAATGGACACAGGGTTACCCCTATAATGACCACACAAGGCCTATGCCACTAGGTTGTCCCATTGAACCAAGTTCTTAGGATCTCCAGTCAAACATGGTTCGGGTTTCCTTCACATAATGCCTTAAATATTCATATGCTTTAGTCCTATTCCTTTAGATGTCTTTTCAACTCGATCTCGATTTAACCCTTTAGTTAGCGGATCCGTAATATTATCCTTTGATCTTACAAAATCAATAGAGATAACTGACATTGAGATCAGTTGTCTAACGATATTATTATACATAAGGTTTTGTGCTCTTTTAACTGATGCTTGATTATCGCAATGTACACAAATTGCAGACATAGGCTTAGGCCATTCTAGAACATCCTCTAAGAAGTTACGTAGCCATTCGGCTTCTTCTCCTGTTTTATCCAAGGCTAAAAACTCAACTTCCATTGTGCAATGAGTTATAATTATTTACCTTGAGAATTTCCAAGACACTGCTCCTCCTCCTAGAGTGAACACGTACCCACTTGTGCCTTTAGAATTCTTGATGTCAGCTATCCAACTAGCATCAGAATATGCTTCTAGTATAGTAGGTTCTCTCGTATAGTGCAGTCCATAATTACGAGTATATTACAAATATCTTAGTATTCTCACGATCGCATCCTAATGCTTTTACCCAGGTTACTCGTAAATCTGCTTAAACTACTTACAGTATAAGCAATATCAGGCCTTATAAAACTTGTAAGGTACATTAGATTGCCTATAACCCTTGCATATTCATCTTGGTCTATGCATTCACCTTTGTTCTTGGAAATATGTAGATTAATGTCTAACAGTTATTTGGCTATACCAATATCACCTTTGTTTAACTTGTCAAGTATCTTGTCCATATAGTGTGACTGTGTCAATATAAGACTGTTAGTGACCATTGAATTTTGATGCCTAAAATTACATCAGCTAGTCCCATATCTTTCATGTCAAATTTAGAATTTAACATATCTTGGTACATTTTACCATTCTCTCAATGCTTCCAACAATGAGTATGTCATCAATATACAAATATAAAATAACATATCCCTTATTTTTAGTTTTGACATATATACATTTGTCACACTCATTTATATGATAGCCACTTGCCATCATGGCATCATCAAATTTCTTATGCCATTGTTTTGGTGCTTGCTTTAACCCATATAAAGACTTTACCAACTTACATACTTTCTTTTCATGACCAGAAGCTACACAACCCTCGGGTTGTTTCATGTAGATTTCTTCTTCAAGATCTTATTTTAGAAAAGTTGTTTTCACATACATTTGATGTACTTCAAGATTTCACAAAGCGGCAAGTGCAAGTATCATCCTAATGGATGTTATTCTTGACACTACAGAATACGTATCAAAGTAATTAAGGCCTTCTTTTTATTTATAACCTCTTATGACTAAACAAGCCTTGTACTTATCAATTGTTCCATCACCTTTTAGCTTACGATTGAAAATCCATTTAGAACTTAGTGGCTTAGTTCTAGGAGAAAGGTCCACTAGTTTCCACATATGATTTTGCAAAATGGAATCAATTTCACTCCTTATGGCCTCTTTTCATAAATGACTTTCTATAGAGCTTATAACTTCTTTATATGTTTGAGGTTCTGCTTCAACCATATCTGTTAAGAAATCTGAACCAAAGGATTTTTCATCCCTTGCCCGTTTACTTCTTCTAGGTTCTACCTTGTGATCTGTATTATTCTCTTCTTGAGAATTTTAATCATCTTCTTCAATCATTGATTGAAGATTGTCATAGTTATCAACATCTTATTGATCAACTTGACCATCAATTACAACAAGTTGACGAAACCTTTTAGTTCTCGACCCTTCGCCTTTTCCTTACATGGAAACACGTCTTCAAAAAATGAAGCATCTTTTGACTCAATCAAAGTGTTCTTATGTACATCCAAGTTTTTAGTTCATGCACAATGAACTGATATGCATTGCTATTACCACCATAGCCAATGAAAATACAATCCACCATTTTTTGACCTATTTTCATACGTTTAGGTAATGGTGCAATTACCTTTGCAAGACACCCCCACACTTACAAGTAACTATAAGAAGGTTTTCTAACCTTCCATAATTCATAAGGGGTTTGTCTTGTCTCTTACGTGGTATCTTATTCAAAAGATAATTTGCTGACAAAATAGCATCACCCCACATGTTTTGTGGTAAACCAGATTCGGGTATTGGATGAGTCACTTATTTCTCAATTAGTTGATTCAAAATTACATTCACCACGTAAAACCATTTTAGTTTTCATCATTTCGGGAATTGTCACAGAAATCCTATTTCTACACCCTTTCACACTTGTTACATGCGTTTACATATTATAATAAAGCACAAGCAATAAATGGAGGAATAAAAATTACAATTGGGGGAAAAATGGGGGAAATTACAAAGAGAACCTATACATTTGTTCTAAATTATAAAATGAAATTAAAATAAATTCCCCTGCATCCACAGATGTTAGCATAGTTTATAGCACACCATAAATCAACACTTTATTGTATTTTGTTGTGAAAACTCATTTTTAGCTTTTATGGGTTGATTTACGGGATTATTAGTGAAAATGATTGCATGGCAATGGCAAGTTGGGTTGATTTTATCTGATTAAAAATGAGTTTGGGGTTCTTCCTAGGGGCCGGTACCCGTACGGATGGGGGGGTACCCGTATGGGTACTAGGAAGGACCGGTACGAGTATGGTGTACCCGTATGGGTCATGTTTGGTCCTAAGCAGAAACTCGATTCAGTTAAGTTATAGATTACAGATCAATAGATTGGTGGCAGAAGAATAAAATAAAGAGGGATTTCCTTCCGTATGAGTATGGCACACTAAATTGATATCCTTGGGGATATATGGTGCCAACAAGGCTCATACGGGTTAGGACCAGACCCGAAACAAGAAGTGAAAGCAACAGAAATAATAGAAGTAACAAGCAATAATAATAATAATGAAATAACTGAGATGTGAGTCTCTTTGAAACTTAGGAGCATTACCTTTTCGATGTGAATCCACTTTGAGGTGATCCCTTTACTATTGAGAGAGCCCGACCAAAGTAGATGGAATATGACTATTTGGGTGAGTATTTATGTAGACAGAATCTCCCCTAAACCATAATAAAAGAAGATAGGAATGAATAAAATGTGGACAAAACTTCAAATAAATGGTTTTCTCCTTATTTTATGCCTCATATACCTCTACTATTCCTATTCTATACCTATAGAAAATGCTAGAATTTTAGTGTAATTTTTGTATGAAGAATTTATGTGTCTAAAATGTGAAGGGAAGGCCCCTTCTTATAAGGGAAAGGAGGTCTGAATGCAATAAATCACATTCATGACCTGCCTTTCCCCAAAATAGGAAAAGATTTCCTCATAAAATGGCCTATTTAGGCAGCAATGGTACCCATATGGGTCCCCCCATACATAGGGAAGGGCTGACCTGTATGAGTCTGGCAGTGGATCCGTACCTATGGGTCCCTAAGGGCATACTAGGTCTCCAAACCTTGGCCAAACTATACTCTACAGTAGTAGGAACACCTCTGTTGGACATCACATGAAAGACATTTAATTATATAACTCTCATCATAGTTTGTGAGAAGGATCATTAAAATCCAATGTTGAGAGACTGCCCCTCATGGGATTATCACATATATGGATCTGTATGATCTCACGATGTGAGCAAGGGTTTAGAAATTATACCTGAGGTGATATCCTGAGTGAGTTCCTTTCTTGTGGTGAACTTCTTTCCTTTGCTGATGCGTACGCCTTGTAACTCTACTAGGGAATGTGTATCCCTTTCCTAAGGCGGATGACTTTCCTTTTACTACTACGTATCCCTTTCCTGAGGCGGATGACTTTCCTTTTACTACTGTGTATCCCTTTCCTGGGGCAGATGACTTTCCCTTTGCTACTGCGTATCCCTATCCTGAGGTGGATGACTTTCCCTTTGCTACTGCATATCCTTTCCTGAGGCAGATGACTTTCCCTTTACTACTCCGTATCCCTTTCCTAAGGTGGATGACTTTCCTTCTTCTACTGTGCATATCCCTTTCTTAAGGTGGATGACTTTCCTTGCTAATGTGTATCCTTTTCTTGAGGTAGATGACTTTCCTTACTGTGCATATCCCTAGTGACTCTGCTTGGGGAAGGTGTGTATCCCTTTCTTAAGGCAGATTGACTTTCCTGGCTACTGATGCTGTATCCCTTTCTTAAGGCGGATGACTTCTCCTAGTATCCCTTTCCTAAGGCAGATTGACTTTTTTGACTGATGATTTTTCTGGGGAAGATATGTGTATCCCTTTCTTAAGGAGGATGACTCTCTTGACTGATGTTGCATCCCTTTCCTAAGGCGGATAACTTTCCTTGCTGATGATCTTGAATAATCTAAAAAGGAGACAACAATCAAACACCGAGTTAGTCATTGTCTAAGCAGACACCTTTTTATCTTAATTGAATTTTGTGAGAACAAAAATATTTTTGCCCCTTTAATTAAGAATAAATAAGTGTGGATGTGATAAATTGAAAACTTTGTGTGGAAAATTTTGGGTTTGGCCCGATCGACGTTATGCTCATTTTGCTGTTGGGGGAATGGGGGGATGCCCCTGGATCTGATTCCGCTACTAAGAAGTGGTGGGATGCCCCTAGATTGATGAGGGGATCCCTCTGGATCTGATTTTGCTACTAGGAAGTAGGGGGATGCCCCTAGATTGGTGGTGGGGGGGTGCCTCTAGATCTAATTCTACTACTAGAAAGTGGGGGGATGCCCCTGGATTGGTAGAGGGTGCCCCTGGATCTAATTCCACTATTGGGAATTGAGGGGATGCCTCTTGACTAATTCTACTACTGAGGAGTAAAGTAATATCCTTTGGCAAAACCTCTTCTCCTGGGGAAGGATTTCCTGGTAAGATTTGTTTACTGGGGAAGAATTCCTGTGCTAGGAGGGTCCTGCATATAAAAAGTCATCTCTGTCAGTGAACAATTAAAAAATGGCTTACCTAGATTCTTGATTGACTTTTGTGAAAATAGAAATATTTTTGCCCCTTCAATCAAGGATCAAGGTGAGCTTAGGGACTTGTCCCAAATATAATGAAAAAGTAAGGTTAAGAGGGAGTGGGGTTGGCCCCGAACTTGGATTGGATGAATTCCTGGGGCTTGTTGAAACACTGATTCAAAAATCTGCCCCTAGATGGCCAGATAGGGCCTGTACGGGTGGGCCAGACCCGTACAGGTAGGATTCTCAGAAAAAGGGACCCGTACGGGTCCCTGACGGAAGGGTTTAAAAGGGCAGATAGCCCCTCATCTCCCGCCTCACACCAAAACTTCCCACTTTGCCTTTTCTGATGATATTCCCAAAACTCAACTGAAGTTGTATAAAAAGATGCCACATACCGGCTGTTTCTCCCTTAGGCTTAAGGACTTCCCTCCGGTTGGCAATTTAGGGCTTCGGGAATGCCCGGTTTCCATTGGGTATGCTTTTCATGAGAGAGACTCATTTTTGGGGCTTACTCCTATCTTTGAAGTCGCTTTGATCCATTCTCTAGAGACTCATACATCAAAACTCTAGGTAATTCCATTCGATTCTCCGTTTTCCAATTTTGAACTTTTGGCAATCTCTTGGATTTTGACATGATTTAGGGTGTTTTAGACCTTGGAATAGAGCCTGATGCATGTAACTTTATCCTAGGATGCTTTTAGGATAGTTTCGGATAAACTTTGGTTGAGGTTGTGCAATTTTGGATTTTTAGGAGTTTTATCTGAGTAGGGACTATTCGCAGAGGACTTGTATGGGTGAGGGGGGACCTGTATGGATTTTGTTTGTTGTACAGGTTTGGTTTGTTGACCCGTAAGGGTGGTGCTTACCTGTATGGGTCCTGTCCTTAGGGACATAATCGTGATTCCATTGATTTCTGCAATCTTTTTTTGATTTCTGATTTATTTGATGTATTCTAACCCTGTAAAACTGTAATTTTATCTTTGCAGTTCAAGTACAGGATCGTGGGAGGCTTGAGCTTCTACAGGAAATGGTACGAGGAGATTCATATCACATGGGATACAAAGCTACTAACCTGCATAGATTCCTTCATGTTTAGTGACATTATCAGGGCCATCCTTAGGCCTCCAAGACACTAGCTCCAGGTGCTATTTTAGCTCTAACGGAGAGGTGTTTGGAGACGACCCATACTTTCCACTTGCCTATTGGGGACGTCACCATTACTCCCTCGGACGTGTATGCTACAACAGGCTTGGAGTGGGCGGGGATGTGGTCAATTTTGATGTTTATGCCGACCGATGGCACTCTCGGCCTGAGGTGAAGGCCTACATTACTAGATTACTTGGGCTCCGTCTGGGCGGGATGAACAAACTCAAGTAGGGGGACTTGCATGGTCACTGGATTGAGCAGCTGAGGCCCATTACGGCTGATAGGAGGGACCATTATGCTCATTCTTTCCTGCTAGAATTCCTTACCACCATCTTCTTCCTAGTCTACTCAGGTAACCTTAACTATCATCTGCTCTCTATTGTTGAGGATCTTGCAATTGTACCTTGCAAGAACTGGTGTCAGGCCATTCTAGCACAACTATATTATAGACTGGATGTAGGGTTCCAAGGTGAGTAGTCTGAGCTCAAGATCTGCCATCTGATACTGCTCGTAAATCATCAACTCATCTCTTGTGTTTTAACCCTTTGTCTAGGTTGTGTTGCAACTAATCCTTACTTTGTTTTGTAGATTTGGGCCTTTAAGCATCGATTGATAACTAGACCAGGTTTGCCCATGCAGCCTAAGACGCCGCATATCATTTCCAGATGGATGGGGATTTGGCAGAATCAGCCCTTGACTACGGTGCAATACCGAGAGTTCTTACATCAGTTACTCTTAGATTGGGTAAACTTCTTCCCTATTGAACCTGCACTGTACATTTTAACACACCATTAGTAGAAACTATATTTACTAGGTTGTGATACTCACAATGCATTCATTCTGTACAGGTTGCCGGAGATCCATGAGAGAGATTGGCCACCTACGGAGCCATTGAACAGAGGCACACCGATGTGTATGATTGCCGCTTCGTGTTGGAGTCCCTGCTCTCCCTAGAGTGGTACTTTAGTGATCGGGTCTGGGGGTGGAGGACTAGTGCTATGATGGAGAGGCCAATTCCTCCCCCTATCCCGATGGGCATCTTCTAGCCTTATCTTATACTGGGGTCTGATAAGGGGTTACACTTGCTAGGCCAGGGGGCTTGCATGTTATCTGTAAAGGGCTCCTACATTGAGTTTATGATAGGATCCATCATGAGGACGAGCCCCTGGAGTTTCAGTAGAGAGATGGTGAGGAGGATAATGATAATGATGATGAGGACAAACCGAGGGGTGATCACGGGGTTCCATTTATAGTTGGGGGTGCCGAAGGTTTGGTTAGGTCAGCTACTCCTTCTTCCAGGTACACTTCTAACTTGGTCTTTGTGAATACCTTACTGCTTTCTATAATTGACTATAATCTGGAGTCTGATTCTTGTTACTTATAGCCTCTCATTTCTACACGGAAGAGGTCCATTGCTGCAGCTGCTACTACTGCCCCTAAGCTGCCAGCGAAGCAGTCTTGAGGCTCCAGATCTATGAGGGAGGGCATCCTCTGGGCTGGGTTGGATACTTTCTTCCAACTTCTTGACCATTTGAGGAAGGGAGCAGTCAAGAAGCTCGAGGAGTCGGTCCAGCCTATTGGTTTTACTCCTTCTAGCTCCACCCATGTAAGGATCCTTTACCTTGGCTTTTATCCATTATTGTTTAAGATGCCTTATTCTGATGTGACCCTTTCTTTTCAGGTGACCATTACCATGGCCGAGAGGATAGCTATGGGTTATTTTTTAGTGCGGGATTTGCTGTTGGCCCAGGATGCCTTTGCTTCAATAAATTTCTTTTACCTGCAAAATTTCAACAAAATATGCATGCATGTCATGATATTGGTATATGTGTACTGATCTTATGATTTCTATTATAGAATTTGCTAGCCATGGAGCAGAGCAGATCTACCTAAGACCTGGTTGCTTATGAGGAGAGAGCCAAATTTTTAGAGGAGTAGTTACGGGTAGCCACTGCTGAGGCTGATCAGACTAGGGCCGAAACCGCTCGCGTGAGGCCGAGACTGAGACGCTGAGGGGTCAGCTAGTGAGGATGACTGAGGAGAGGCAAACACCGGTCCCTTCTGATGATGAGTCTGAGGATGTTCTTTCCACATATCTAGTGACTAAGAGAGACATGGATCAACATGTTGAGGGGAGTGATGCTGCTGGGGCTATCGCAGGGACTTCGGAGACTAGGGCCCCCGACTAGCTGGCTACTAGCACTGATTATGTTGAGGATCATATGACTATAGACATGGATGATCTATTGGTGGATACTCAGGATCAGACTCAATAGGGCCACTAGGGACAAGATCCCCCGGCGGCTTTGGCTATGATTACGTTTTGGACCATTTGATACTTGTGGGCCTTGCGTGGCTTATTTTGATTGTCAACTTCTGAATTGGCACTTTTGATATTTCTTTCTGTGCATGTGGACTGTTCTTGAATTGAAAATATTTGAATATTATTGCTTTGAGAACCTGTATTGTGTCCAATGATTTTATAGTGAGGGGTCTAGGTTAAGTTCTAAATTTTGCATAGGCCATTTGATGTGAGATGACCTATCGAACATTTTATTTATTTTTATTTTCTTTTTGCCCTAATTTTTGCCTAGGCTATCCTTGGCGGCTTAGTCCAGCAGACCTTTTTCTTTTTACCTTTAACTTTTACCTAGATTTCCCTTCGGGTTTTCAACCTAGTAAGCTTTTGCCTTAATTTTTGCTGAGACCGCCCTTTCAGGGTTTTAATCCCGCAGGGTTTCTTAATTTTTGCCTGAATTGTCCTTGAAGGCTCAACCCATTAGACTTTTCTTTTTGCCTTAACTTTTTCCTGGACCGTCCTTTCAGGTTTTCAATCTAGCAGGCTTTTCTAAATATTACAAATGTGTAATAAAGGCGAATACAATGCTGCATAATACATAGAGAAAAATTGATGTTCACATACCAGCGATTATTTCACCTAAAGACATGCATGCATTCATAAGACCAAGATTCATAGCAAAATCATAACATGTTCATTGATGAAATTAATTTGAGTACATAGGCAATGGTAACAATTTCCAATGGCTAACCCATACTACCTACTGGTCTTTTACAAATTTTCTAGAAAGCAACTGACATTTTTCTCTCGATGCCCTAACTTTTGCCTAAGCCGCCCTTTTGGGGTTTTCAACCTAGCGGGCTTTATTATGTTGGAGTGCCCTAATTTTTGCCTAACCCGTTTATGGGATACCGATTAGCGAGCTACACCCTAATTTTTGCCCGAGTAGTAGAGGACCACTCGCTGGGTGTTTTATTCTTTATTTCTTTTATTCTTTGTGCTGCTTTTTTTATCATTTAATTCTTTTGACCTATTCATGATAACGCTTGAGCCTATCTTGATTCACTGGATTCACGAACTCATTTCCATCCATGTCCATAAGCTTGATTCCTCCTTTACCAAGGACTTTCTTCACGATGAATGGTCCTTCCCAATTAGGCCTGAACTTGCCCCTAGCGTCGGTATTGACCTGGCATAGTTTCTTGAGAACTAGATCACCAACTTTGAGAGGTTGTTTTGGGTATCTGATTCTGTTATTGTAAGTGCAAGCCATGTGCTACTGGTACATCTGTAGATGGTCAAGTACCCTGAGTTGCTTTTCATCTATCACATTTAACTGTTCATATCTAGCTCTTGCCCAATCTAATTCTGTTTGAACCGGTAACACGGCTTCCATTCCATATACCAAGGAGAAAGGTGTTTGATCGGTGGAGGTCCTTACACTAGTTCTGTACCCCCAAACTGCGAATGGGAGTTTATCAGCCCAATCTCTGTAGGTAGCTACTGTCTTTGACAAAATCTTTTGATTAACTTATTGGTAACCTCAATTGCCCCTTTAGCTTGGCCTATATGGAGAAGATATGTGATGCTCAATGTTGAATTTCTCAAGTAATTCAGCCATGGCCCCTTGAAATTGAAATCTATTGTTAGAAACTTCATGGTGCGGAATCCCATATCTTGCAAAAATATGCCTCTCTATAAACTTGACCATTTTCTTGGCGGTAATGTTGGTGTAAGATTTGGCCTCTACCCATTTTAAAAAATAATAAACTGCAACTATGATGAATCGATGACCGTTGGTTGATGATGGTCAAATTTTACCGATTATATCAATCCCCCACATCGAGAAAGGCCAAGGAGTAGATAAATTATGAAGTTCGGAAGAAGGGAGATGTTGTATGTCTCTGTGAATCTGACATTCATGACATTTCCTAACTTTGTCAACGCAGTCGGCATTCATTGTGGTCTAGTAGTACCCCATTCTCTGAATTTTTCTTGCTAAAGCCATCCCATTCATGTATGGGCTGCAATCCTCGGAATGCACTTGAGTCATTACCCTATCTGCTTCTTCTTCCATCAAGCATTTTAACAAAAAACCTTCAGCTATTCTTTTGAAGAGATCTTCATCGACTAGTCTGAAGTGGGTTGCCAATCTCTTGAGACTTAGCCGGTCTGAACCTGATGACCCCTCAAGGCACTTCCCTCCTTTAAGAATTCTCTTAATGTCATCGTACTAACAAGCCTTTTGCTCCTCTACAATCATAACTTCAACCTTCTCATAAAATAGCGAACGAGCCATTTCTACTATAAGCGGACGGATAGGTTTAGTCTCTTCTCGTCCCCCTATAGAAGCTAGGGTAGCCAAGGAATCTGCCATCTGATTCTTATCCCTTGATATACAATGGAAGAGGTATTGGCTGAACCGTGTTGACAAATCCCAGAATGCTTCCACATATGGTCGGAGTGACTCCTCCCTGATTTCATATTCTCCCACGACATGCTTTATTACTAACGTGGAGTCCCCCATCGCCATGACTTCCTTTACCCCTATTTTTAAGAGAGCATTAAGACTAAAGAGACAGGCTTCATACTCGACCCCATTATTAGTGACTAAAAATTCCAACCATTTGCTCAGTGGAATAGCCTAACCCTGTGGTGTGATGATGACTACCCCAAGACCTACGCCTTTTCGATTCATAGTTCTATCGAAATATATAGTCCATTCGACCTTCTTAGCTTTCACTTCTGCTAACTGCTCATCAGGGAAATCTAGATTTTTGAGATAGTCAGATTCTCGGGGTTGACTTGCCAAAAACTCAGTCACTGCTCTCCCCTTAATGACCTTCTTCGTGACATAGTCGATATCAAACTCGGATAGTAATAGGAGCCAATGAGAGAGTTTCCCTACCAATGTAGGGGATTGACAAAGATACTTCATTGGATCTACCTTAGCAATTGCTTGAATTTTTTAGGACTAGAAGTAATTCCTCAACTTCTTAGTCAACCATTGTCGTATAGGTCTTTTCTACTACCGTGTACTTTGTCTCGTATTCTAATAACTTCTTACTCAAATAGTATACATCATGCTTGCTCTTATCCTCTTGCTCTTAGACTAACATTGCCCCTACAGATGACTCTTTTATGGCCAAGTATAGAACTAGTGGCTTGCCAGGCATTGGAGGCTTTAAAACTGGGGGACTTATGAGATAAGCCTTTATTTTGTCAAATGCTATCTGGCATTGCTCAATCCATTCTATTAGCTATTTCCTTCTCAACAACTTAAAGATTGGTTCACACACGGTCGTTAGCTTAACAATGAAATGACTCACGTACTAGAGCGATCCAAGGAATGACCTGACTTCTCTTTCAGTTCTAGGAATAGGCATTTCTTGAATAACTCTAACCTTATCAGGGTCGACCTCGATTCCCCTCTAACTAAAAATGTGTCCCATGAGTTTTCCTGATGTAACACCAAACACACACTTCTTCGGATTCAATCACTGATTGTACTTCTCAATTCTAGTCAAGAACCTTTCCAAAATCTCAGGGTGTTCTTCCCACGTACTAGACTTTACTGGCATGTTGTCTACAAAAACCTTGACCTCCTTGTGGATCATGTCGTGCAAGGCTATCACCGCTCTCTGGTAGGTTGCCCCTACATTCCTAAGCCCAAAAGGCATTACCTTATAACAATATACTCCCCATTCTGTGATAAAGGCTGTCTTAACCTTGTTGATGATGTACATCAAGATCTGATTGATCCCAGAGAACCCATCTAGGAATGAATACATTGCGGCCCTAGCGGCACTGTCCACCAATATATTGATGTGTTGGAATGGAAAGTCGTCTTTGGGGGACGGTTTGTTCAAATCACAGAAGTTGACACACATTCTGACCTTTCCATCTTTCTTAGGGACTGAGACGACACTAGCTAACCACATCGGGTACTCAATTACTTCAATGAACTTGGCTTCTAGTAACTTAGCAACTTCAGCTTTGATTTTATCAGCCCATATAGGTTGCAACCTTCTCAACTTTTGTTTAACTTGTTTAAACTGGGGATCTGTTGGGATGTGATGCTCTGCAATTTGACGATCTACCCTAGCCATATCTTCATAGGACCAAGCGAAACTGTTAGCATGTTTTCTACGTACTTTTATTATCTCTCTTTTTTGGATAGGGGTCAAACCACTGGAAACAGTTACCATTTTTGGATTTTCTTTAGTACCCAAGTTAATGTCATGTAATAAAGTGTCATGAATGCTAAAAATGTTATGCATATGGTCAGATGAATGCATGGTTCCATTAGGCAAAACATCAAACAAGTAAGCAAAATCACTATCATTATCATTAGGATTCCCAAAGGCTACATCATTTTCATTACATATAATTACATTGTCATCCTCCACAGGTGGAGGGTCCTCTTGGTCATTCATCAGAATATGAGTCAGGTCATGATCTAGGTCTTACAACTATTTCTCGATCAATACATCGTTTACAACCTCCCTTGTAGCTTGAGCCAGGCTTCTCAGGCTTCCTGAATTGGTGTCTTCTTCTTATCCCCCAGGCATAAGATAGTGTATATGGAAGTGGTGAGGGTATCAATAGCTTTGTCTACTTCTGCCTTTGATGGGTCATTATCTTCCATTTATTTGGCACATTTTTCTGCTTCCATGGCTACATCATAGCTCTTAGGAATGGTTTTGTATGCATTCATAAATGCTATCTTGCGGAGGTGAGGAGATAACCCAAAGATGAATCGGTCAGCCATTTCTTTCACCTGAGGTTTCCTTTTGAGGGCTACCGCTATTGTTATCCACCTCTAAAAGTAGTCATGGATAGGTTCCCCACTCCACTACCTGATAGCTATATTGTCAAGCATGGATGGTTCTTATCTTGCTTTATTGGTCTCAATGATGCATTTCCATACTTCACTTTCTTCTAATCCCGAGTTAATCATGGCTACTTTTTCATCCCCTCTACTTCGGGGTTCACACGCATTTCCTTTATTGATTAGTGATGTGATGGATTTGAGGAGATCCTTACATGTCCTAGTTGTGTGGTTAGGACTAACATGATAATGCAGAAGTTATCCCTCTCCTTAAGCTTTAGCGGAACATACGGTCGGAGATTATCAATCAATTGATATTTCCTTAGCTTCTTGAAAAGGTTTTCAAGAGGAGTATCCCAGGGTGAGATGTCATCTACAGTCATAGGATAAACCACTCAGTCATGGGTCATACCTTAGGGTAAACCCATGAAATAAGGGAGGATTTGCCCCTTTGGCATGACCATAAAGTCCGACAGCTCAAATCCTTACTACAGCAAAACTATAAAATAGCCTCTTGATGGAGTGAATGAGTCCCTCTACTAATTGTGTGGAGCATTGGGTTCGCTGGTTGAACTAACTGATTGACCTAAACCATGATAGTGACCGGGATGAGTGCTGGATGAAACTGCAGGTTTTTGTCCCAAATTGAGGGATTAATAAAGAGATTAGTACATGCATAAGATACGGTATGAATGTATAAATTACAATGGTGCATAGGGGGTTAATCACAACACATGCGAAGTGATTAATTCTGTCCTTATTTCTCCCATTGAGTCTGAGGATATTCTTCTTTTTTCTAATCTCACATAGAAATCTGGGTACCTAAAAGGTAAAATTCTATGGTTTTTAATAAGAATGGTGTAGGGACATATTGGAAGTTGATGTAGAAGGTTCACATTGCATCAAGCCTCTTTTGGAGGGAGATGGCAATGAGTGCTCCACCCACTAAGGTGTACCCAATATCCCTAGTGGTCATAGGTATCATCGTCATGAGTGTCGCAGAAATAATAGATCACCCTATCCTAGCGCTAGAAGAAGAGCACATCTAACTAAAGAGAGATGGAGATGAGAAGATAGAGTGTGATAATTTTCCCAAATGATGAAAACAAAATTGGGTTGAATCAAATAAATGATTTTTGATGCTCATCTTAATATTTTAAGCTTTTAAAACAAACCAACATTTTGCAACTTAAAAGATTATAATCCCCAGCAGAGTCGCCACTGTGAGGTGTCGATGACGTTGGGTCTCCATTGGCACCTGTGTGAGAGGCGGGGCCCACTGGGGGTTTGGTTGGATTTAGGCGTGACAAAACATTTTTTTTAGTTAAAGTTTGCATAATAAGGCAATTTTAATGAATAAAAGAATTGAGTCCCAAATCTCGACACAATTGATAGAGTCGCCACCCAAGTTGTCTACTTGGGAAAGAGTTTTGGTACGGTTCCCTTTGGGCGGGAGACTCATACCTATTGGAGATGAGTCACTTATTTCTCATTTAGTTGATTTAAAATTAGACTCACCACGTAAAACCGTTTTAGTTTTCATCATTTGAGGAATTACCACAGAAATCCTATTTCTACACTCTTTCACACTTGGTACATGCATTTACATATTACAATAAAGCACAAGCAATAAATGGAGGAATAGAAATTACAACCGAGGGAAAAAGGGGGAAATTGCAAAGAGAACCTATACATTTGTTCTAAGTTATACAACAAAATGAAAATAAATTCCCCTGCATCAACAGATGTTAGCACAATTTATAGCACCATAAATCAACACTTTAACGTATTTTATTGTGAAAACACATTTTTAGCTTTCGTGGGTTAGTTTACCAGATTATTAGTGAGAATGATCTCATGGCAAATGGTGAGTTGGGTTGATTTTAACCGATTAAAAATGAGTTCGGGGTTCTGCTTGGGGGCCGGTACCCATACGGATGGGGGGTAACTGTACGGGTACTGAGGAGGACCGGTATGGGTATGGCGTACCCGTACGGGTCCTATCTGGTCCTAGGAAGAAACTTAGTTCAGTTAAGTTATAGATTACAGATCAATAGATTAGTGGTAGAAGAATAAAATAAAGAGGGATTTCCTTCTGTATGAGCATGGCGCACCAAATTGATATCCTTGGGGATATATGGTGCCAACAAGGTTCATACGGGGTTAGGACCAGACTCGAAACAAGAAATGACAACAATGAAAATAATAGAAGTAACAAGCAATAATAATAATGAAATAACTGAGATATGAGTCTCTTTGAAACTCAGGAGCGTTACCTTTTTGACGTGAATCCACTTTGAGGTGATCCCTTTACTATTGAGAGAGCCCGACCAAAGTAAATGAAATAGGACTATTTAGGTGAGTGTTTACATGGTCAGAATCTCCCCTAAACCCTAATAAAATAAGCTAGGAATGAGTAAAATGTGGACAAAACCTCAAACAAAGGGTTTTCTCCCTATTTTATGCCTCCTATACCCACACTATACCATTTGTATACCTAGAAAAACTGCTAGAATTTTAGTGTAATTTTTGTATGAATAATGTGTGTGTCTAAAATGTGAAGGGAAGGCCATTTTTATAGGGGAAAAGAGGTCTGAACGCAATAAATCACATTCATGACCTGCCTTTTCCAGAAATAGGAAAGGATTGCCTTCCAAAATGGCCTATTTAGGCAGCAATCGTAACCATATAGGTAGGGCCCCACCTGTACGGGTACTAGGGTACTCGTACGGGCCCCCATACGAATGGAGGAGCTAACCCGTACAGGTCTGCTAGTGGATCCGTACCACCAAGCAGCACCCGTACGGGTCCTTAAGGACAGACTAGGTCTCCAAACCTTGCCCAAACTCAACTCTACAGTAGTAGGAACACCTCCGATGGACATAACTTGAAAGACATTGTATCATATAGCTCTCATCATAGTTTTGTGAGAATGATCATTAAAATCCAGTGCTCACAACATCGAAGCGTATCAAAATTAACATGTCAAAGTCTACTATGCCATAAATTAGAAGACTTAATCATATAAGCAACAACGTTATTCTCATTAATAGAATTTTGCTTATAAGAGATACAACAAAATTTAAACATTCCATTACATTCATATCCCTTTCCCACATACATGTCTCCCTTAGATAAAATAAATTTCTGAGATTCAAATACCATCTTGAAGCTATATGCACTCAATAGGCTCCCAGAAATTAGATTCTTTCTCATGTCAGGTACATACAAGACATTTTGCAGTTTCACTTCTTTGCCGGAAGTCATTTTAGAATCACCATTCCATGTCCTTTGATATTAGAAGTAGCATAATTGCCCATGAAGAGCTTCCCCCCATTATCAATTAGAGTCAATCTAACAAAAGACACTTTATCATAACACACGTGATGAGTAGCACTAGTGTCAAGCCACCACTCTATTGGGTTTGAGTTAGTCATATTAAACTCAGAAATTACACAAATGTTGATGTCATATACATCTTTTGTAATTTCTTTCAAAACGTTTACCTTAATGTTATTGATAATTTTTGTCAATTTGCAAACAAATGACTTTTGTGTCATCTTTTTGTAATTTAAGCATTTTTCATTTAACATTTGCCTCTTGGATATGGTTCCGTTTTATCAATTTTGAACTTACGTTTAACATGTTTGCCATTTTTAGAGTCTCTAATGACCTCCACCACATTAGCTTTCGCCAAAACTTGATTAGCAATAGAAATTTTTTTATTTAAGGAATCCCTCAATTCTTTTGCAATATGTTTAATAGTACACACCTTATATAGGTCAATGAATAAGTCATTCAAGATATGATTTTTGCAAATAAAATCCATATGAATCCAACCATCCATAAATAATTTAAAAGAAGCGTTAACCACTCCAGCATGAGGGTCATCTTTCAATATATTATGGCGTCTCATGTTTTTCAAGTAGAAAAATATTTTATATTGCCAAACTTTAAAATTTGAACCACAAAATTTCTCCGATCTTTTAAGAGTTGAAATAAGATATGATCCCAAAGCAACCTCATGATCATTAGGCATAACAATGGTTAAACTTGAAAGTTCATTTTCATTAGGTCCAACACCAATTGGACCAATTTGTCCATTTTGGCTATTCCGGCCTGAAACCATTTCAGAACCATTACCTCCAATTGGTAAAAATAATGTTTATAATTTTCTCAATTCACAATCTGAAATACTACAGAGTGTGTCAGAAATTTGTAAACGAGAAAAAACCAAGAAAGAGAAGAGAGAGATTTTTATTTTATGAAAAGTAATTTACTATTTTTTATATGAACAATGTTGTGAGCGTGGGCTTTCTAGTGTCCCGTGGAACGATGATGACTTTTTGCTCTTATGGACCAGTTATTCTAATCTTGTAGGGCTGAATCACATTTGGAAAGCTCCTTTTTGACGATTTTGTGACCTTTGACTGAGCTTGAAGTCATTAAAAATAATTAAAATTGCATTTAAAATGAGCATTTATCTTTTTCTTGTGCGCAGTCATTTGTTTTATGGTTTTCTAAAACACCCAAACATTTTTAGCAAGTCTGGTTATTTTTCCTAAATTTTAGACTCTTTGAGGTTTCCTAAATGTCAAGAATTGCTTGAATTGGATAACCTTGGTGAAAGTTATGAATTTTAGAAGTCACCTCTTTTTTTAAAAGAAAAGCTATTTTTTCCCCTGCCGGGTTCCCGCGGCCGACCCCGGAATCCAGCCACCGGCACAGCTGGTCGCATCGGTGACACAACCTTGTCCCTTTTGGGGCATGGTCTTGGGAGACCATGCCCAAAAGGGGCTAGGCCGTGTCAGCTGATGCGGCCCAGATCTGGCCACATCAGCTGATGGGGTCTACCGTGTCATTGACATGGCCTTGCTCTGGGGACTGTACTTGCACGTTCTGGGCTTTTTTTGTCAAAAATTTGAATTTTTACCCTTTTTTTTTCCAAAATTCATGATTTTAAGGGACCAAATGAATTATTTTCACTGAATTAAGTCTATATAAACCCCCAAAATCATCAGATTTAGGACTTTTGCCATTTTAAACATTTAAATCACCATTTTTAGGATTCTTAGTTTCAAGAGAGAGAAAACATGATAATGTGGTGACATCCGAATTAATACATATTATTTTGGATTTCTAAACCTTATTAGGCTTGATCTTTTAGTCTAAAACACTAAAATCAAGTAGAAATCTAAAGTTCAAATCAATTTAAATAGGATTTAGGGACTTTTTCTTATAAAATCACTAAATCCCTTGCTTTTTCTGTCACTAAATTCGTTACTGTTCGCTGGTGTTCGCTACAAAATTGTCAAAAGAGCTCGCCAAAGGTTTATTCAGGTCTCAAGGATAGATTCACGGCCTAAAGGTAATTTCTGAGTTCTAATCTACTTATTTAAGATATTCCTTACTTGTTGCTTCGTTTTTGCTTGGTTTTTGGGGCATTTGGACTTTGTTTTTTGACCTTCTTTGTGATTTTCCGGCGAGATTCTGGCTAGCCACTCCAACGATCGGTAGGCTGACTGAATGACATGATAGGCCAACTAGTGAGTCAGCCAATTGCGTCGTTCAATCGGCCTACTTGTCGCTCAAGCGGCCAACCACCTTTTCGCCGGTATTTTTGGGTTTCTTCCCCTGAGTCAAAAAATCAAAGTTATTTTGATGTTTTAAGTCAAAATCTACTAAAATAATGTGGGAAATGTCAATAATCTTGAGTTTTCAGCGCAAAAATGTCGATTTTCGCCCGTTTAGGCATTTTTTCTAGCTAACCACTTTAGTGGGCAGTAGGCCAACTGAGTGACACCTAAGCCGACTCATTGAGTCGGCCTACCGTGTCGTTCAAGCGGTCTACTAGCAAAAAATGCCCAAATGGTCCATGTATGTTTTATTTTGCGTTTTGGCCCAGTTTTATCATTTTAATGCATTTTTAACCCCGTTTTTCACCCAAAAATTTTCCAAAAAATCACATATAATCTGGATCTAAATAAAATAATTTTTAATTTGTTTGTTTTATTTTATTAATTATTTAAAGGCTTAAAAATGATTTTAGTCACCAAATAAATTTTTAATAAATCGTTTTGTGCAAAATTAAAATTTCAAAAATATTCTGTAAATATCTTAATTAATTCTAGGTTGTTTAGTTAGTTTAATTAATCTTTTTAGATTGTTTAGATAATTAATAAATGCCAAAAAAGTAGTGTTTTCAATCCCAAAAATTCCTACAAAATATGTTTTTTTTTCTTTCTTTTCTTGTTTGATTTTATTTTCTGCCTTTATTTATTTATGTATTATTTGTGGTTATTCGTGAATATTTTGTCCCGTTTGGAGCTGGGTCCATTTTGGTAAGTTCAGTTAGGACCCAGTTTCGCCCTTTCATTTATTTATCCGCTTTATTTATTTTCCCGCATTGGATAAATATATAGGTATTTGTAGAGCCATGTAATAATAAATTTATTTGCTTTATTTATTGCTTTTGTGTGATGTATGGCTATATAAACTGAATACTCTAAAGATTAATTGGATTTAAATCGCATAAGAACTAAAGTTGTGCTTATTAAAATGTAAACATTTTGATTTAATAAATGAAAAGTAAGCAACATCATCCGAACTTGGAATCTCTATTTTAAGGTACGGTGTAACCACCCGGTGGGAATATCGTACCCCAATTCCCGGTAGACCTAAACTGGGTGGCAAATCTGTCTTAAAATGCAGAATTTCAAGTCTCGTATCTCTTAACACCTAAATTGGACTAAAATTCAAAAATTAACATCGATTTTATCAGTCTATCTTTTCATCACGCTAAATCGAGGATCAATCCATTCGGCTCACTTCGCCGCATTTATTTTTCCTGCCTACTCAAAAGGGTAAAAAAAAGGTCGTCTGCTCATAGTGGCGACTCTACAGGGGATTTTCCTTTTAACTTAAAAATTTGAAAATCACTTTCATTTTCAAAAATTTTGTTAAAGGATTTTGATGATGTGCCTAAATCATTTTAAAATCAAAGCTTTATTTCTTATAACTTTTGAATCAATTGCTTAGTTAGATACTAGGTTAGAGGTGCCATTATTTCACCCCCGTGAAGCTCACTTGTATACCTCATGCCTGCCAGGAATTGGGGATTTTTGTGGGTGGATCACTCTTTTCAACCAACATGTAATTTTCGCGATAGCAGTCATTTGAGAGTGGTTGAGTTACACGGAATCAAGGTAAATGAGACCCTTCTATAGTATTGTTCCATGATACCAGCAGTTTGAGACTGTGAACCGCGATAAATCTAGCAATAGTAACTTCCCCTTAGGTTCATCAAAACAATTTAGATTTAGATCGTATACTCTCTTGTCGTTCATTGGTGCTAGAGTTACCCCCAGATTTTTTGAACGACGTTGCATAGGAGTCATAAGGTTGGAAGAGATTTATTTACTTTTTGTATGCTGCTTGTGTTGTGTTCATGCATATACACCTCATGCATAGGCCGCTTGTGGCAAAATTTTATTTTATTCCTACCCTTGCCTCTACTCTCCTTTTTTCTTGAAGGAGGAATTTAACAAAATTCCTGAGATCATTTGAGTCCCAAGGAACCGTATCTAGTTCTCTAGGCATAGCAACAGATTCACGCATCTCACATATTTTGGGGTTAAGCTTCGCATCATAAGCTCTTCTGCTCTCTACCTCTCTAAACCACCCTTGTATATATGACATGCATCACTCAAATGATTATGTAATCATTCATTTCATCTATGGTTTAATTTGGGATGATCATCTTTTGGTTTCTCAGTTAGATCAAGGCACTACTACTGCTTTAGTCCAGCTTGGCACAGACTCGATCATCATCTACTTCGCTATTCTATAGGTCTGAATTCAGTTTTAAGCTTAGTTTCAGAACTTGGTTTTTATGCTATGTCTGATTTATTGATAGTTGATGGGGTTCCATCCAAGAGTTATCCTCCTCCTTTCTCTCCACTTGATCAGGGCCAGTCTCCGTTGAGTTCCGAGATTGCCAATGCTATGATAATATTTCCCCAATCCGATCAGTTCCGAGATCCAATGCTGGGTAGATCAAAGATTCAGTCAGAACCATTTTAAAAGGGAAAAGAAGTGTTCAAAGGATTCCAATGATTGGTATTCAAGCTCAGGGATAACTAGAGACCACTTGAAATGGGTCTATTCAGGTTCCATCATTTTAGATTCAGTCTACTATTCAGCTAATTCAGCCTATTTAGTGTGTGCAATAGCCCATTTAGCCTTCACCGATCCCATTTCAGTTTAGTCAGGACATTGCATAGTCTCAACCACCCATATGCACTTATCCAACTCAAGCTCCAAGCCATACTACCAAGCCTGATTTTCTCACCAGTGTCAATCAGCTTCTGTTGACCCCAGTAAGCCTAGATCAATTTCAACGTCGGTCAATTTCACCTGTCTAGTACCAATCAGGTCTATTCCAACTGGATCAAAATTTAGCTTAACCTTAGATGCCTCTAAAGTCCTTTTCTCTTGCTCCTACTTAGTTTATTGTTGCTTCGAGAGGGATTGCTTTCCCATAAAACCCTTTTGATTCTAATCTATGAGTTAGTTCTCAAGTTGAAGCCTCATCGCCTGCTTCACCATTCCAGTTTTGGCACATCACCTCCATCCAATGGCCAAGTCATGCAATAACACCTAAAGTTGAGGCCCTCTGGCACTAACTGACTTCTCTTCTATCTAGCGACCAGTTCATGCAATCTCCGGGCAAGACACCTAAAACAGAGGCTCTATCACGAAGGTTCTTGGTTTTTAGTATTAGGAGAGGACCAAATTAAAATCCCAAAGGAGGTGAAGGAATTCATAAGTCACATAATATCTTGTCTCTGGCCGAAATGAAAGAACGACTTACGTAAGTAAAGAAGTTGGATCACATTCCCCCCAATCAAGTTCGAGTTGTTGATCAGGCACCCGTACGGAAGGCAACTAAAATAAAGTATGACACGTATTCGTGGAAAGAACAGTTAGGGGACATATACACAAAGTTAAGGAGAGACTGTAAGATTAAACCATTACAACCATAGAGACATTCCATAGCCAAAGAAAGGGATATGTTTTATGAGTATCATGTCCAACCAAGTCACCACACTGATAAATGTCAGACTTTGATTCAGGCCATCGACCATTTGGTAAGGGAAGTAAAGAAAGTTGAGCGTGAAAAAGTATCTAACCATCAAGATTCACCCTCGCTTTCTAGCTCACCAAAAGGAGGTAGCGGTTCATAAGATCTCATTAGGGCCATTTGTTCCAAAGGCAAAACTCCCACAGTTTAACTCAATGCCTCTGTAGTTCAAGCCACACCCGTACAAGTTGCCCCTTGCAAAGGTATCTTTATATCTTTATGGAAATTGCCCCTCAGTGTTATTTTCACCAAGCTATGGGAGGCAGGAAAACTCAAACCTATGCTTGAGTACAGACCTCCCACCACCAAAGAGAAAGGAAGCTTCTGCAAGTATCATGTTCAGAGGGGGAATTCAATTGATCAGTGTTGGACTCTAGCTTCCACTATCACTTGTATGGTTAAGGAAGGGAAGATCGATGAGCAGGCTAGGAAGACCAGTACTGAGGAGAAACCATCACTTAGCTCAGATGGTAAGGTAGGTGTGAGCACTAGATTTTAAGGATTCTTCTCATGAAACTATGATGAGAGCTATATGATGTAATGTCTTTTAGGTGTTGTCCATTAGAGGTGTTCCTACTACTGCAGAGTTGAGTTTGGCTAAAGTTTGGATACCTAGTCTACCCTTAGGGACCTGTACGGGCGCTGTCTGGTGGTACGGATCCACTAGCAGAGCCGTATGGGTTACCCCTTCCATACACCTGTGGGGGGACCCATACAGGTCCCCTAGTACTCGTACAGGAAAGGCCCCACCTGTATGGGTCCCCTAGTACTTGTACGGGTGGGGCCCCACCCGTATGGGTCCTCTTGTTGCCTAATTAGGCTATTTTGGAAGGGAATCCTTTCCTATTTCGGGAAAAGGCAGGTTATAAACGTGATTTATTGCATTCAGACCTCCTCTATCCTATAAATAGGGTCCTTCTCTTTATATTTTACACATAATTCTGGTATCTGAAAAACAATACTAAAACTCTAGCAATTTCTATAGGTATAGAAAAGGTATAATGGGGGTATAGGAGGTATAAAATAGGGAGAAAACCCTTCCTTTGTGGTTTTGTCCACATTTTATTCATTCCTAGCTTCTTTTATTAGGATTTAGGGGAGGTTCTATCCGCACAAATACTCACCTAAATAGTCTTATTCCATATACTATGGCCAGGCTCTCTCAATAGTAAAGGGATCACCTCAAAGTTGATTCATGTCGCAAAGGTAACGCCTTTGAGTATTAAAGAGACTCACATCTTAGTTATTTCATTATTATTATTTCCTGTTACTTCTATTATATCTGTTACTTTCATTTCTTGGTTTGGGTCTGGTATTAACCCGTATGAGCCTTGTTAGCACCATATATCCCCAAGGATATCAATTTGGTGCACCATACTCACGCGAAAGGAAATCCATTTTTATTTTATTTTTCTACCGCCAATCTATTAATCTATGAATCTGTAAACTAAACTAAAAAGAGTTTTTGTGTAGACCAAAAAAACTCGTACGGGTACACCATACCTGTACCGGTCTTCCCTGGTAGCCATACGAGTCCTACCCACCTATACGGATACCAGCCCTAGGCAGATTCTAGAACTCATTTTTAATTGGTTAAAAATCAATCCAACTCACCATTTGCCATGCAATCACTTTCACTAATAATATGGTAAATCAACCTACAAAAGTTAAAATACTTTTTCACCACAAAATACGCTGCAATGTTGATTTATGGTGTGCTATAAACTATGCTAACATTTGTGGATGTAGGGGAATTTATTTTCATTTTGTTTCATAGCTTAGAACAAATGTACAGGTTCTCTTTGCAATTTCCCCCATTTTTCCCCTAGTTGTAATTTTTATTCCCCCATTTATTGCTTGTGGTTTATTGTAATATGTAAATGCATGTAACGAGTGTGAAAGAGTGTAGAAATAGGACTTCTGTGATAATTCCCTAAATGATGAAAACTAAAACGGTTTTACATGGTGAATGTAATTTTGAATCAACTAAATGAGAAATACGTGACTCATCCGATACCCCGAATCTCTGATCCACTAGGTATGAGTCTCCCGCCTAGAGGGAACCATACCAAACTCTTTCCTAAGCAGACAACTTATATGGCGACTTTATCAATTGTATCGAGATTTTGGTCTCGATTCTTTTATTTCTTTAAAATTGGCTTATTGTGCAAACTTTAACTAAGGAATGTTTTGTCATGCCTAAATCCTACCTAACCCCCAGTAGGCCCCGCCTCTCTTACAAAGGCGCCAAGGGAGACCCACACGTCATCAACACCTCACAGTGGCGACTTTGCTGGGGACTATCTTTGAACTTGCAAAAGGTTTGTTTGTTTTAAAAGCTTAAAAGATTAAGATGAGCATCGAAAATCATTTAATTGATTCAACCCTCTTTTGTTTTCATCGTTTGAGAAAATTATCACACTCTATCTTCTTATCTCCTTCTCTCTTTAGTTAGATGCACTCTTGTTCTAGCGCTAGGTTAGGGTGCCCTATTATTTCTACGACACTCGCGATGGTGATACCTATGACCGCTAGGAATATTGGTCACATCTTAATAGGTGGAGCACTCATCGCCATCTCCCTCCAAAAGAGACTCGATGCGATGGGAACCTTCTACATCAACTTTTGATATGTCCCTACACCATTCTTATCGAAAGCCATAGAATTTTACATTTTAGGTACCCTAATTTCTATGTGAGATTATAGTAAGGAAGAATATCCTTAGACTCGACGGGAGAAATAAGGATGGAATCGATTGCTTCACATGTGTTGTGTTACATACCCTTGTGATTAACCCCACCATGCATCATTGTAATTTATGCATGCATACTACATCCCATGCATGTAGTGATCTCTTAGCTATCATTTCATCCTAAACTAAACCTCAAAGGGAAAAAGCTTGGTGACGATTTCAGGTCCGTTTGACTCATATTCCGGGTCCTCCAGTTCTATTAAGGGTTGCTCTGTCTTTGTCTATGAGACTTATCATCCTAAGGATATGTCTTGTATCCTGACTTTAAATGGCTAGATTGACATTGAGGTTAAGGATGTTACTACTGGTGAGGAGGCAAATGCGTCAAGTGCCTAGGTTACGTTGGAGATTGCAAATCCCGTCTCACAATACTTGGGAAAGTAATCAGTTCTTAGATCGAATGAATAATAAGATGTTGGCTTCCATCAGGGCAATCATGATAGAAGAGAGAATGGCCAATGCTCCTTACAGTACGCCTATTAGTGCTCCAGCAGTAAAAGTAGTGATTAGTGAACAAGTATCATGAGTTACTCATAATCCGTTCACTCAGTTTTGATTGCTGCTTGTACAGACTTATGGGGATTCAGTTAGCTTGCCATTATAGTCAGTGGGTACAGTGGCTCCTCCGTTTGTCAATCAGTTTACTCAGCCTAGTTAGGGGCTTATGCCATTACCATTTCAATTTGGGGCATCTGATCCAATCCCAAATTTTATGGTCATACTTAAGGGGATGACCTTTCCTCAATCAACAGGTTTACCCTTGGGTGCGATTACTCGGTTAAAGAGATCTCAGAATTGCGTGACCTACTTCAGAAATTTCTTGCTGCCAATCCCGATTCCCAACCATCATCACTATCCGTCCAAGCAGTTAGAGAGGAAGATTAGGTCCCTGAAAACTTTTGTATGCCAAGCATAGCAAAGTATAAGGGAACCGGTCCGCCCAATCTCACATCACCACCTATCAAAGGGTTATGAGAATCAAAAAGTTAAGTGATAAGGTCCTAGCCAAAATGTTCCCTTGCACCCTCGAGGGTCCTGCTATCGAATGGTACAACACTCTAACATATAAAGTGACCGAAATCTAGAAAACTTTATCGGAGGCTTTTATTGAGTAGTATGGCTTTAATGCCACCATTAAAACTACCATACAAAACTTAGAGGCTATCAAGTAGGCCCCTAATGAGAAGTTCAAACCCTACTTCGCAAGATGGACTCTCAAGTTCTATTTAAGGATAGGCTAAGTCTCCTAGAGATGATCGTAAAATTAATGGATGGTGCCCTACTTGCTTATTGTAAGGTTCTTGGTATGGATAAATTCTCTAGCTATATTGAGGTCTTTGAAAAAGATGAGAAGTGGGAAAGGATCAAGGAATAAACCCTGGTTCAAAAAGAATGACCCTTCAGGCCCAGCCCAGGCTTCAAAATTAAAATCCAGTTCTGATCCTAAAATAGTGGTAGTACAAGAAGAAGTGGCCGCAGTCCATACCATGGAAGATGGGATTTCCCTCTAAAAAGCATCCCTACTTGCCATCTTCACTAAGTTGAGGGCACTTGGCCTCCTTTAGAGTATCAAGCCCTATATCCCACCCAAACTTGAAGACAAGGATCAGTTTTATGCTTACCACATCGGTAAAGGGCATCATACTGGTGCCTGTAGGGATCTGCTTGAGGCTATTTATAGTTTGATTAGGGATAAGAAGATTCAGGAACCTGGGCTTAAACATAGTACCAGGATTAATCCCCTGTCGAATATTGAGAAACAAGTTGTAACTGTCAAATCAGGCTTACCCTCCTATCATGTCTTTAATATGATCTCACAAGCTAATCCTATGGTTCACTCAGTAGTGGCCTTACCTAATGAACCAATCCTCATTAACATCGATGCATTTGAGTTAGAAGGAATTTATAATGAGGAAGCTATATTGGTTCAACCGCAACCAGTTGATATTAATGCTTTCGTATTGGAGAGTGATGAACTTAAGGGGCCTGCCTTGTTAGTGGAAACCCTTGAAGGGAGAAGTTACATGAAAAATGGGGTGTTGCATGTCACTCGAAGTGGAAGGATTCCTCCAGATCCACTCCCGAAAAGAAAAAGGGGCAGAGATGTAGATATCCGAGTCATTCCAAGCATCAATCAAGCTCCAATCTTCACGCCTGCTTTAATCGGTAATGAAAAGTAAGAATCAAAAGTCACCCCTCTTATCTAGCAATTGTAAGTTACCCCTGCTAAGTACAACATTTAGCAGGTCCTTATTGACTCTAAAGAACAACGCAAAGGTTTGATAGAAAAGTTGTTAAGTATGGAAGCTACGTTGTCTACTACTCTAGTTGAGGTATTTTCAGTTATTGGGGGATCTCCTCCAGATCAGATCAAACCCATTAAGTTCTATCCACAAGACCTCCCAGCCAAAGGGAATAAGTATAATAAGACACTCTTCTATGGGGTGCAAATCTTTGATTGTTCTATCCCATGTGTTATGGTGGATGATGGTTCCACCCTTAATCTATTTCCTGCCAAAATCCTTACTTACTTAGGGCTGGACAAATCCATGTTGGAGAAGTCTAATACTATCATAAGGGCATATGATGATACAAAGAGAAGTGTCATTGGGGTCTTCAAAGCCAAAGTTACAGTTGGGGGAGTGAAGTCCAAGGTCTTATTCATTATTCTCAATATTCTTGTCACCTACTCATTATTGCTGGGTCGACCTTGGCTCCAAGCATTAAGGGTTGTCCCTTCCATAGTCCATCAGAAGGTTAAGCTCATCCGCAATGGCAAGCTTGTAACCATCAATGCAGATGAACCATCTCCCATAGTGGCTATGAAAGCCGAGGCAAAGGAATCTAGGGTGGCTATAGCTCACCAAGGTATGAAGTTTTCAATTAAGGGGTACATATAACTTAATATTGAGAAAATTATTATGAAGTAGGGTTACTTAAAGGGTAGAGGACTCGGAAAGAATATGCAGGGAATGCTAGAACCCCTCTTACCTCTTCCATGGCCATTTAGACTTAGTTTAGGGTACCGCCCAGGTGCTAAAAAGTCCAAGCCTCAGTCTTGCCTTATGATAGGAGCTAAAATCAAGCAAAGGGAGTTCACAAGTGAAGAGGAACCTATCGAAGTTAGTGGCAAAAAGTTCCCCAATTTTGAGATTTTCAATGATGAGTATAATTTCAAGAAAGGCCGCCTAATCAAAACCTTAGTTTCTGTGGAGGTGTGTGGGAATGTTAAAGAAGATGAAATGAATGAGGCAATCAAATCTATCACTAAAGCACTAGCGGTTCTTATGAGGAAGAATTGGAAAAGAAATAAGAAAGGCAATCCCATCAGTAAGGCTGTCAAGAACTTAGTAAAAGCAGCGGCCGAGGAAACACAAGCAAACCTGCATGCCAAGGCTACCAGTTCGGCTGTTAATCAACAAGGCCCTCTGCCTCTGGAGGATGATTCAAATGATGTAATTTTTAATGTTGCAAACATTTTTAATGCAAACAATGTCGCTTATAAGGCATATGATGAATAAAACATAGCATCAGTATTTTTAAACATGTCATGAATAAATTGATGCACCCATCATTCACATTTCACTCGAGTATTTCATGCTAAGTACACCATGCACTCATAATAACAACATTCTTAAAAATATCATCATATTCATTAATGAAGTTTACTTTGAGTATAACGCACTGGTATAAACATCCAATGGTTAAAACCTATCATCAAAAGAGGGATAATAAAAGTGCTTACCAAATATAATAACAATTAGCCCAGGTCCTTCTTTCTTTACAAGGGGAAAAGAATACAAAAGCACACAAGAAGACCAAGAAGACTCGTAAAAACACCAACATTATAGAAAGTACATGTTGGGGCACGAAATGCCCAAATCCTTCAGAAACTCTAAAGGGAAACTGATCATAAGTCAATCAAGAAGATTTTGTCAAAGACAGTGGCTACCTACAGAGATTGGGTTGATAAACTTCCATTTGTAGTTTACGGGTATAGAGCTAGTGTGAGGAATCCCACCGGTCAAACACCTTCCCCCTTAGTATATGGGATGGAAGTCGTGTTATCGGTTGAAACTGAAGTAAGATCTCTAAGAGTAGCACTTGAATCGCAGTCAAAAGAATCAGATTAGGAAAGAGCCAGGTATAAGCAGTTGAATGCAATAGGTGAAAAGCGGCTTCAAGCACTTGACCATCTCCAGATGCACCAACAACGCATGGCGCTAGCTTATAATAATAGAATCAGATACCCAAAAGAACCTCTCAATGTAGGTGATCTGGTTCTCAAGCAGCTATGCCAGGTCAACACTGACTCTAGGGGCAAGTTCAGGCCTAATTGGGAAGACCATTCATCATGAAGAAAGTCCTTGGTAAAGGAGTAATCAATGGATATGGATGGAAATGAGTTCATAAATCCAGTGAATCAGGGGAGGCTCAAGCATCATCATGTCTAGGTCAAAAATATTAAATCATAAAAAAGCTGCACAAAGAATAAAAAAATAATGAATAAGACACCCGGCAAGTGTTCCTCTACTACTAGGGCAAAAATTAGGGTGCTGCCACTGATTGGTATCCTACAAATCGGTCAAGCAAAAATTAGGGAACTTAATATAAAGCTCGCTAAGTTGAAAACCTGAAAAGGGTGGCCTAGGCAAAAGTTAGGGCATTGAGAGAAAAATGTCAGTTGCTTTCTAGAAAATCTGTAAAAGACGAGTAGGCAGTAGGGGTTAACCATTGGAAATTGTTACCATTGCCTATGTACTCAAATTAATCTCATCAATGAACATGTTATGATTTTGCTAAGAATCTTAGTATTATGAATCCATGTATGTCTTTAAGTGAAATAATCGCTGGTATATAAACATCAATTTTTCTGTACATGTTATGCATCATTGTATTCGCTTTTATCACACATTTGCAATATTCAGAAAAGCATGCTGGATTGAAAACCCAAAAGCATAGTCTAGGAAAAAGTTAAGGCAAAAATAAAAGTCTACTGGATTGAGCCGTCAAGGACAACTCAGGCAAAAATTAAGATAGCCTGCGGGATTGAAAACCTGAAAGTGCGATCTCGACAAAAATTAAGGCAAAAGCTTGCTAGGTTGAAAACCCAAGCGGGCGGTCTAGGCAAAAGTTAAAGCTAAAAAGAAAAAGGTTCGTTGGGCTAAGCCATCAAGGATAGTTCATGCAAAAATTAGGACAAAAAGAAAAGAAAAATAAAATGTTCGATAGGTCCCCTCACATCAAGTGGCCTATGCAAAAGTTAGAACATCACCTGATCCCCTCACTGTAAAATCGCTAGATAGAATACGGGTTCTCAGAGCAACAATGCACAACAATCTTAATTACCAATTCAAAAGTTCACACTTAAAACAAGCCACACAGGGCCAAAAAAGTATCAAACATTTTAGAAGATAATCATAACCTAAGCTACCGGGGGATCTTGTCCCTGATGACCCTCCCGAGTCTGATCCTGAGTATCCGCTAGTAGATCATCCATGTCTATAGTCATATGGTCCTCAGCAGGGCCATCTCAAAATTTTTGGGGTCTTGAGCGGTAATTAAAATAGGGGCCCTTATAGAATACATGTTAAAAAAAATTCAGCAACAAAATTTATATATCACTAATAAGCAATAAAAATTATTAAAATTTGGTGTTTATATATATTTTTCAGATTATTATATTATCATTTGAAATTCTGGTTATTTGTGTGTTTTTTTAAGAAAATTTCAATTGATTTTTTACAAAAATTTTATCAAAAAATCACCTATTATTCATAATTTTAAAAGATAGAAGAATACAATTGTTTTAATTAAAGTACGGTATTAGAATCGCAGAAATATATCTAAACCAATTAAAGTAATAATATTTGATGTATTTTTAAATACAAAATATCTATTAAATTCTAATACTCAATATATTAAACTAACTTTTGCCTTATAAATTGTAATTAAAGAAGTGAAAGAAAAAATAAATATAAAAATTGATTGCTTTTGAGAAAAAAATATTATATTTAGCAAATATGTCAAATTTTATATAGGCTTAAACTAATACCAAATTGGAAAAAAAACTTACTTAAATAATTAACGTTAAATCAATATCAATCAGTTGTGGACTAATAAGTACTTAAACATCTTGTGAATTTTTATTTATATTGAGAGATTTGGGAGATAGAACTAATATAAAAACAATTAAAAATTGTACTAACTTTTAAATAAAAAAAGTAGATCTAAATGTTAATATAGTCATGTTTTCATGTTAAAATGGACCTTGTTATGCAAATAAAAAAATAAAAAAGTATATCAAAGATTTTAAAAGATTGGAAGAAAATAAAATGTGTTTCAAAGTAATATAAAAGAAATGTTTAGTTTAAGGAAGATAGTAGCAATTTTTTAAAGGAAAAAGAAGTTTAATTAAGGAAAAGGCTCTTCCAGGGATCGAGCAGTGGATAATCACTAGGCTCTACCGCCAAGCTAAGCACAATTGACATCATATTTATGTATCATATTAATTATATATTATATTACATTCTATACTCATACTATATCCGAATAAAAATTTGGGGCCCCGAAGATTTGGGGCCCTGATCGGTCACTCCACTCGCTCCCCCTTATGGCAGGCCCTGGTCCTCAGTGTCATCACCACCGGTATTCGGCTGGGTGGGGTCCTAAATCTCGGAAGTCCCTACGGCAGTCCTAGCAGCATTAACTCCCTTAGCATGCTGATTTACGCCTCTCTAAGCCACTAGATATGGGGAAAGATCATCCTCAGACTAGTCGTTAGAAGGAACCGACGTCTATCTATCCTTAGTCATCCTCACTAGCTGACCCTTCAGCATCTTAATCTCAGCCCTCGCTAGAGCAGTCTTGGCCCTAGCCTGATCAACCTCGGTAGTGGTTGCCCACAACTGCTCCTCTGAAAATCTGGCTTTCTCCTCGGAAGCATCCAAATCCTGGGCAGATCGGCTCCATTCTATGGCCAACAGAGTCTGCAATGGAAGCCATAAGATCAGTACACATACATAAATGTCATGGCATGAATCATGCATAGTTTGTTGAATTTTTGCAGATAAAAGAAACTTACTGAACCTAGTGTATCCCGCTAATAGCAGATCTCGGATAGAAAAATAACCTTTGGCTATCCTCTCAGCATCAGAAATGGTCACCTGAAAAGAGAGGGTCACACATGATAACATGCTGTGAGGTGTCGATGACGTATGGTTGTCCCTTGGCGCCTATATGAGAGGCTGGGCCCACTGGGGGTTTAGTTGGATTTAGGCGTGATAAAACATTTTTAGTTAAAGTTTGCACAATAAGCCAATTTTAATGAATAAAAGAATCGAGACCCAAATCTCGATACAATTGATAGAGTCACCACCCAAGTTGTCTACTTGGTAAAGAGTTTTGGTATGGTTCCCTCTAGGCGGGAGACTCATACCTATGGGATCAGAGATTCGGGTATTGGATGAGTCTTTTATTTCTCATTTAATTGATTCAAAATTACATTCATCGTGTAAAACCGTTTTTGTTTTCATCATTTAGGCAATTATCACAAAAATCCTATTTCTTCACACTTTCACACTCGTTACATGCGTTTACATATTACACTAAAGTACAAGCAATAAATGGTGGGGGATAAAAATTACAAATGGGGAAAAAATGGGGGAATTGCAAAGAGAACCTACATAATTGTTCGAAGTTATAAAACAAAAATGAAAATAAATTCTCTTGCTTCCACAGATGTTAGCACAGTTTATAGCACACCATACATCAACACTTCCGCGTATTTTGTTTTAAAAATACTATTTAACTTTTGTGGGTTTATTTATCGGATTATTAGTGAAAATGATCACATGGCAAATGGTGAGTTGGGTTGATTTTAAACAATTAGTTAAGGGTTTGGGAATCTGCCTGGGGCTGGTACCCCGTACAGGTGATTCGGACCCATACGGGTGAGTCGAACCCGTATGGGTACCAAGGAGGACCTGTATGGGTATGGCATATCCATATAGGTCCTGTCCGGTCCAAATAGAAGCTTTGTTCAGTTACATTTAGAAATTCATAGATTACAGATTGGTGATAGAAAAATTAAATAAAGAGGGGTTTCCTTCCATATAAGTATGGCACACAAATTGATATACTTGGGGATATATGGAGCTAACAAGGCTCATACAAGTTAGGACCAGACCCAAAATAAGAAATGAAAGCAACAGATATAATAGTGGTAACAGACAATAATAATAATGAAATAACTGAGATGTGTGTCTCTTTAAAACTCAGGAGCGTTACCTTGCGGCGTGAATCCTCTATGAGGTGTTCCCTTTAGTGTTGAGAGAGCCCAGCCAAAGTAGATGGAATAAGACTATTTAGATGAGTATCTATCTGGACTGAACCTCCCCTAAATCCTAATAAAAGAAGCTAGGAACGAATAAAATGTGGACAAAACCTCAAAGGAAGGGTTTTCTCCCTATTTTATACTTCCTATACCCCCATTATACCTTTTCTAAACTTACATAAATTACTAGAATTTTAGTATAATTTTTGTACGAAGAATCTATCTTGTATGTCAAACGTGAAGGGAAGACCCCTTTTTATGGGGGAAAGGAGGTCTAATTGCAATAAATCGCATTCATGACCAGCCTTTTTCCAAAATAGGAAAGGAAATTCTTCTAAAAGAGCCTGTTTAGGCAACAATGGTACCTGTACGGGTACTAGGTGACCCGTACGGGTCCCCTCCTGAGCGTATGGAGGGAATGAACCGTACGGGTCTGCTAGTGGATCTGTACCACTAAGCAGCACTAGTATGGGTCCCTAAGGGCAGACTAGGTCTCCAAACTTTGGCCAAACTCAACCCTACAATAGTAGGAACACCTCTGATGGGCAACACCTGAAAGATATTGCATTATATAGCTCTCATCATAGTTTTGTGAGAAGGATTGTTAAAATCCAGTGCTCACAGACTGCCCCTTATGGGATCATCGTAGATACGGATCTGTATGATCTCACAATGTGAGCGAGGGTTTAGAAATTATACCTGAGGTGATATCCTGAGTGAGTTCCTTTCTTGTGGTGAACTTCTTTCCTTTGCTAATGTGTAGCCCTTATAGCTCTAATAGGGAATGTGTATCCCTTTCTTAAGGCAGATGACTTTCCTTTTGCTACCGTGTATCCCTATCCTAAGGTAGATGAATCTTCTTTTGCTACTATGTATCCCTTTCCTGAGGCGAATGACTCTCCTTGCTAATGTGTATCCCTTTCCTGAGGCAGATGACTTTCCTTCCTAATGCGTATCCCTTTCCTGAGGTAGATGACTTTCCTTGCCACTGCGTATCCTTTTCCTAAGACAGATGACTTTCCTTTTGCTACTGCATATCCCTTTCCTATAGAGGATGACTTTCCTTGCCAATGTGTATCCCTTTCATGAGGCGGATGACTTTCCTTGCCACTGCGCATCCCTTTCCTGAGGAGAATGACTTTCCTTTTGCTACTACGTATCCCTTTCTTGAGGCTGATGACTTTCCTTACCAATGTATATCCCTTTCCTGAGGCGGATGACTTTCCATTTGCTACTGTACCTATCCCTAGTGACTTTGCTTGGGGAAGGTGTGTATCCCTTTCTTAAGGTAGAATGACTTTCCTGACTGATGACGGTGTATCCCTTTCTTAAGGCAGATGACTTCTCCCCGTATCCCTTTCCTAAGGTGGATTGACTTTCCTTGCCTGCTGATTTCTCTAGGGAAGATATGTGTATATCCCTTTCTTGAGGCAGATGACTTTTATGGCTGGTGATGGTGTATCCCTTTCTCAAGGTGGATGACTCTCCTGACCAGTTGTGATTTTGTATAACCTAGAAAAGAGACAATAATCAAACTCTAAGTTAGTCATTGTCTAAGCAGACACCTTTTTATTCTTAATTGACTTTTGTGAGAACAAAAATATTTTTGCCCTTTTAATTAACAACAAATAAGTGTGGATGTGATAAACCAAAAATTATGTGTGGGAAATGTCGAGTCTATCCCAATGGCTGCTTGTTTTGCTATTGGGGAATGCTCCTAGGGTAAGTGGGGGGATAGCCCTGGATTGGTGGGGGGATAGCCCTAGACTTGATTCTGCTACTGGGAAGTGAGGGGATGCCCCTGGATTAATGGGGTGGTGCCCTTGGATTTGGTTTCGCTACTAGGAATTGGAGGGATGCCCCTAGATTGGTGAGGCGATGCCCTAGATCTGATTTCGCTACTGGAAAGTGGGGGGATGCCCATGGATTAGTACGGGGATTCCCCTTAGATTTGATTTTACTACTGAGAAGTAGGGAGATGCCCCTGGATTGGTGAGAGGGGTGCCCCTGGATCTAATTTTGCTACTGGGAATTGGGGGGATGTGCCTTTACTAATTCCACTGCTGGGGAGTGAAGTAATATCCTTTAGCAAAACCTCTTATGCTGGGGAAGTATTTCTTATGCTAGGATGGACCTATAAAGATTATCCCTATTAGTGATTAATTCAATAATGGCTTACCTTGACTCTTGATTGACTTTCGTGAAAACAAAAATATTTTTGCCCCCTCAATCAAGGATCAATGTGAGCTCAAGGACTTGTCCCAAATATACTGGAAATGTAAGGTTAAGAGGGAGTGGGGTTGGCCCCAAACTTGAACTGGATGAATTCATGGGGTTTGTTGAAGCACTAATGCAAAAATCTATCTCTGGATGATGAGATAAGGTGCGCACGGGTGGGCCAGACCCGTACGGTGTAAGATTCTCATAAAAGGCATACGTATAGGTGGGATGGGACCCATATAGGTCCCTGGTGGAGGGATTTAAAAGGGCAGACAGTCACCTTATCTCCCGCCCCACACCAAAACTTCTTACTTTGTGTTTTTCGACAATTTTAATTAATACTCAACTGAAGATGTATAAAAAGATCCCAAAGACCGATCATTTCTTCCTTAGATTGGAGGATTTGCCCCTGGTGCATAATTCAGGACTTCCGGAATGCCCAGTTTTCGTTGGTTTTGCTTTTCGCGAGAGACACTCATTTTTGGGGCTTACTCCTGTCTCTAGAGTCCCTTTGATCCCTTCTCCAGAGACTCATGCCTCAAAACTATAGGTAATTCCATTCGATTCCCCATTTTCCAATTTTGAATTTTTGGCAATTTCTTGGATTTTGGCATGATTTAGGGTGTTTTAGACCTTGGAATAGAGCCTGATGCATGTAACTTTAGCCTAGGATATTTTAGGATAGTTTTGGATGAACTTTGGTTGAGGTTGTGCAATTTTGGATTTTTGGGAGTTTTGTGTAAGTAGGGACTGTTTGTAGGGGACTCGGATAGGTGAGGGGGGACCTGTATGGGTCTCATTTTGATACAGGTATGACTTATGGACCCGTATGGGTGGGGCTTACCTATACGGGGTCCTGTCCTCAGGAATAGAAATGGCCTCCTTCAACTTCTGCAATCCTTTTCTAATTTCTAATTTTTCTACTATATTCTAACCCTGTCAAATTGTAATTTTGTCTTTACAGTAACCATATAGGACCGTGGGGGCTTTGAGCTTCTGCTAGAAGTGGTATAAGGAGATTCATGCTGTAGGAGACACGGAGCTGTTGGCCTGCATAGATTCCTTTGGGTTTAGTGACATCATCAGGGCCATCCCTCAGGCCCCCAAGACACTAGCCCCTGGTGCTGTCTCAGCCTTGATAGAGAGATGGACGGTGATGACCCATACCTTCCATTTACCTATAGGGGAGATCACCATTTCTCCTTTGGATGTGTGCGCTACCAAAGGCTTAGCGTGGAGCGGGTACGTGGTCCATTTTGATGTTTATACCGATCGGTGGCATTCTAGGCTTGAGGTGAAGGCCTACACTACTATATTACTTGGAATTTGTCCTAGAGGGACTACTAAGCTCAAGTAAAGGGACTTGCACGCTTATTGGATTATACAGTTGAGGCCCATTGCGGCTGACAGGAGGGACCTGTATGCTCGATCTTTTCTATTGGCTTTCCTTACCACCGTCTTCTTTCCCATCTGCTCGGGTAATCTCCACTAAGTTCTGCTTTCTATTGTGGGGGATCTTGCAGCTGTACCTTGTAAGAACTGGTGCTGGGCCATTCTGGCATAGTTATATTATGGATTGGACGTAGGGGTCCAAGGTGAGTAGTCTGAGCTCAAGATCTGCCATTTGATACTGCTGGTAAATCCTCAACTGATCTCTTATGGCTTAACCCTTTGTCTAAACTATGTTGCAACTAATCCTTACTTTGTCTTACAGATTTGGGCTTTCGAGCACCAGTTAATCCTTAGGCTAGGATTACCCATGTAGCTTGAGATGTAGCATATCATATCTAGGTGGATGGGGCTTTGGTAGAATCAGCCCTTGACTATGGTGTAGTACCGAGAGTTCTTACTTCAGCTATGCTCAGATCGAGTAATCCTCTTTACTATTGAGCCTGCATTGTACATTTCAACAAACCATTAGTAGAAACTGTATTCACTAGGTCATGATACTCATAATGCATTCATTCTATGCAGGTTATCTGAGACCCGTGGGAGTGATTGGTCATGTATGGAGCCAATGAGTAGATGCGGGCCGGCGTGGAAGACCACCACTTTGTCCTGGAGTCACCACTCTCTTATGAGTGGTATTTCAGCGAGCGGGTCCAAGGGTGGCGGACTAGTGCCATGGTGGAGCGACCGATCCCTCCCCTGATCCTGTCGGGTGTCTTTTAGCCTTATCTCATGCCGGGGATCGATCACGGGCCATACTTACTGGGCGAGGGAGCTCATGTACTATCTATTGATGACCCTTATGCTGAGTTTATTTATTCTTCTCTCTTGCTACCCTGTGATAGGATCCATCATGAGGATGAGCCCCTAGAGTTTCACTGGAGCGATGGTAAGGATGATGATGATAATGATGATGATAATGAGGGCGGACAGAGGGGTGACCGTGAGGGTCCATTTATAGTCAAGGACGCCCGAGGTTCGGTTAGGTCATCTACTCCTTCTCAGGTACCCTTCTAATTTGGTCTTTATGAATAACTTACTGCTTTTTATAATGAACTATGATCTAGTGTCTGATTCTTTATTGCTTACAGCCTCCTATTTTTATACGGAAGAGGCCCACTACTATCGCTGCTACGACTGCCCCTAAGCCACCAGCGAAGCTGTCTCGATCCTCCGGATCTATTTGGGAAGGCATCCTCTGGGCTGAGTTGGATACTTTCTTTCGACTCCTTGACCATTCAGGGAATTGAGCTATCCAGAAGCTCAAGGAGCCGGTCCAGCCTATTGGTTTCACTCCTTCTAGCTCCACTTATGTAAGGAATCCATTACCTTTGACTCTGTTCATTATTATTTAAGATGCCTTATTCTGATGTGACCCTCTCTTTTTAGGTGACCGTTTTTAAGGCTGAGAGGATGGCCAGGGGTTATCTTTCTATCCGGGATCTGTTGCTGGCCCAGGATGCACAAGCTTTAGTAAGTTTCTTTTACCTTTAAAATTTTAACAAACTATGCAAGCATGCCATGACATTTGTATATGTGTACTAATCTTATGATTTCTATTACAGACTTTGCTAGCCATGGAGTGGAGTAGATCTGCCTAGGACTTGGATGCTTCTAAGGAGAGAGCTAGATTTTTAGAGGACTAGCTGCGGGTAGCCATTGCTGAGGCTGATCGGGCTAGGGCTAAGACCCCTTGGGCGAGGGCAGAGATTGAGATGCTGAGGGGTTAGTGAGCGAGGATGACTGAGGAGAGGCAGACTCCGATCCCTTCTAATGATGAGTCTGAGGATGATCTTTCCACATATCTAGTGACTCAGAGAGGCATGGATTAGCATGTTGAGGGGAGTGATGCTATCAAGGCTGCTGCAGGGACCTCAGAGACTAGGGCCCCCGCCTAGCCGAGTACCAGTGCCCTAATTTTTGCCAACACCGCCCTTTTAGGTTTTCAATCCCGCAGGCTCTCTTAATTTTTGCCAGAATTGTCCTTGACGGTTCAATCCAACAGACTTTTTTTTTGCCTTAACTTTTACCTTGACCGTCCTTTCAGGATTTCAATCCAGCAGGCCTTTCTAAATATTGCAAATGTGTGATAAAGATGAATATAATGATGCATAACACGTAGAGAAAAGTTGATGTTCACATACCAGCGATTATTTCACCTAAAGACATGCATGCATTCATAAGACCAAGATTCTTAGCAAAAGCATAACATGTTCATTAATGAGATTAACTCAAGTACATAGGTACTGATAACAATTTCCAATGGTTAACCCCTATTGCCTTCTGGTCTTTCACAGATTTTCTAGAAAGCAACTGACATTTTTCTCTTGATGCCCTAACTTTTTCCTAAGCCACCCTTTTTGGGTTTTTAGCTTAGCGGGCTTTATTGGAGTGCCCTAACTTTTGCTTGACCGGTTTGTGGAATACCAATCAACGGGCTACACGCTAATTTTTTCTCGAGCAGTAGAGGACCGCTTGTCAGGTGTTTTATTCTTTATTTCTTTTATTCTTTGTGCTGCTTTTTTATGATTTAATTCTTTTAACCTAGACATGATAACGCTTGAGCCTATCTTGATTTACTGGATTCATGAACTAATTTCCATCCACATCCGTAAGCTTGATTCCTCCTTTACCAAAGACTTTCTTCACGATAAATGGTCCTTCCAAATTAGGCTTGAACTTACCCCTAATGTTAGTGTTGACTTAGTGCAGTTGCTTCAGGACCAGATCACCCGCTTTGAGAGTTTGTTTCGGTTATCTGATTCTGTTGTTATATGCTCGTGGCATGCGCTGTTGGTACATCTAGAGATGGTTAAGTGTTTTAAGTTGCTTTTCATCTATCACATTCAACTATTCATACCTGGCCCTTGCCTAATCTGATTCATTTAACTGTGATTTTAGGGATCTTACTTCTGTTTCAACCGGCAATACGGCTTCCATTCCATATACCAAGGAGAAAGGTGTTTGATCGGTGGGAGTTCTTACACTGGTTATGTGCCCACAAACTGTGAATGGAAGTTTATCAGCCCAATCTTTATAAGTAGCTATCGTCTTTGACAAAATCTTTTTGATTGACTTATTGGTGGGTTCGACTACCCAATTAGCTTGTGGCCTATAGAGAAGATTTGTGATGCTCAATGTTGAACTTCTCAAGTAATTCAGCCATGGCCCTTGAAATCTGTTGTCAGAAACTACATGGTGTGGAATCCCATATCTTGCAAAAATATGCCTCTCTAAGAACTTGGCCATTTTCTTGGTGGTAATACTAGTGTAAGATTCGGCCTCTACCCATTTTGAGAAATAATCAATTGCAACTATGATGAATCAAAGACTGTTGGTTGATGATGGCCAAATTTCACCAATTATATCTATCCCCCACACCGAGAAAGGCCAAGGAGTAGACAAATTGTGAAGTTCGGAAGAAGGGAGATGCTATACATCCTTATGAATCTAGCATTCATGACATTTCTTGACCTTGTCAATGCAGTCGATGTTCATTGTTGTCAAGTAGTACCCCATACTCTAAATCTTTCTGGCTAGAGCCATCCTATTCATGTATGGGCCACAATCCCCTGAATGTACCAAAGTCATTACCCTTTCCACTTCTTCTTCTATTAAAAACCTCATTAATAAACCCTTAGGTGAGCTTTTAAAGAGATCTTCACCAACTAGTCTGAATCGAGTCACTAATCTGTTGAGAGCTAAGCAATCTGAATTTGATGACCTTTCGGGGCACTTCCCTTCTTTCAAGATTCCTTTAATATCGTTGTACCAACAGACCTTTTATTCCTCTACAGTCATAACCTTAACCTTTTCATGAAATGGAGATTGAGCCGTTTCTACAATAAGTGGACGGATAGGTTGAGCCTCTTCTCCTCCCCACATAGAATCTAGGGTAGCCAAGGAATCTGCCATCTAATTCTCATCCCTTGGTGACATTGGCTAAACCGCGCTGACAAATCCTAGACTGCTTCCACATATGGTCGGAGTGACTCATCCCCGATTTCCCATTCTACCACGACATCCTTTGTTACTAACATGGAGTCTCCTATCAGCCTGACTTCCTTTGCCCTTATTTTTAAGAGAGCATCAAGACCAAAGAGACAAGCTTCGTACTCTGCCCCGTTATTAGTGACTAAAAATTCTAACCTTTTGCTCAGTGGAATAGCCTTACCTTGCAGTGTGATGATGATTACCCCAAGACCAACACCCTTCTGATTCATAGCTCCATCAAAATACATAGTCCATTCGGCCTTCTCAGCTTTCACTTCTGCTAACTGCTCATCGGGGAAATCTAGATTTTTGATATAGTCAGATTCTAGGGGCTGACTCGCCAAAAACTCAGCCACAACTCTCCCCTTAATGACCTTCTTTGTGATATACTCAATATCAAACTCAGATAGCAAAAGGAGCCAATGAGAGAGTTGCACTGCCAATGTGGGGGATTGACAAAGATACTTCATTGGTTCAACCTTTACAACTGCTTAGATTTTATAGGACTAGAAGTAATGTCTCAACTTCTTAATCAACCATACCATAGTCGTATAGGTCTTTTCTACCACCGTGTACTTTGCCTCATATTCTAATAACTGCTTGCTAAATTATAGACAATATGCTCGCTCTTATTCTCTTGCTCTTGGACCAACATTGTCCCTATAGATGAATCTTCTATGGCCAAGTGTAGAATTAGCGGGTTGCCAGGCATGGGAGGCTTCAAAACTGGAGGGCTTACGATATAAGCCTTTATCTTATCAAATGCTATCTGGCATTGCTCATTCCATTCTATCGGTTTTTTACCTCTCAACAACTTAAAGATTGGCTCACACACGGTTGTTAACTTGGTAATAAAACGACTCACATATTGGAGCAATCCAAGGAATGACCTGACTTCCCTTTCATTTCTATGAATAGGTATTTCTTTAATAGCTTTAACCTTATTAGGATTGAACTCAATTCCTCTCTGACTGACGATGTGTCCCAAGAGTTTTCCCGATATTACCCCAAACACACACTTTTTTAGATTCAATTGCAGATTGTACCTCTCGATTCTAATCAAGAACCTTTCCAAAATCTCAGGGTGTTCTTCCTTTGTATTAGACTTTACTAGTATATCATCTACATAAACCTTGACCTCTTTGTGAATCATGTCGTGCAACAAGGCTATCACTGCCCTCTGATAGGTTGCCCTTGCATTCTTCAGCCCAAAAGGCATTACCTTATAACAATATACTCCCCATTCTGTGATGAAGGCTGTCTTGACCTTATTGATGACTTCCATTAAGATCTGATTATACCTAGAGAACCCATCTAAGAAAGAGTATATTGCAGCCCTAGTGGCTCTGTCCACCAATGCATCAATGTGTGGTAATGGAAAGTCATCTTTGGGGGTCGCTTTGTTTAAATCACGAAAGTCGACACACATTCTAACCTTTCCATCTTTCTTAGGGACCAAGACGACATTAGCTAACCATGTCAGGTATTCAATTACTTCGATGAACTTAGCTTCCAGTAACCTAGCAACTTCAACTTTGATTTTATCAGCCTATTCGGGTTGCAACCATCTCAACTTTAGTTTAATTGGCTTAAACCGTGGATCGATTGGGATGTGCTGCTCAGTGATTTGGCGATCTAACCCGGGCATGTCTTCATAGGACCAAGCAAAAGCATTAACATGTTTTATAAGCACTTTTATTACCTCTCTTTTTTTGATAAGGGTCAAACCACTGGAAATAGTTACCATTTTTTAATTTTCCTTAGTACCCAAGTTAATGTCATACAATGAATTGTCATGAATGCTGAAAATGTTATGCGTATGGTCAGATGAATGAATGGTGCCATTAGGCAAAACTTCAAACAAGTAAGGAAAATCACTATCATTGTCATTAGGATGCCCAAAGGCTATATCATTGTCATTACATAAAATTACATTGTCATTCTCCACAGGCAGAGGGTCTCCTTGGTCATTCATCAGAATATGGGTCAGGTCGCGATCCAGGTCTTACAACTGTTTCTTAGTCAACACATCGTTCACAACTTCCCTTGTGGCTTGGGCAAGGTTTTCTCAAGGCTTCCTGAATTGGTGTCTTCTTCTTGTCCCCCAAGCTTAAGATAGTGTATATTGAAGTGGTTAGGGTATCAATGGCTTTACCTACTTTGATCCTTGATGGGTCACTGTCTCCTATTTGTTTGGCACATTTTTCTACTTCCATAGCTGTTTCATAGCTTTCAGGGATAGTTTTGTATATACTCATGAATGCTATCTTGCGAAAGTGAGGATATAACCCAAAGATGAATCGGTCCGTATCCCCTGCGGCATGAATCTCCTTATACCATTTCCTGCAGAAGATCAACGCTCCCACAATCTTATATTGGAACTGCAAAGATAGAATTATAGATTAACAGGGTTAGAATACAGTAGATAAGTCAGAAATCAGGAAAGGATGGCAAAAATCAGAGAAAACAATTTTCTATCACTGAGGATAGGACCCACATCGGTAGGCCTTACCCTTATGGGTCCACAAGTGGAACCCGTATAAAAAACGGGATGCGTATGGGTCCCTTGCAAGCAGTCCGTATGTGGGTAAACTCCCAAAAAATCCAAAATCACACAATCTCATCAAAAGCTCAACTAAAAACTATCCTAAAAGTATCCTAGGCTAAAGTTACATGCATCAAGCTCTATTCCAAGGTCTAAAACACCCTAATTCATGTCAAAATTCAAGAAATCACCAAAAGTTAAAAATTGGAAAATGGAGAATCAAGCAAAATTGCCTAGAATTTTGAGGCGTGGGTCTCAGGAGAAGGGATCAGTGGCACTTCAGAGGCAGAAGTAAGCCCCAAAAATGAGTCATTCCCGTGAAACACATACCCGACGGAAATCGGGCATTCTCAAAGCCCTAAATCATCCACTGGGGGCAAATCTTCTAATCTAAGGAAGAAACGGCTGATCTTTGGGATCCTTTTATACATGTTTGGTTGATTTTAGGAGAAGAATGGATGAAAAATGCAAAATGGGAAGTTTTGATATGAGGCAGGATGTGAAGGGTCTAATCTGCCTTTTAAAACCCTCGTCAAGGACCCATACGGGTCCAACCCCACCCGTATGGGTCCCTTTTTCTAAGAACCCTAGCCGTACGGGCCCTCTCTCACAATCCAAGGGCAAATTTTTGCATCCGTGTTTCAACAAGCACCAGGAATTCATTCAGTTCAAGTTCGAAATACAACCCCACTCCCTCTCAACCATATATTTCCATTATATTTGGGACAAGTCCCTAAGCTCACCTTGATCCTTGATTGAAGGGTCAAAAATATTTTTGTTCTCACAAAAGTCAATCAAGAATCAAGGTAAGCCATTTTTGAATTTATCATTAACAAGGATGATTTTTATATACAGGTCCATCCTAGCACAAGAATTCTTCCCCAATAAACAAATCTTACTAGGAAATTCTTCCCCAGCAGAAGAGGTTTTACCAAAGGATATTACTTCACTCCATAGAAGTGGAATTAGTCAAGGGGCATATACCCATCATCAAGAACCCTAGGGTCACCCTACTCTAGGGTCATTCCCCAGTAGCAGAATCAGATCCATGGGGATACCCCCACCAATCTAGGGGCATCCCCCACTTCCCAGTAGCGGAATCAGATCTAGGGGCATCCCCCCACTTCCAAGTTGCAAAATCAGATCCAAGGACATCCCCCTACTTCCTAGTAGCAGAATTAGATCCAGGGGCATCCCCCCACTTCCTAGTAGCGGATTCGATAGACCCTAGGAGCACTCACCCTAAGAGAATTCCCCCAGCGGCAAAATAAGCATCGATTGGGGCCAAACCTAACATTTCCTACATAAAATTTTCAGTTTGTCGCATCCACACTTATTTATTCTTAATTTAAGGGGCAAAAATATTTTTGTTCTAAAAAAAGTCAATTAAGAATAAAAAGGTGTTTGATTAGGCAATGACTAACTCGGTGTATTATTATTGTTTCTTTTCAGGTTATTCAAAATCCCCTGTAGGAGAGTCATCTGCCTTAGGAAAGGGATACACCACCAGTCAGGAAAGTCATCCACCTTAGGAAAGGGATACACCATTACCCAGGAAAGTTGATCTACCTTAAGAAAGGGGTACACACATCTTCCCCAGAGAAGTCATCAGTTAGGAGAGTCATTCGCCTTAGGTAAGGGATACACCACTATCGGTCAGGAAAGTTGATCCACCTTAAGAAAGGGATACACACACTCTCCCCAGTTGATTGACTAGGGATATGCACGATATCAAAAAGGAAAGTCATCTGCTTCAGGGAAGGGATACACATTCCCTAATAGAATTACAAAGGATACGCATTAGCAAGGAAAGTCATCTGCCTCAGGAAAGGGATACGCATACGCAAGGAATGTCTTTTGCCTTAGGAAAGGGATACGCATTGGCAAGGAAAGTAATCCGCCTCAGGAAAGGGATACACATCTACAAGGAAAGTCATCCTTCTTAAGGAAGGGATACATATTCCCCGGTAGAGTTACAAGGGGTAAGCATCAGCAAAGGAAAGAAGTTCACCTCAAGAAAGGAACTAACCTATATCATCATCTCAGGTATAATTTCTACACCCTCGCTCACATCTTGAAATCATATAGATCTATATATATAATAATGACATGAGGGGAAGTCTGTGAGCACTGGGTTTTAATGATCCATCTCATGAAACTATGATAAGAGCTATACGATGCAATGTCTTTCATGTGTTGTCCATCGGAGGTGTTCCTACTACTGTAGAGTTGAGCTTGGCCAAAGTTTGGAGACCTAGTCTGCCCCTAGGGACCCATATGGATGCTATCTGGTGGTACTGATCCATTGGCAGACCCATATAGGTTAGCCCTTCCATACACCTGGGAGGACATGTACGGGGTCCCCTAGTACCTATATGGGTGGGGCCTTTTGGAAGGGAATCCTTTCCTATTTTGGGAAAAGGCAGGTCATAAACGTGATTTATTGCGTTCAGACCTCCTCTACCCTATAAATAGGGCTCTTCTCTTCACATTTTATACACACTTCTCATATCAGAAAAACTATACTAAAACTCTAGCAATTTCTATAGGTATAGAAAAGGTATAATAGGGGTATAGGAGGTATAAAATAGGGAGAAAACCCTTCCTTTGAGGTTTTGTCCACATTTTATTCATTCATAGCTTCTTTTATTAGGATTTAGGGGAGGTTCTTTCTGCACAAATACTCACCTAAATAGTCCTATTCCATCTACTTTGGCCGTGCTCTCTCAACAGTAAAGGGATCACCTCAAAGTGGATTCACACCGCAAGGTAACGCTCCTGAGTTTCAAAGAGACCCACATCTCAGTTATTTCATTTTTATTATCGCCTGTTACTACTATTATATCTATTACTTTCATTTCTTGTTTTGGGTTTGGTCCCATCCCATTGTTGGCACCATATATTCCTAAGGATATCAATTTGGTGCACCATAAGCATATGGAAGGAAATCCCTTTTTATTTTATTTTTCTACCGCCAATCTGTTAATTTGTGAATCTATAAATTGAACTGAGCAGAGTTTCTACCTAGGCCAGATAAGACCCGTATGGGTACACCATACCTGTACTGGTCCTCCCTGGTAGTTGTATGGGTCCCACCCACCCGTATGGTTACTAGCCCCAGACAGATTCCGGAACTCATTTTTAATTGGTTAAAAATCAGTGCAACTCACCATTTGCCATGCGATCACTTTCACTAATAATATGGTAAATCAACCCACAAAAGTTAAAATATGTTTTCACCAAAAAATACGCTGCAATGTTGATTTATGGTGTGCTATAAACTGTTCTAACATATTTGGATGTAGGGGAATTTATTTTCATTTTGTTTCATAACTTAGAACAAATGTATAGATTCTCTTTGCAATTTCCCCCATTTTCCTTGAGTTGTAATTTTTATTTCCACATTGCTTATGATTTATTCTCATATGTAAACGCATGTAATGAGTGTGAAAGAGTTTAGAAATAGGACTTCTGTGATAATTATCTAAATGATGAAAATTAAAATGGTTTTACACAGTGAATGTAATTTTGAATCAACTAAATGAGAAATAAGTGACTTACCCGATACCCGAATCTTTGATCCACTAGGTATGAGTCTCATGAGGGAACCTCACTAAAACTCTTTCCCAAGTAGACTACTTGGGTGGTGACTCTATCAATTGTATCAGGATTTGGGTCTCGATTCTTTTATTCCTTAAAATTGGGTTATTGTGCAAACTTTAACTAACGAATGTTTTGTCTCGCCTAAATCTAACCTCACTCCCAGTGGGCCCTGCCTCTCTCACACAAGTGCTAAGGGAGACCCACACGTCATTGACACCTCACAATGGGTACGATCAATTCTAGACTCCCTAAAGAAATTGTGTTGGCCATGGTCTTTTCTAGTTCAATTGACACCATTATTGAGGCTGGTCCTATCGCCAAAGCTAACAAGAATATCACGAGGTCTCTAGCAAAGGAAGGAGATAAGTCATCAGCCGAACAAGGGAAAGTTCTGGGTCTCGACCTGGATGACATGCGAATGAAAACTACCGATAATGCCTAATCTATCAACCCTACCATTCAAGACCCTCCGCCTATGGAGGATGACTATCTATGATGTAATTTTATCTTTCTAGTATTTAGATGTGAACAACTCTGCCTTTAAGGCACTTTTATTCAATCGAAGACTCTCTTTTTGCTTATCTGCTTGATGTTTCGCCCGATGGGCCCATGCAATCATTTTATCATAAGCATAACTTGTTCAGTAATTATGATGTTACTTTAACTGTAATAAGTTTGAGTATAGATGATAACCTCAAATGGTAACCATTTTCTAATGACCTAACCTCTGAAAGAAAAGAGAGATTGAAGTGCTTAAAGATCATGTTAACGCTTTCACTTAGTCATACTTGGCCACATACCTAAGGTTCATTGTCAGATTGCCTAGCATCGCATCTTCATACATAAAATAGAGGAAGAAGCTCAGTTCTTCCTTGGATATGTTCAATATGTCAATCAGTTCATCGCATGCTAATATGTGCAAACCTATTTTCAAGCTATCAAAGAAGCGTCAGCCAATTATGGAGAAGGAGCATCACCAAATTACCTCCGACAAAATTAAGGCTTACCTTTTTCTTTGCCCACCCATTCTCTAATTTCCCAGCCCCAATACACCATTGATTCTTACTAATATCCAATACCCTCCTAATCCATAACCCTTCACTGTTTCTCTCCTCATTTGCCATTCTCAGCAAGGGGGATACATATGATCAGCGAGATTCAACCCTCATCAACAAATGAACACTACTTCATCATCGTAGGGGCAGGTTACTTCTCAAAATAGGGGAAAGTGAGCCTAGCATCAACATCATCACCAAGAAGATGGCCAAGTTCATCAAGAAACTCATCTTTGCTCGGTATAACCTACCTATTCACATCATTTTGGAAAATGGATTTCAGTCATAAGGGGCAACTACTGATTTGATCAAGAAATATGGAACCGAGCATCCTTACTGACCATGAGCTAAAGGGGCAATCGAAGCCGCAAACCAGCTTATCAAGAAGGTTCTCTCAAGGACTACTACAACAAGATATGGTTAGATTGATAAGCTATCACTAGCCCTCTGAAGATGTCAAATAAGTGTCAAAGATCGAGATGAAGTCCTTGAGAGTCGCACTAAATCTAAGTCAAAGGGACCCCCATGGACTAAAGTGCGGTTCAAACAGCTTTAAAAATCTTCAGATGTACTAGTAGTGCATATCAAAAGAGTATAACAATTGAGTCAAGCATTAGAGGAATTCATCAAAGGTCGATGATCTACTTTCAAAAGCAAATAAAGCCTACCAACACCGATCCAAGGGGGAAGTTCTAACCAGGTTAGGAAAGACTTTGCGTATTAAGAAGATGCTCGATACAAGAGGCATGAAGATTTTGGACGGTAATGAGTTCGTAAACCCTATCAATCAAGACAGGTTGAATCATTATCATACCTAACCAAAAGAATCGAATCCAGAATAGCGGTACACAAAAAATAAATAAAAATCAAACACCCAACGAGTTGTCCTCAACTAATCGAGCAAAAATTAGGGTGTATCTTGTTGATCAGTATTCTACAAATCGGTCAGGCAAAAGTTAAGGTGTAAAATAGCCTGCTAGACTAAAAACCTGAAATGGGCGGTGTAGGCAAAAGTTAGGGTAAACCTAGTAAGGAGAGATATATTGGCTAGAAAACCTGTATAAGCTAGTTAGTGCTAGAGTTTAGGTCAATAAAAATGGTTATCATCATTAAGTACTCAAACTTAATTCATTTAATGGAAATGTCATCTTTACTAAACTCTTACGTTTATCCTTGAATGAATATATTGGGCCCTAAAGGCGAAATGTTGCAAGTAAGTCGAATGAAGGGTTCCATGCAATCAACCCTATTCCTCAAAAAGGCCAATAAAAGGAAGAAATCTGGATACATTGAAAATATCGAGGTCTATGTAAAAGCCAGGAAAAGTCCGCTAGATTAAAAACCCTAAAAGGGCGGTCCAAGCAAAAATTAGGACATAAAAGCAAAATAAACAAGTCTGATGGGCCTAACACAATGTTTGGGTGTATGCAAAAATTAAGAAAATAAAAAAAGATAAATGACTGCCATCGATCACATCGAGACATCTGTATTATCATCATCAGCATTAGAGTGCCTAAATACATTCTCTGGTCTAGTGGATTCAAAGGGCTCAAATTCGCCCTCTATACATGCCACTCCAGTCTCGACCGCGACCAAGCATCATCAAAAGTTGGAAATCTCCCCAAACCATCCTTGGTAGAATTCATTAGTAGTGATAGCATCTGGTCGTCATTAGAATCTTAAACTTCGCTTCGTGGACCCCCTTATCTTTGACATGCTAGATCCAACAATCAATTTGCTGTCGACTCACCACTTTGACTAGATCGTGAGAAGCCTTCTATTACTTGTCATACTAGCGATGCAGAATTCACGGGTCCTACCTCAGACATGGTATCCAAACACACGAGCCTCGCGTGTATGCCTTAACTTCCATAGTTCTCCACCAAGAGCATTCCCACCTAATCTGCGCGACTTCCCTAATACTCTGCCAGGGGCATTCTCACCTTGTCCGTGTTGCAATGCTTTTCCATTTGTTCTCTCTCCTAGCAAGAGGTTGGGTCAGATGAGTCAATTAGGCAAGCAATTGGGTCACCCAAATATGCAAGATGATCAGTCTAAGCATCCCACACATTCATACATTCATGTATAATATCCATAAATGTCATGTCTATTATTCTATGCTGAATTCTATAGAGAATGGAGTACAAAATAGTCTCCCTAAGCTATCGGTCAATCTCAGCAGTTCTCCGGACTCCCAGAAATCTTAAGTTTTATTTCATTCTTCCGTTTTTATTACTTAATTGAAAGGTCAAATATATTTTTGTTCCACAAATTCAATTAACCAATTAAAACACAATTCATGACAATTACTAATGTCTCAAAACTTTCTTGACAGGTACACCATGTAGCAATCTAGATGGACAACCAACCCAATGGATCCTAAAACCAGAACTCAAAGTCTCTCCTAGGGGCATCTAATGTGAATGCCCAGGGGCACCTCGATATAATCATCAAGGACATCCTAACACATTTTCTAAATTGCTTTGAAGGATAGAGAATCCAAGGGGCATATCAGCTGGACCTGATGGACACCTCGACAGTTTCTCCGGACTCCCAGAAATCCCAACTTAACTTATATTTTATTCATTTTTTAATTATTGCTTAATTGAAGGGGAAAAAATATTTTTGTTCCAAAAATCAATGAAGCAATAATAACGCAACTCATGTTACTTACTAATGTCTCAAAACTACCCTGACAGGTACGCCATATGGCAATTCCGATGGGCACCTTGATACAAAACCCTGGGGCACCTCCATGCGGCTTCCAATCCCTTAGGGACACCACAATGTAGCTTTCGGTCCTCCAGGGGCATCTTTATGCAACTATCACAAAATCAACCTAACAATGACTTCCCCGGACTTCCCGGATATTTCCAAACTTTGTTTTTCTCAATATTCAATTTTTATTGCTTAATTGAAGGGGAAAAATTTTCTGTCTCGACAAAGTAAATTAAGTAAATAAAAATGCAATCTATGATAATTACCAACTTTTCAAATTCTATTTGTGCCAGGTCTATCGGTGGCAACCACCAATAGATAATCGATTCGGATTTACCTTCTTGATAGGTCCGTTGATGGTGCATCCTCTAACCACCAGTAGACAACCAATTCAGATTTGCCTTCTTAATGGTCCATTGATGGTGCATGCTCAAACCACCAGTAGATAACTAATTCAGATTTGCCTTCTTGATAGGTCCGTTGATGTTGCGTCCTCAAACCACCAGTAGACAATTGATTTAGTTCTACCTTCTTGATAGGTCCATTGATGGTGCATCCTCAAACCATCAGTAGACAATCGATTCAAATTTTCCTTCTCGATAGGTCCATTGATGGTTCATCCTCAAACCACCAGTAGACAATCGATTCCAATTTACCTTCTCGATAGGTCCATTGATGGTGCATCCTCAAACCACCAGTAGAAAACTAATTTAAATTTGCCTTCTCGATAGGTCCATTAGTGGTGCATCCTAAAACCATTAGTAGACAACTGATTCAGATTTTCCTTCTCGATAGGTACATTGATGGTGCCTCCTCAAACCATTAGTAGATAACTGATGCAAATTTGCCTTCTTAATAGGTTCATTGATGGTGCGTCCTCAAACCACAAGCAGACAACTAATTCAGATTTTCCTTCTTGATAAGCCCCATTCATGGTGTATCCTCAAACCACTAGTAGACAACCAATTTAGGTTTTCCTTCTCGATATCTCCGTTGATGGTATGTCCTCAAACCATCAGTAGACAACCGATTCAGATTTTCCTTATCGATAGGTCTGTTGATGGTGTGTCATAAAACCACTAGTAGACAATCGATTCAGATTTACCTTCTTGATAGGTCCGTTGATGGTGCATCCTCAAACCCCTAGTAGACAATCAATTCAGATTTGCCTTCCCGATAGGTCTATTGATGGTGCATCCTCACACCACCAGTAGACAATCGATTTAGATTTACCTTCTTAATAGGTCCGTTGATGGTGCATCCTCAAACCACCAGTAGAAAACCAATTTAGATTTGCCTTCTCGATAAGTCTATTGATGGTACGTCCTCAAACCGCCAGTAGAAAACCGCTTCAGCTCAACCTTCGAGATAGGTCCATTGATGGTGTGTCCTCAAACCACCAAAAGATAACTGATTCAGATTCACCTTGTCGATAGGTTCATTGATGGTGTATCCTCAAACCACCAGTAGACAACTGATTAATATTTGCCTTCCTGATAGGTCCATTGATGGTGCATCCTAAAACCACAAGTAGACAACTGATTCAGATTTGCCTTCTTAATAGGTTCATTGATGGTGAGTCCTAAAACCACCAGTAGACAACCGATTCAGATTTGACTTCTTGATAGGTCCATTGATGATGCATCCTCAAAGCACTAGTAGACAACCGATTTAGATTTGCCTTCTTAGTAGGTCCGTTGATGGTGCATCCTCAAACCACCAGTAGACAACTGATTCAGATTTGCCTTCTCGATAGGTCCATTAATGGTGCATCCTAAAACTACAAGTAGACAACTGATTCAGATTTGCCTTCCCAATAGGTCCGTTGATGGTGCGTCCTCAAACCACCAGTAGACAACCAATTCAGATTTGCCTTCTTGATAGGTCCATTAATGGTGCATCCTCAAACCAGTAGTAGATACTTAATTTAGATTTGCCTCCTCGATAGGTCCTTTGATGGTGCATCCTCAAACCACCAGTAGACAACCGATTCAGTTTTACCTTCTCAATAGGTCTATTGATAGTTAATCCATACACCATCAGTAGACAACCAATTCAGTTATATCTTCTCAATAGTTTCGTTGATGGTGTATCCTAAAATCGCCAGTAGACAACTAATTCAGCTTTGCCTTCTCGATTGGTCCATTAATGGTGAGTCCTCAAACCGCTAGTAGGCAACCAATTCAACCTTGTTCTCGATAGGTATGTTGATTGAAGCCCTAGTAGACAACAGGTTCGAGAATCCAAACCTCATGTATAACCTTCTATCCCTTTCTCTTTTGTAAGATCACACTTGGCCTGCCAAGTAATAATCTCCCGAGGGGTAGCTTGTGAGCATAGGCTTTTTGGTGTCCTACGGAACGATGTGACTTTTTATTCTAACCTTTTATGGACCAATTATTCTATTCTTATAGGGCCGAATCACATTTAAAAGCTCCTTTTTGATGATTTTAAGACCTTTGACCATGCTTAAAGTCATTAGAAATAATTAAAATTGCATTTAAAATGAGCATTTATGTTTCTCTTGCATGTAGTAATTGTTTGATGGTTTTCTGAAAAACCCAAACATTTTCAGCAAGTCTAGTTATTTTTCCTAGATTCTACACTCTTTAAGGTTTCCGAAATATCAAGAATCGCTTGAATTGGATAAGCATGGTGAAAGTTATGAAATTTTGAAGTGGCCTCTTTTTTATAGAAAAATATGTCTTCCCCCTGCCGAATTCCAGCGGTCGTCACCAGAATCCATCTACTAGTGACGGCGCCGGTCATCGCTAGTGCCGCTAGCTGCGCTATTGATGCAACCTTGTACCTTTTTGGGTAGGGTCTCCCTTTTTGGGAGACCACGCCCTAAAGGGGCTAGGCCGTGTCAGTGACATGGTCTACCATGTCACTGACGCGACCTTGCTCCGGGGATTGTACTTGATCATTCTAGGCTTTTTTTCTGCCAAAAATTCAAATTTTTACCTATTTTTCCCCAAAATTCAAGATTTTAAGGGGCTAAATGAGTTATTTTCACTAATTTAAGTCTATATAAACCCCTAAAATCATCATATTTAGGACTTTTGCCATTTTAAACATTTAAATCACCATTTTAAGGTTTCTTAGTTTCTAGAGAGAGAAAGCTTGATAATATGGTGAAATCCGAATGAATACACTTTATTTTGGGTTTCTAAACCTTATTAGACTTGATCTTTTAGTCTAAAACACTAAAATCAAGTAGAAATCTTAAGTTAAAATCAATTTAAATAGGATTTAGGGACTTTTTCTCACATAACACTAAATCCCTTGCTTTTTCTATCACTAAATTCATCACTGTTCACCGGTGTTCATCACAAAATCATCAAAAGAGCTTGCAAAGGTTGATTTGGGTCTTGAGGATAGATTCACGGCTTAAACGTGATTTCTGAGTTCTAATCTATTTATTTAAGTTGTTCCTTGCTTGTTGCTTGGTTTTTGCTTGGTTTTTGGGGCATTTGGCCTTTGTTTTCGACCTTCCTTGTGATTTTCCGGTGAGATTTAAGCTAGCCACTCCACCAATCGGTAGGCCGACTGAATGGCGTGATAGGCCAACTCAGTGAGTCGGCCAACCGCGTCGTTCAATCGGCCTACTTGTCGCTCAAGAAGCCAACCACCTTTTCACTGGTATTTTTGCGTTTCTTCCCCCTGAGTAAAAAAATCAAAGTTATTTTGATGTTTCAAGTCCAAATCTACTGAAATAATGTGACAAATGATTTAAAACATCAATAATCTTGAGTTTTTGGGCACAAAAATGTCGATTTTTGCTCGTTCAGGCATTTTTTCTGTTGACCACTTCAGTGGGCAGTAGGCTGAATGAGTGACACCTAGGCCGAATCACTAAGTCAGCCTACTGTGTTGTTCAAGCGGTCTACCACCTCACTGAGTTGGCCTACTGGCAAAAAATGCCCAAATGGTCCCTGTATATTTTATTTTGTGTTTTGGCCCTGTTTTATCATTTTAATACATTTTTAACCCCCTTTTTCACCCAAAATTTTTTCCAAAAAATCACACATAATCTAGATCTAAATAAAATAATTTTAAATCTGTTTGTTTTCTTTCATTAATTATTTAAATTGTTAAATGACTATTTAAAGGCTTAAAAAATGTTTTTTCACCAAATAAATTCTTAATAAACTGTTTTGTCCCAAATTAAAATTCCAAAAATATTCTATAGATATCTTAATTAATTATAAGTTGTTTAGTTAGTTTAATCAATCTTTTTACGTTGTTTAGATAATTAGTAAATACCCAAAAAGATGTTTTTAATCCCGAAAATTCTCGAGAAATATGTTTTTTTCTTTCTTTTCTTGTTTGATTTTATTTTATGCCTTTATTTATTTATGAATTATTTGTGGTTATTCGTGAATATTTTGTCCCATTTAGAGCCGGGTTCATTTTGGTAAGTTCTGTTGGGACTCGGTTTTGTCCTTTAATTTATTTATCCGCTTTATTTATATTCCTGGATTGGAAAAATGTATAGTTATTTGTAAAACCATGTAATAATTAATTTATTTGCTTTATTTATTACTTTTGTGTGATGTATGGCTGTATAAACCGAAAACTCTAAAGATTAATTGGATTTAAATCGCATAAGGACTAAAGTCACGTTTATTAAAATGTAAATGTTTTGATTTAATAAATGAAAAGTAAGTAACATCATTTGAACTTGAAATCTCTATTCTAAGGTACGATCTAACCAGCCGGTGGGAATATCGTACCTAAATTCCTGGTAGAGCTAAACCGGGTGGCGACTCTATCTTAAAATGCTAGATTTCAAGTCTCGTATCTCTTAACACATAAATTGGACTAAAATTAAAATATCAACATCAATTTTATCAGTCTATGTTTTCATCATACTAAATCGAGGATCAATCCATTCAGCTTGCTTTGCCGCGGTTATTTCTCCCGCATGCTTAAACGGGTCGAAAAATGGTCGTCTGCACAAACATTTTGTTCTAAAAACAGGCTTCGAGAAATCCAGAGTAAGCTGCACTTAAACTTAAAAAATATAGACATAATTGTCTTACGAATTGTTAGTAGTGGTATTAAAATAAAAGAAAAAAATTTTATTTTTCTTATTAAGTATGAATTACAAATTACAATTGAAATAGAAATAGAAAAATACAATTAGAATAAATAACATACTCTCAAACCTTTTACCGAAATGATGTTTACTGCGGAGGCCTGAAACTCAGTTTCCTTATGACAATTATTCGTCCACTACGGTGAATTTGTTTGCTAGGATACAACCACAATCGTTAGTCGAAATCTAACCGTGTGAAGAACAATTCCCAAGAACTAAAATCTAAGTAGCCTTCTTGTAAAGGGAATGAAAACTTTGAGAGATATTTTTAGTATAAAAACCAAAAATAAATCACAAAGTAAACAAACACAAATACCAACTAGATTTTTTCCAGAGTAAAAGAGTTAAGGAAAAGTGTTTTTTAGAAGGCCACAAGAATAGGGTATTTGTAAGACAAATGGCATAAACATGGCTTAATGGGGTTTAAAGGGCATTAACCATTGTAACCACATCATTATAGCCATTAACATTTGTAACCATACCTTTATGGTCATTAACCATGGATGTTATGAGAAAATAAATTGATTAAGAGATTAAAAAATCATTAATCTCAAATAAAAATCTGGTGAAAAAAATATTACATGGCAATATTTTTTCAGTACCGAATCACAGATTTAGTGGGTCTAAATTTGATAGATGTCCAAACGTTAAACTAGAATTCCTCTTTCACCGTTAATCAATTTTAGGCGTATAATATATATTTGGAAAGCTCTCGAAGCATAGAATACAATGACATATTTCATGTTATTCAAATCATAACTTTTACATATTATAATGTAGCCTAAAGTAGATAATGCACAATATTATCTAATATGCCATATTTCCCACAATCCCCCACATGAATGAAATTGAAAACAACACGGACAATTTCTAAAATTTGAAGGGTGAAAAAGCTCTTCAACCAATATTTGCACAAGATAGGTAGGCTACAACCTTTGAACCTTCCGTTGTGAAAGTATATTTACTTTACTGACTGACTAGTAGACGTGATGTCGTTGAACTATTCTACCGTTTGTGTAAACGATGATATACCCCACATAAATATAAACACATTTTGGTTTTTGGTTCTCATGGTTATGTTCGTTATGGTCATGAACATCTCCTGGTTCTACAAGAGTTTTAGTTTACTACGCCCTAATAGTATCCTTCGAAGAGACCTCACTTCACTCTCACACAGGTGATCTCTTTTGTTCAACCGCTGATGCACAAAGGATCATTAAAAGTATGTAGCTTAACCTTAACCCACTTTTTCACTGTTTACACTATAGGAATAGACATGAGGTTACCCCTACAGTGACCGCATAAGGTTTATGCAATTAAGTTGTCCATTGAACCAAGTTCTTGGGATCTCTAGTCAAACATGGTTAGGTTTTCCTTAACATAATTGCTTAAATATTAATATGCTTTAGTCCCATTCCTTTTGATATCTTTTCAACTTGATCTCGATTTACCACTTTGGTTAGTGGATCCACAACGTTATCCTTTAATTTAACAAAATCAACAGAGATAACTGACATTGAGATCAGTTGTTTAATGGTATTATATCGACAACACATGTGTCTCAACTTAACATTATAAATAATGTTCTGTGCTCTTTTAATTGATGCATGTTTATTGCAATGTACACAAATTACGGGGCATAGGCTTAGGCCATTCTGGAATATCCTCTAAGAAGTTGCATAGCCATTCAGCTTCTTCTCCCATTTTATCCAAGGCTGCAAACTCAACTTCCATTATGGAGTGAGTTATAATCGTTTACCTTGAGAATTTCAAAGACACTGCTCCTTCTCCTAGAGTGAACACGTACCAACTTGTACCTTTAGAATACTTGATGTCAACTATCTAACTAGCATTAGAATATGGTTCCAGTACAGCAGGTTCTCTCGTATAGTGTAGTCCATAATTACGAGTATATCGCAAATATTTTAGTATTCTGACGATCGCATCCCAATGGCTTTTACCCGAGTTACTCATAAATCTACTTAAACTAATTACAATATATGCAATATCAGGCCTGATACAACTTATAAGAACCTATAAGCCTTGCATATTTCTCGTGGTCTATCAATTCTTCTTTATTCTTAGACAAATGTAGATTAATGTCTAACGATTTTTTGGCTATACCAATATCACCTTTGTTAAACTTGTCAAGTATCTTGCCCACATAGTGTGACTGCTTCAATATGAGACAGTTAGGTGTGCGTTGAATTTTGATGCCTAAAATTACATCAGCTAGTCCCATAACTTTCATGTCAAATTTAGAATATAACATATCTTGGGACGTTTTACCATTCTCTCATTGCTTCCAACAATAAGTATATTATCAACATACAAACATAAAATAACATATCCCTTATTTGTAGTTTTGACATATATACATTTGTCACACTCATTTATATGATAGCCACTTGAAATCATGACATCATCAAATTTCTTATGCCATTGTTTTGGTTATTGCTTTAATCCACTTAAAGACTTTACCAACTTACATACTTTCATTTCTTGACCAGAAGCTACACAACCCTCAGGTTGTTCCATGTAGATTTCTTCTTCAAGATCTCTATTTAGAAAACTTGTTTTCACATCCATTTGATGTACTTCAAGATTTTGGAAAGCGGCAATTGCAAGTATCATCCTAATGGATGTTATTCTTGACACTAGAAAATACGTATTAAAGTAATCAAGGCCTTCTTTTTGTCCATAACATCTTATGACTAAATGAGCCTTGTACTTGTCAATTGTTCCATCAGCTTTTAACTTACGTTTGAAAATCCATTTTGAACTTAATGGCTTATTTCTAGGAGGGAGGTCCACTAGTTCCCTCATATGATTTTGCAAAATGGAATCAATTTCACTCCTTATGGCCTCTTTCCATAAAGGACTTTCTTAAGAGCTTATAGCTTCTTTGTATGTTTGAGGTTCTGCTTCAACCCTATACGTTAAAAAATCCGGACCAAAGGATTTTTCAACCCTTACCCATTTACTTCTTCTAGGTTCTACCTCATGATCCGTATTATTCTTTTCTTGAGAATTTTGATCGTGTTTTTCAATCACTGATTGAAGATTGTCATAGTTATCAACATCTTGTTGATCATCTTCTTCAAGACCTTTTAGTTCCCGACCCTTTGCCTTTGTGAGGAAGTGCTATGTTGCATATTTTGAGAGGTTGAGTTAAAGAACTCTTAATGATATTCATAGCTCTTATGAGTGGTGTATAAAGTGCAATGTACACTTGATGAAATCGCCTATGTAAGTGTGAAGTGGAGCTTTCTATGAGATATTGGCACTATTTTTAGAGCACTTATGAAATACCAAGCATGTACATGGCCTATTAGCCCTTTCATGGAAACACATCTTTAAAAAAAGAAGCATCCTTTGACTCAATCAAAGTGTTCTTGTGTACATCTATGTTTTTAGATTCATGAACAATAAACCGATATGATTTGCTATTGCTAGCATAGCCAATGAAAATACAATCCACCATTTTTGGACCTATTTTCATACGTTTAGGTAATGGTGCAATTACCTTTGCAAGACACCCCCAGACTTACAAGTAATTATAAGAAGGTTTTATACCCTTCCATAATTGATAAGGGGTTTTGTCTTGTTTCTTATGTGGTGTCTTATTCAAAAGATAATTTACTGACAAAATAGCATCAACCCACATGTTTTGTGGTAAACCAGAACTGGTTAACATTGCATTCATCATCTCTTTTAGAGTACGATTTTTTGTTCAGCTACACCATTTGATTATGGAGAGTAAGGTGGTGTTAATTCATGAATAATTCCATTTTTGGAGCAAAACTTGCCAAATGGTGCAACGTATTCACCACCACGATCACTTCTAACCTTCTTAATTTTCTTATTAAGTTGGTTTTCTACCTCTTGCTAATTTCTCTAAAGCTTCATCTTTGCTTTTAAGCCAATACGCATACAATATTTTGTGCTATCATCTATGAAGGTAATGAAATATTTATTGTCTCCTCTTGATTGAACGTATTTCATGTCACAAATATCGGTATGTATTAGATTGAGTAATTCTGAATATTTTTCAATGGATTAAAATGAACAACTTGTTAATTTTGTCTCAACATATGTTTCACATTTATGTGATTCATCGATATGAAATGTGGGTATATGATGGGTTGTATGTTCAACATGTATTCATGTCTATTTCCATATCAATTAGACCATGTTTTGAGTCTTTATGTCCACTATTACTCCCTTTTCTATCTTTTTCAAGTCTTGAAAGTAATTTGGATAAAAGATGCGATATTTGGAGAAAAAGAGCCTCTCACCGATACCTAAAGTAGGCAGTAGGAGCGATAACTGGTCTCGGTGAATCTAGAACACTTCAAAATGACCAAGATGACATCAATACTAGAGCATACCATATCTAGATTTAAAAGTTACCCAATTCGGGCAAATCCTATTCAAGAAGAGCCATCTCAAAGGGAAGTTCGATCTCTTTCCTAATCTTATAAAAGGAAGGATTTTACTACCATTTGTAGACCAAGACTAAAAGGAAATGAATCCGTCTAAACAAATACAAAGAGTCCTATTTTATCACTGAAGAAGAAGCATAAGGAGGAGCACTCAACTATAAATACTAAGGCCGGCCATTTCAAAGGACACACAATTGATACAGAGTTTCGATCCAATCTATTATTCAGTCTTTCTAGTCTAGCTTTAGCCTTTTTATTCTTTAGTCTTTGAGTACTTTGATTTACAGTTTTTGTTTTGAACATTTCTAAGTTTAATTTCCAATTTCATTTCCAGTTTTAATCCGTTGTCTTGATTTCAGTCTTTATATTCTCAGCATGATTTGTTTCCAGTCTCCTTATTTTTATGCACATTTAAATTCAGCCATGTTTAGCTATAACTCTCATGGCTTGACCAATTAATGGTCAATACTAAGTTTAGATGGTGTGAGGACCGCAAATGAATACAAAAATTCTTAAGGCGACCTATTTACCAATCTCAGTACTTGAAGGGTTTTATGGTAAGAATATCACTTGGTCTCGCTATTTGGATTGATCACCCATTTGGTAAGTCTTTGCAATTATTGTCAATCTCTATTGTTGCATCCGTAATTGTATCTAAAAAGGGATGAGTACTAATAGTCTCCATTGAGACTATAGAAAGGTAATCTTATGCGATTTGGGAGTGCTTCACTACCTGTTGACAAGGATTAGGCTTTTCTTATTTCTATTACTATTCACTAGCAAGCTCTCAGTTCAAAGTTGAGAGACATAATGAGTAAGAGTGAGTTTGTAGCACGAAGTCCGGTCTCCATACACAGTAAGAAAAAGTTGCTAGTACTGTATGGTGCATGATTTTTAGTATAACTAAATCTAGGTCCCATTGCAATTAATTTCTTATCCTATAATCAACATGATAGTTAGTCTTGTCCTATATTGGTGGAGCCATTGTTTCTTATTGTTTCATTACTTGCTTTACTTAGTTTTAGTCTAGAAATTCCCATCAAGAGTAATTCACGTTGCGTGTCATCTTCTTAGAATAATGTTGTTGAATACCGTTCCTTATGGATTCGACCCCCGCTCACTACTAACTACCAGTTTGTTTTAGCATATCAAAATTAATATGTCTAGGTCTACTATGACATAAATTAGAAGACTCAATCATATAAGCAACAATGTTATTGTCATTAATAGAATTTTGCTTAAAAGAGTTACAACAAAATTTAAACATTCCATTACTTTCATATCCCTTTCCCGCATACATGTCTCCCTTAGAAAAAATAAATTTCTCAGATTCAAATACCATCTTGAAGCCGTATGCACTCAATAGGCTCCCAGAAATTAGATTCTTTCTCATGTTAGGTACATACAAGACATTTTGCAGTTTTACTTCTTTGTCGAAAGTCATTTTTAGCATCACTATTCCATGCCCTTTGATATTAGAAGTAGCAGAGTTGCCAGTGAAGAGCTTCTCCCCACTATCAATTAGAGTCAATCTAGCAAAAGACTCTTTATCACAACACACGTGATGAGTAGCACATGTGTCAAGCCACCACTTCCTGGGGTTTGAGTCAGTCATATTGACCTCATAAGTTATACATACATTGATGTCATATACATCTTTTGTAATTTCTTTCATAACATTTACCTTAATGTTATTGATCATTTTTGTCAATTTACAAACAAATGACTTTTGTCTCATCTTTTTGTAGTTTAAGCATTTTCCATTTAACATTTGCCTCTTGGATATGCTTCCATTTTGTCCAATTTGGAACTTACATTTAACATGTTGTTTACCATTTTTGGAGTCTCTAACAACCTCCAACACGTTAGTTTTTGCCAAAACTTGATTAGCAATAGAAAATTTTTTATTTAAGGAATCCCACAATTCTTTTGCAACATATTTAATAGTACACACCTTATATAGGTCAATGACTAAGTCATACAAGATATGATTTTTGTAAATAAAGTCCATATCATTCCAACGGTCCATAAATAATTGAAAAGAAGCGTTTACCACTCCAGCATGAGGGTCATCTTTTAACATATTATGGTGTCTCATGTTTGTCAAATAGAAAAATATTTTATATGACCGAACTTTAAAATTTGAACCACAAAATTTCTCCGATCTTTTAAGAGTTGAAATAAGAGATGATCCCAAAGCAACTTCATGATCATTAGGCATAACAATGGTTAAACTCATAAGTTTATTTCCATTAGGTCCTACACCAATTGGACCAATTTGTCCATTCTGGCCTGGAATCGGTTTAGAACCATTACCTCCAATTGGTAAAATAATGGCTATAATTTTCTCAATTCACAATCTGAAATACTACAGAGAAAGTCAGAAACTTGAAAACGAGAGAAAAAACCAAGAAAGAGAATCAAGAGATTTTTTATTTTATGAAAAACAATTTACTGTTTTTTATCTGAACAACGTTTTGTTCTAAAAACAACCTTCATGAAATCAGAAGTAAGCTGCACTCAAACTTAAAAAATATTGACATAATTGTCTTAAAATTTATTAGTAGCGGTATTAAAATAAAAGAAAAAAAGCTATATTTTTCTTATTAAGTATGAATTACAAATTACAACGGAAATAGAAATAGAAAAATATAATTAGAATAAATAACATACTCTCAAACCTTTTACAGAAATGATGTTTATTGCGAAGGCCTGAAACTCAGTTTCCTGAAGACAATTATTCATCCGCAACAGGTGAATTTACAACTACAATCATTAGTCGAACTCTAACTGTGTGAAGAGCAATTCACAAGAACGAAAATCGAAGTAGCCATCTTGTAAAAGGAATTAAAATTTTGAGAGATGTTTTTAGTATGAAAACCGAAAATAAATCACAAAGTAAAGAAGCACAAATACTAGCTGGATTTTTTAAGAGTAAAAGAGTCAAGGAAAAGTGTTTTTTAGAATGCTACAAGAATAGGGTATTTATAGGACAAAATGTGTTAACATGGATTAATGGGGTTTAAAGGGCATTAATCTTTATATCCAACTATTATAGCCATTAACATTTGTAACCATACCTTTATTGTCATTAACCATATATGTTATGAGAAAATGTGTTGATTAAGAAATTGAAAACTCATTAATCTCAAATAAAAATCTGGTGAAAAAATATTATGTGGTAATATTTTTTCAGTACCGAATCACCGATTTAGCGTGTCTAAATTTGACAGATGTCCAAACTTCAAACTACGATTCCTCATTCACCGTTAATTCAATTTAGGTGTATAATATATCATTGGAAAACTCTCGAGCATAGAATACAATGACATATTTCCATTTATTCAAATCATAGCTTTTTCACATTATAATTTAGACTAAATTAGATAGTGCACAACATTATCTAATATGCCATATTTTGAACAATCCCCTATAGGAATGAAAATTGAAATCAAGACGGACAATTTCCAAAATTTGAAGAGTGAAAATGCTCTTCGACCAATATTTATATAGGATAGGTAGGCTACAACCTTTGAACCTTCCCTTGTGAAAGTATATTTATTTTACTGACTAACTAGTAGATGCGATGTCCTTGAACTATTCTACCATTTGTGTAAATGATGATATACCCTACACATATATCAACACATCACTTATTTTGGTTCTCATGGTTATGTTCGTTATGGTCATGAAAATCTCCTAGTTCTGCAAGAGTTTTAGATTACTACGCCCCAATAATATCCTTGGAAGACACCTCACTTCACTCTAACATAGGTGGTCTCTTTTGCTCAACCGTTGATGTACAAAGGATCATTGAAAGCATGTAGCTTAACCTTAACCTATTTTTCACTATTTACATTGTAGGAATGGACACGGGGTTACCACCACAGTGACCACATAAGGTCTATGCAATTAGGTTGTCCCATTGAACATAGTTCTTGGGATCTCCAGTCAAACATGGTTGGATTTTCCTTCATATAATGCCTTAAATATCAATATGCTTTAGTCCATTCCTTTTGATGTCTTTTCAACTTGATCTCGATTTAACCCTTTGGTTGGCGAATCTGCAATGTTATCCTTTGATCTTACAAAATCGATAGAGATAACTAACATTGAAATCAATTATCTAAGAGTATTATGTCAACAACGCATGTGTCTGAACTTACCATTATACATAAGGTTTTATGCTCTTTTAATTGATGCTTGATTATCGCAATGTACACAAATTGCGGCCATAGGCGTAGGCCATTCTGGAATATGCTCTAAGAAGATACGTGGCCATTCGCCTTCTTCTTCAATTTTATCCAAGGCTACAAACTCAATTTCCAATGTGGAACGAGTTATAATCGTTTGCATTGAGAATTTCCAAGACACTGCTCCTCCTCCTAGAGTGAACATGTACCCACTTATACCTTTAGAATTCTTGTTGTCAGCTATCCAACTAGCATCAGAATATGCTTTTAGTACAACAGGTTCTCTCATATAGTGCAGTCCATAATTACAAGTATATCGCAAATATCTTAGTATTCTCACGATTGCATCCCAATGGCTTTTACCTGGGTTACTCGTAAATCTGCTTAATCTACTTATAGTATAAGCAATATCAGGCCTAATACAACTTATAAGGTACATTAGACTGCCTATATCCCTTGCATATTCCTCTTGGTCTATCCAGTCACCTTCGTTCTTGGACAAATGTAGATTAATGTCTAATAGTTTTTTGGCTGTACCAATATCACCTTTGTTAAACTTGTCAAGTATCTTCTCCACACAGTGTGACCACGTTAGTATGAGACCATTGGTTGAGCGTTGAATTTCAATTTCTAAAATTACATCAGCTAGTCCCACATCTTTCATGTCAAATTTAGAATTTAACATATCTTGAAATATTTTACCATTCTCTTATTGCTTCCAACAATTAGCATGTCATCAACATACAAACATAAAATAACATATCCCTTATTTGTAGTTTTGACATATATACAATTGTCACACTCATTTATATGATAGCCACTTGCCATCAAGGCATCATCAAATTTCTTATGCCATTGTTTTGGTGCTTGCTTTAATCCATATAAAGACTTTACCAACTTACATACTTTCATTTCTTCACTAGAAGCTACACAACCTTTGAGTTATTCCATGTAGATTTCTTCTTTGAGATATCTATTTGGAAAAGTTGTTTTCACATCCATTTGATCTACTTCAAGATTTCACAAAGTGGCAATTGTAAGTATCATCCTAATGGATGTTATTCTTGACACTGCAGAATACATATAAAGTAATCAAGGCCTTTTTTTTTGTCTATAACCTCTTATGGCTAAACAAGCCTTGTACTTATCAATTATTCCATTAGCTTTTAGCTTACACTTGAAAATCCATTTAGAACTCAGTGGCTTAGTCCCTAGAGGAAGGTCCACTAGTTCCCACGTATAATTTTGTAAAATGGAATCAATTTCACTCTTTATGGCATCTTTCCATAAAGGACTTTCTATAGAGCTTATAACTACTTTATACATTTGAGGTTCTGCTTCAACCATATATGTTGAGAAATCCAGACCAAAGGATTTCTCAACCCTTTCCCGTTTACTTCTTCTAGGTTCTACCTCATGATTTGTATAATCTCTTCTTTAGAATTTTGATCATGTTCTTCAATCATTGATTGTAGATTGTCATAGTTATCAACATCTTATTGACTAACTTGACCGTCACTTACAATAAGTTCATGAGACCTTTTAGTTTCCGATCCTTCACCTTTTTCCTTACATGGAAACACATCTTTAAAAAATGAAGCATGCTTTGACTCAATCAAAGTGTTCTTGTGTACATCTAGGTTTTTAGATTCATGCACAAGAAACTGATATGCGTTGCTATTACTAGTACATCCAATGAAAATACAATCCACCATTTTTGGACCTATTTTCATACATTTAGGTAATTGTTCAATTACCTTTGCACGACACCCCCACACTTACAAGTAATTATAAGAAGGTTTTCTACCCTTCCATAATTCATAAGGGTTTTGTCTTGTTTCTTACGTGGTATCCTATTCAAAAGATAATTTGCTGACAAAATAGCATCCCCCAACATGTTTTGTGGTAAACCAAAATTGGTTGACATTGCATTTATCATCTCTTTTAGAGTACGATTTTTCATTTAGCTACACCATTTGATTTTGAAGAGTAAGGTGGTGTTACTTCATGAATAATTCCATTTTCAGAACGAAGCTTGCCAAATGGTGCAACGTATCCACCATCATGATCACTTCTAACCTTCTTAATTTTCTTATTAAGTTGGTTTTCTACTTCTTGCTAACTTCTCTAAAGCTTTATCTTTGCTTTTAAGTAAATACACATAACAATATTTTGTGCTATCATCTATGAAGGTAATAAAATATTTATTGCCTCCTCTTGATTGAACGTATTTCATGTCACAAATATCAATTTGTATTGGATCGAGTAATTCTGAATTTCTTTCAATGGATTGAAATGAACATCTTGTTCATTTTGTCTCGACACACATTTTACATTTGTGTGATTTATCGATATGAAATGTGGGTATATGTTTCAAGTTAATTAAACATCGTAGTGTACGAAAATTAATGTGTCCAAGTCTACTATACTATAAATTAGAAGACTCAATCATATAAGCAACAACGTTATTCTCATTAATAGAATTATTCTTACAGGAGATACAACAAATTTTAAACAATCAATTACATTCATATCCCTTTCCCACATACATGTCTCCCATAGACAAAATAAATTTCTGAGATTTAAATACCATCTTAAAGTCGTATGCACTCAATAGGCTCCTAGAAATTAGATTCTTTCTCCTGTCTGGTACATACAAGACATTTTACAGTTTTACTTCTTTGCCGGAAGTCATTTTTTGAATCACCGTTCCATGTCCTTTGATATAAGAAGTACCAGAATTGCCCATGAAGAGCTTCTCCCCATTATCAATTAGAGTCAATCCAGCAAAAGACTCTTTATCACAACACACATGATGAGTAGCACCAGTGTCAAACCACCACTCCATTGGGTTTGAGTCAGTCATATTGACCTTAAAAATTACACATATGCTGATGTCATATACATCTTTTGTAATTTTGTTCATAACGTTTACCTTAATGTTATTAATCATTTTTGTCACTTTACAAACAAATGACTTTTGTCTCATCTTTTTGTAATTTAAGCATTTTCGATTTAACATTTGTCTCTTGGATATGCTTCCATTTTGTCCAATTTTGAACTTATGTTTAACATGTTGTTTGCCATTTTTGGAGTCTCTAATGACCTCCACCTCATTAGCTTTTACCAAAACTTGATTAGCAACAGAAAACTTTTTATTTAAGGAATCCCACAATTCTTTTGCAATACGTTTAATAGTACACACCTTATATAGGTCAATGACTAAGTCATTCAAGATATTATTTTTGCAAATAAATTCCATATGATTACAACCATCCATAAATAATTGAAAAGAAGCGTTAACCACTCCATCATGAGGATCATCTTTCAATATATTATGGTGTCTCATGTTTGTCAAATAAAAAAATATTTTATATTGGTAAACTTTAAAATTTGAACCACAAAATTTCACCGATCTTTTAGTAGTTGAAATATGATGTGATCCCAAAGCAACCTCATGATCATTAGGCATAACATTTGTTAAACTCGAAAGTTCATTTCCATTAGAATCAACAACAATTGGACCAATTTGTCCATTTTGGCTATTCTGGCCTGGAACCATTTCAGAACCATTACCTCCAATTGGTAAAATAATGTCTATAATTTTCTCATTTCACAATCTGAAATACTACAGAGTAAGTCGGAATCTTGTAAACGAGAAAAAACCAAGAAAGAGAGGAAAGAGATTTTTATTTTATGAAAAGCAATTTACTTTTTTATAGGAACAACGTTTTGTTCCAAAAAAAGCCTTCAAGAAATCCAGAGTAAGCTGCACTTAAACTTATAAAATATAGACATAATAATCTTAAGAATTATTAGTAGCGGTATCAAAATAAAAGAAAAAAACTATATTTTTCCAACTAAGTATGAATTACAAATTACAAATTACAATGGAAATAGAAATGTAAAAATACAATTAGAATAAATAACATACTCTCAATCCTTTTACCGAAATGATGTTTACTGTAGAGGCCAGAAACTCAGTTTCCTTAAGAAAATTTTTCATCTGCTGCCTGAGAATTTGTCTCCCAGGACATAACTACAATCGTTAGTTGAACTCTAACCGTGTGAAGAGCAATTCACAAGAAGGAAAATCTAAGTAGCCTTCTTGTAAAAGGAATGAAAACTTTGAAAGGTATTTTTACTATGAAAACTGAAAATAAATCACAAAATAAACAAGCAGAAATACCGGTTGGATTTTCTCAAGAGTAAAAGAGTCAAGGAAAAGTGTTTTTTAGAAGTCTACAAGAATAGGGTATTTATAGGACAAAAGGCATTAACTTGGCTTAACGGGGTTTAAAGGGCATTAACCTTTGTAATCACACTATTATAGCTATTAACATTTGTAACCATACCTTTATGGTCATTAACCATGGATGTTATGAGAAAATATGTTGATTAAGAAATTAAAAACTCATCAATCTTAGACAAAAATCTGGTGGAAAAAATATTACCGAATCACCGATTAAACGTGTCTAAATTTGACCAATGTTCAAACTTAAATTTATGATTCCTCATTCACCGTTAATCCGTTGTAGGCGTACAATATATCATTGGAAAGCTCTCAAAGGGTAGTATACAATGACATATTTCGTGCTATTCAAATCATAGCTTTTCCATATTATAATTTTGCCTAAATTAGATAGTGCCCAACATTATCTAATATGCCATATTTCGAACAATCCCCTATAGGAATTAAAATTGAAAACAACAGGGACAATTTCCAAAATTTGAAGGGTGAAAAGGCTCTTCGACCAATATTTTTATAGGATAGGTAGGCTATAACCTTTGAACCTTCCCTTGTGAAAGTATATTTACTTTACTGACTGACTAGTAGACGCGATGTCCTTGAGCTATTCTACCATTTGTTTAAACGATGATATATCCCACACATATATCAACTCATCACTTATTTTGGTTCTCAGGGTTATGTTCATTATGGTCATAAACATCTGCTTGTTCTGTAAGAGTTTTAGATTACTACACCCCAATATTATCCTTGGAAGATACCTCACTTCACTCTGACGTAGGTGATCTCTTTTGCTCAAACGTTGATGCACAAAGGATCATTAAAAGCATGTAGCTTAACCTTAACCTATTTTTTCACTGTTTACATTATAGGAATGGACACGGGGTTACCCCCATAGTGACCACACAAGGTCTATGCAATTAGGTTATCCCATTGAACAAAGTTCTTGGGATCTCCAGTCAAACACGACTGGATATTCCTTCACATAAATCCTTAAATATTAATATGCTTTAGTCCATTCCTTTTGATGTCTTTTCAACTTGATCTCGATTTCGACCCTTTAGTTAGCAAATCTGCAATGTTATCCTTTGATCTTACAAAATCAATAGAGATAACTGAAATTGAGATTAGTTGTCTAAGAGTATTATGTCGACAATGCATGTGTATCAACTTACAAATATATATAAGGTTTCAACGTACACAAATTGCGGCCATAGGCTTAGGCCATTCTGGAATATCCTTTAAGAAGTTACATATCCATTCACCTTCTTCTCCCATTTTATCCAAGGCTACAAACACAACTTCCAATGTGGAACGAGTTATAATCGTTTGCATTGAGAATTTCCAAGACACTGCTCCTCCTCCAAGAGTGAACACGTACCCACTTGTACCTTTAGAATTCTTGATGTCAGCTATCCAACTAGCATTAAAATATGCTTCTAGTATAGCAGGTTCTGTCACATAGTGCAGTCCGTAATTATAAGTATATCGCAAATATCTTAGTATTCTCACGATCGCATCCCTATGGCTTTTACCCGGGTTACTCATAAATCTGCTTAAACTACTTATAGTATAAGCAATATCAGGCCTGATACAACTTGTAAGGTACATTAGACTGCCTACAACCCTTGCATATTCCTCTTGGTCTATGCATTCACCTTTTCTCTTGCACAAATTTAGATTAATGTCTAACAGTTTTTTAGCTATACCAATATCACCTTTGTTGAACCTGTCAAGTATCTTGTCCACGTAGTGTGACCGCATCAGTATAAGACCTTTGGGTGAGCATTGAATTTTGATGCCTAAAATTACATCAGCTAGTTCCATATATTTCATGTCAAATTTAGAATTTAACATATCTTGGTACGTTTTACCCTTCTTTCATTGCTTCCAACAATGAGTATGTCATCAACATACAAACATAAAATAACATATCCCTTATTTGTAGTTTTGACATATATACATTTGTCACACTCATTTATATGATAGCCACTTACCATCAAGCATAATCAAGTTTCTTATGCCATTGTTTTGGTGCTTGCTTTAATCCATATAAAGACTTTACCAACTTACATACTTTATTTCTTGACTAGAAGCTACACAACTGTCGAGTTGTTCCATGTAGATTTCTTCTTCGAGATCTCTATTTAGAAAAGTTGTTTTCAAATCCATTTGATGTACTTCAAGATTTCACAAAGTGGCAATTGCAAGTATCATCCTAATGGATGTTATTCTTGACACTGCACAATACGTATAAAGTAATCAAGGCTTACTTTTTGTCTATAACATCTTATGACTAAATGAGCCTTGTACTTATCAATTATTCCATTAGCTTTTAGCTTACATTTGAAAATCCATTTAGAACTTAGAGGCTTACTTCCTGGAGGAAGGTCCACTAGTTCCCACGTATGATTTTAAAAAATGGTATCAATTTCACTCTTTATGGCCTCTTTCCATAAAGGACTTTCTATTGAGCTTATAGCTACTTTATACATTTGAGGTTTTGCCTCAACCATATATGTTGAGAAATCCAGACTAAAGGATTTTTCAACCCTTTCCCGTTTATTTCTTCAATGTTCGACCTCATGATCCGTATTATTCTCTTCTTGAGAATTTTGATCATCTTCAATCACTGATTGAAGATTGTTATAGTTATCAACATCTAATAGACCAACTTGCCCGTCACTTACAATAAGTTCACGAGACCTTTTAGTTTCTGACCCTTCACCTTTTTCCTTATATGGAAACATATCTTCAAAAAATGAAGCATCCTTTGACTCAATCAAAGTGTTCTTGTGTACATCCAGGTTTTTAGATTCATGCACATGAAACTGATATGCGTCGCTATTACTAGCATACCCAATGAAGATACAATCCACCATTTTCGGACCTATTTTCGTACATTTAGGTAATTGTTCAATTACCTTTGCAAGACACCCCCACACTTACAAGTAATTATAAGAAGGTTTTCCACCCTTCCGTAATTCGTAAGGGTTTTGTCTTGTTTCTTACGTGGTATCTTATTCAAAAGATAATTTGCTAATGAAATAACATCACACAACACGTTTTATGGTAAACCAGAATTGGTTAACATTGCATTCATCATCTCTTTTAGAGTACAATTTTTTGTTCAGCTACACCATTATATTTTGAAGAGTAAGGTGGTGTTACTTTGTGAATAATTCAATTTTTGGAGCGAAGCTTGCCAAATGATGCAACGTATTCACCACCATGATCACTTCTAACCTTCTTAATTTTCTTATTAAGTTTGTTTTCTACTTCTTGCTAATTTCTCTAAAGCTTCATCTTTGCTTTTAAGTAAATACACATAACCATATTTTGTGGTAGCATCTATAAAGGTAATAAAATATTTATTTCCTCCTCTTGATTGAACGTATTTCATGCCACAAATATCAATATGTATTAGACCGAATAATTCTGAATTTCTTTCAACGGATTGAAATGAACATCTTGTTAATTTTTTCTCGACACACGTTTCACATTCATGTGATTTATTGATATGCAATGTGGGTATATGGTTCAAGTTAATTAAATGTCGTAGTGTACCAAAATTAACATGTCCAAGTCTACTACACCATAAATTAGAAGACTCGATCATATAAGCAACAACGTTATTCTCATTATTAAAATTTTTCTTACAAGAGGTACAACAAATTTTAAACAATCAATTACATTCATATCCCTTTCCCACATACATGTCTCCTTAAGACAAATAAATTTCTGAGATTCAAATACCATTTTAAAGTTGTATGCACTCAATAGGCTCCCAGAAATTAGATTCTTTCTCATGTCTGGTACATACAAGACATTTTGCTGTTTTACTTCTTTGCCGGAAGTCATTTTTAGAATTACAGTTCTGTGTCCTTTGATATTAGAATTAGCAAAATTGCCGATGAAGAGCTTCTCCCTATTATCAATTAGAGTCAATCCAGCAAAAGACTCTTTATCACAACACACATGATGAGTAGCACCAGTGTTAAGCCACCACTCCATTAGGTTTGAGTTAGTCATATTGGCCTCAGAAATTACACATATGTTGATGTCATATACATCTTTTGTAATTTCTTTCATAACGTTTACATTAACGTTATTGATCATTTTTTGTCACTTTACAAAAAAATGACTTTTGTCTCATCTTTTTGTAATTTAAGCATTTTCCATTTAACATTTGCCTCTTGGATATGCTTCTATTTTGTCCAATTTTGAACTTATGTTTAACATGTTGTTTGCCATTTTTGGAGTCTCGAATGACCTCCCCCACGTTAGCTTTCGCCAAAACTTGATTAGCAATAGAAAACTTTTTATTTAAGGAATCCCACAATTCTTTTACAATACGTTTAATAGTACACATCTTATATAGGTCAATGACTAAGTCATTCAAGATATGACTTTTACAAATAAAATCCATATGATTACAACCATCCATAAATAATTGAAAAGAAGCGTTAACCACTCCATCGTTAGGGTCATCTTTCAATATATTATGGTGTCTCATGTTTGTCAAATAGAAAAATAGTTATATTGCCAAACTTTAAAATTTGAACCACAAAATTTCTCCAATCTTTTAAGAGTCAAAATAAGATATGATCCCAAAGCAACCTTGTGATCATTAGCCATAACAATGGTTAAACTCAAAAGTTCATTTCCATTAGAATCAACACCAATTGCACCAATTGTTCCATTTTGGCTATTCTGGCCTGGAACCGTTTTAGAACCATTACCTCCAAATAGTAAAATAATGTCTATAATTTTCTCATTTCGCAATCTGAAATACTACAGAGTAAGTCAGAAACTTGTAAACGAGAAAAAACTAAGAAAGAGAAGAAAGAGATTTTTGTTTATGAAAACCAATTTACTATTTTTTATATGAACAACGTTTTGTTTTAAAAAAGCCTTCAAGAAATCCTGAGTAAAAACTTAAAAAATATAGATATAATATTCTTAAGAATTGTTAGTAGTGAATAAAAGAAAAAAAACTATATTTTTCCTATTAAGAATGATTTACAAATTACAAATTACAATGGAAATAGAAATCGAAAAATACAATTAGAATAAATATGTAACGACCCGGTCTCAGGAGGGGTGGCGCCGGGGTAGAAGACCTGAGCAAAGAGCGGCCATAAAGGATGTCGATGGGGACAGGAATGAACTGAATCCACACCCGAAAGAGAGAGTTTCGAGATTGTGCTGGTATGGGACAGCAGAATTGAGAACGGTTAAGGATTTCGAGATTGTAATGGTATGGGACATTACAATTGAGAGAGACTTAAGAGATTTGATTGGTACTACCTATACCAACAAGGTGCACCTTCTTTTCGGGAGCCTACTCGGGGAAAACTCCAAAGTCGAGCATGCTTGACTTGGAGCAATCTCGGGATGGGTGACCTCCTGGGAAGTAATTTCCAGGAAGTGATCGAGTGAGGACAAAGCTCACTGGAAAGACTCGTGTTGGTCTATGGGGGCAGTCGGTCGAACCCGGGGTGTTACAGTTTGGTATAAGAGCCAGCTCTCTCCTAGTACGGTGTGGTTCGGGGATGAACTAGGCGAAAGCTGGTAGGCCTGTAATGACCCGGTCCTAAGAGGGGTGGCACTGGGGTAGAAGACCTAAGCAAAGACCGGCCATAAAGGATGTCGATGGGGACATGAATGAACCGAATCCACACCCGAAAGAGAGAGTTTCGAGATTGTGCTGGTATGGGACAGCAGAATTGAGAACGGTTAAGGATTTCGAGATTGTAATGGTATGGGACATTACAATTGAGAGAGACTTAAGAGATTTGATTGGTACTACCTATACCAACAAGGTGCACATTCTTTTCGGGAGCTTACTCGGGAGAACTCCAAAGTTGAGCGTGCTTGACTTGGAGCAATCTAGGGGTGGGCTTCCTCCTAGGAAGTAATTTCCAGGAAGTGAGTGAGTGAGGACAAAGCTCACTGCAAAGACTCATGTTGGTCTGTGGGGGCAGTAGGTCGAACCCGGGGTGTTACAAAATAACATACTCTCAATCCTTTTACCGAAATGATGTTTATTGTAGAGGCCAGAAACATAGTTTCCTTAAGAAAAATATTCGCCCATTGCCTGTGAATTTATCTCCAAGGATATAACTGCAATCTTTAGTTGAACTCTAACCGTGTGAAGAGCAATTCACAGGAACGGAAATCCAGGTAGCCTTCTTGTAAAAGGAAAGAAAACTTTGAAAGATATTTTTAGTATGAAAATCGAAAATAAATCACAAAGTAAACAAGAAAAAATACCAGTTGGATTTTTTCTAGAGTAAAAGAGTCAAGGAAAAGTGTTTTTTAGAAGGCTACAAGAATAGGGTACTTATAGGACAAATGGCATGAACATGGCTTAATGGGGTTTAAAGGGCATTAACTTTTGTAACCACACCATTATATCCATTAACATTTGTAACCATACCTTTATGGTTATTAACCATGGATGTTATGAGAAAATATATTGGTTAAGAGATTAAAAACTCATTAATCTCAAATAAAAACCTGGTGAAAAAAATATTACATGGCAATATTTTTTCAGTACCGAATTACCGATTTAACGCGTCTAAATTTGACAGATGTTCAAACTTTAATGTACGATTCCTCATTCACTGTTAATCCGTTTTAGGCGAATAATATATCGTTGGAAAGTTCTCAAAGCGTAGAATAAAATGACATATTTCATGTTAAATCATAGCTTTTCCATATTATAATTTAGCCTAATCTAATATGCCATATTTCCAATAGAACTTGTGTTTTCTAGAGGTTCCAGGTTTAAACCACACTTGGAGTGGACATAGATTTTTTTTTTTATCTAACGTAAGAGCAATTTCCAAGAAAAATTTTTTAAAATAAAATTGTATTTTAATATCAATTTAAACAAATTTGAATGCTCTTTTCAGAAATAGATTAAAAAAATACTAGCACTATGTCTCCTACTTCGAGGATGAAAATGATCTATAGTATATGAACTTTGCTCTTACTAACATAATGGTATATGAACTTCAAAAGTTGACATAAAGGAATACGAACTTTTCAATTTACTAACATAATGGTAAAAATGACCTTTAACGACTAAAATGAACTTTTATCTTTTGTCTTTTCCCAATTTTGCCCATTCATTCTTATTTCCAGTGAAGATCTCGATATATTTTTTTACTCTCTTTGTTTGTTTTTACATAGATATGATTGAATTTGATTTTTTTGAGTTCACATAATTAATAATCGGGAGACTGATCACTAGGTTTCGAATTCGTCACATTCAACAAAGAAAAATCTATAAGGCATGTCATTGAGGGAATGAACAGTCGTAATCTGAATGAGCGTAAATCACCATGAATGAAGCTCAGTCTCGGAGGCTAAGGCAATAGAGGTGTGGAGGCGGTGGCAGGGGATATGATCATTGATACGGTCGTGGTGATGGTGGATCTCAACACTTTAAACTTTAGAGGCGGTGATACTGGTGGATCTAATGAAAACTTGAGAATTTGAGTTCATATGACTGAGTTTGAGTCTTAAGTGAATGTAGTTTAGAATTTTTGTTATCTGTTACTTCTAAGTTGTGGCTCCCTTGATTGAGTTTTTTTATGGATGGAATTCTTGCGGGCAAGTTAGATTGTTGAATTTCAATGTTAAACGAAGTGAAATTAAATTAATTAATGAATTTGATTGTTAGATTGTTGTAGGTGGGTTTAGAATTTTATCTATCTATGTTTTTCCTCATCCTTTATAATTACTGCAATTGTTTCTTCATTAGTTCTTAATAGTGAACATATTGCTCCTAACTAGGGAAGAAGAAAGGGGCAAAAGTGAAAATAAATGAAGTTAAAAGTTAATTTTAATGGTTAAAGATCGTTTTCACCATTATGTTAGTACATTGAACAATTCGTATACCTTTATGTCAACGTTTAAAGTTCATATACCATTATGTTACTAAGAGTAAAGTTCGTATACAATGGGTGATTTTTACCCCCTACTTTGACAAGTCAACAACTTATAAACGTAAATATTCAATATTGTGATTATATAGTTTGAGGTTGAACATAGAATTCAGTATTTTAGATTTAAATAGTTTAAAGTTCTTAAATAGTCATTCTATCAAGTTTTAGTTGTCAATCTAATAGAATCATGATAACTAATAAATAATTTAATACCCTACTCAAGTGATTAATTTCTAGCATAGGAAAATCTTCCCTAATAGAAGAGGTTGTGCCAAAGGATATTACTTCACTCCTTAGCAGTGAAATTAGTCAAGGGGCTTCCCCCTAATTCCCAGTAGCATAATCAGATCCATGGGCACCCCCCACCATTCCAGGGGCATCTTCCCACTTCCCAGTAGCGGAATCAAATCTAAGGGGCATCCCTCCACCGATCCAGGGGCATCCCCCCACTTTCCAGTAGTAGAACTAGATCCAGGGGCATCCCCCTACCAATCTAGGGGCATCCCCCCACTTCCTAGTAGTAGAATCAAATCCAGGGGCACCCCAACCAATCCTGGGGCATCCCCTCACTTCCTAGTAGCAAAATCAGGTCCAGGGGTATCCCCCTCACCAATCTAGGGGCATCCCCCCACCAATCTAAGGGCACCCCCCACTTCCTGGTAGCGGATTCGGTAGACCCTAGGGGCACTCACCCTAGGAGCATTCCCCAATAGCAAAACAAGAAGCCATTTAGGCTAGACCCGACATTTCCCCCACAGAATTTTTGGTTTATCGCATCCACACTTATTTATTCTTAATTGAAGGGGCAAAAATATTTTTTGTTCTCGTAAAAGTCAATTAAGAATAAAAAGGTGTCTGCTTAGACAATGACTAACTCAAAGTTTGATTATTGTCTCTTTTCTAGGTTATTTAAAATCACCACGGGGCAGGAGAGTCATCCGCCTTAAGAAAGGGATGCACCACCACTAGCCAGGAAAGTCATCCACCTTAAGAAACTGATACACACATATCTTCCCTAGATAAATCATCAGTCAAGGAAAGTCAATCCGCCTTAGGAAAGGGATACGAGGAGAAGTCATAATCCTTAAGAAAGGGATACGCCATTATCATTCAGGAAAGTCAATCTGCCTTAAGAAAGGGATACACACCTTTCACAAGAAGAGTCATTAGGGATAGGCGTAGTAGCAAAAGGAAAGTCATTTGCCTTAGGAATGGGATACGCAGTGGCAAGGAAAGTCATCCGCCTTAGGAAAGGGATACACATTAGCAAAGGAAAGAAGTTCACCATAAGAAAGGAACTTACTCAGGATATCGCCTTCGGTATAATTTCTAAACCCGCGCTCAGATTGTGAGATCATACAGATCTGTATCTATGATGATCCCATGAGGGGCAGTCTGTGAGCATTGGATTTTAATGATCATTCTCATGAAACTATAATGAGAGCTATATGATGCAATGTCTTTCAGGTGTTTTCCATTAGAGGTGTTCCTACTACTACAAGGTTAAGTTTGGCTAAAGTTTGGAGACCTAGTCTGCCCTTAGGGACCCATACGGGTGCTCCTTGGTGGTACGGATCCACTAGCAGGCCCGTATGGCTCATTCCCTCCATACACTTTGGAGGGGACCCGTACGGCTGGGCCCCCACCTGTATGGGTACCATTGTTGCCTAAACATGGTCTTTCAGAAGGATTTCCTTCCTATTTTAGGAAAAGGAAGGTCATGAATGCGATTTATTTCATTCAGACCTCCTTTCCCTTATAAAAAGGGGTCTTCCCTTCATATTTGAAACACATATTCTTCACACAAAAATTATACTAAAATTCTAGTAATTTTTATAGGTTTATAAAAGGTATAACAGGGGTATAGGAAGTATAAAATAGGGAGAAAACCCTTCCTTTGAGGTTTTGTCCACATTTTATTCATTCCTAGCTTCTTTTATTATGGTTTAAGGGAGATTCTATCCATATAAATACTCATCTAAATAGTCTTATTTCATCTACTTTGATCGGACTACTAAAGGGATCTCCTCAAAAAAGGATTCACGCCGCAAAGGTAACGCTCCTGTGTTTTAAAAGAGACTCACATCTCAGTTATTTCATTATTATTATTGCATGTTACCTCTATTATATCTATTGCTTTCATTTCTTATTTTATGTCTGGTCCTAACCCGTAGGAGCATTGTTGGCACCATATATCCCCAAGGATATCAATTTGGAGCGCCATACTTATACGGAAGGAAATCCCATTTTATTTTATTTTTCTATCACCAATCTATTAATCTGTGAATCTATAAACGAAATTGAACAAAGCTTCTGTCTGGACTAGATAGGACCTATACGGGTATACCACACTTGTATGGGTCCTCCCTGGTACCCGTACAGGTCCCACTCACCCGTACGGGTACCAGCCCCAGGCAGATTCTCAAACCCATAATTAATTGGTTAAAATTAACCCAACTCACCATTTGCCACGTGATCATTTTCACTAAGGTATAGGGGAATGTATTTATCGTATGCAATAAACTGGGCTAACATCTATGGATGTAGGGGAATTTATTTTCATTTTTGTTTTATAACTCAGAACAAATGTATAGGTTCTCTCTACAATTCCCCCACTTTTCCTTGGTTGTAATTTCTATCCCCCCATTTATTGCTTGTGCTTTATTGTAATATGTATATGTATGTAACGAGTGTGAAAGAGTGTAAAAATAGAATTTCTATGATAATTCCCTACATGATAAAAACTTAAACGGTTTTATGCGGTGGATGTAATTTTGAATCAACTAAATGAGAAATAAGTGACTCATCCAATACCCGAATCTCTGATCCAATAGGTATGAGTCTCCTGCCCAGAGGGAACTATACCAAAACTCTTTCCCAAGTAGATAACTCGGGTGGCAACTCCATCAATTATATTGGGATTTGGGTATCGATTCTTTCATTCATTAAAATTGGCTTATTGTACAAACTTTAACTAAAAAATGTTTTATGACACTTAAATCCAACCAAACCCTCAGTGGGCCCCAACTCTTACACAGGCGCCAAGGGAGACCCACACATCATGGACACCTCACAATAGTCACCTAGGATACTTAAAAAATGTACATGAGATTTTATCGGTCATCTCGGACCTTCAAACATCTTTGAGGTCACCTCAGACGCTTTAAAAATGGACTTGGGTTTTATGCCTTGACTATAGAATTTTGAATCCTTACATTTGTTGTCCATCGGGTTTATCGTATGGTGTACCTGATAAGGGAGGTTTTGAGACATTAGTAAATGACATGAGTTGCTTTTTCATTGATTAATTAATTTTGTGGAAATAAAAATATTTTTGCCCTTTCAATTAAGTAATAAAAACGGAAGAATGAAATATAAGTTGAGTTAGAATTTTCAGGAGTCCGGAGAAACTACCGAGCTATCCATTGGGTTTAGCTGATATGCCCCTTGAATGCAGCTTGAAACATATGTGTTGGGACTCCCTGATGAATACATCGAGGTGCCCCATGAATTTACATTAAGGTGCCCCTAGGAGAAACTCTGAGCTTTGATTTTAGGATCCATCGGGTTGGTTGTCCATCTGAATTGCCATATGGTGTACCTGTCAAGAAAGTTTTAAGACAATAGTAATTGCCATGAGCTACATTTTGATTGCTTAATTGATTTTGTGGAAAAAAAAATTTTGCTCTTTCAATTAAGTAACAAAAATGGAAGAATGAAATATAAGTTGAGTTGGAATTTTTGGGAGTCCGGATGAACTATCGATGTGTCTATTGGGTCCAACTAATATGCTCCTTGGATTCACTATCTTTGAATGTATGTCTAAAGAAAATTCTAAGATGCCCCTTGATACTGGTGGTTGCTTAGAGGTAGAGAGTATGGCTCGAGGATACTTTTCTGTGATTTGTTTCCTGTAGAATTGAGATGGAATAATAGTTAGTACATTAATAATATGTATGAATGCAAGAATGCATGAGTTGTTTGGACTGATCATCCTCTACATCTGAGCTACATGACTACTCGCCTGATTGATATTGCTTAACTCAGTTGCTTGTTAGGAGAGAGAATATATGGAATTACATCGCGGTACTAATAAGATAAGAATGCCCACGGCGAAGGATTAGGGACATCGCATAGATTAGGTAGGAAAGCCCCTGGCAAGGAATTAGGGAAGCTGCAGCCTACTCGTGAGGCTTGTGGCTGGATATTGAGGCTGAGCATTGTCATTTTCTACACACCGTTTCACCAGTAGCCTAAGAATGCGAGTCTACCACATAAGCAATTCTTGAATTGTGCACCTCAAAGACAATGGAGCATGAAGCGAAGTTCGAGATTTTGGATAATGGATAGCTGAGCGCTATCACTACCAATGAATTCTACCAAGGATAGCTTCAGAAGATTAAGACGTTGCTGACTCGAGATGCTCGGTCGTGGTGGAGATTAGATGGACACATGTAAAAGACGGATTTGAGCACTTCGAATCCACCAAATTGTAGAAGACATTCAGGCATTATGATGATTATGACGATAATTCGAGTATTTTGATGTGATCGATGGCAGTCATTACCTTCTTGGACCCGAATATTGAGATGGGCCTATTAGATTTTGTTTCAATTTTTTAATAGACTTGACTATTGAGATGGGCATATCAGACTTTGTTTTTATGTCCTAATTTTTTCCTAGACCGCCCTTTTTAGGTTTTCAATCCAGCAAACTTTTTGTAGCTTTTGCATAGACCTAGTTGTTTTCAGCCTATCAAGGTTTTTGCCTTTTATAGTTATTTTCATTTCTTTTAAGGAGTTGGACTGACAGCACAGAACCCTTTGTTCAACTTACTTGCAACATTTCGTGTTTTGGACCCAATATATTCATTCAAGCACAAACATAAAGGATTCAGTAAAATGACATTTCCATTAAATGAATTAAGTTTGAGTACATAATGATGATAACCATTTCTATTGACCCAAACTCGAGTGTGAACTAGCCTAAAAAGGTTTTCTAGCCAACACACTCTGGTTGCTCACTTTACCCTAACTTTTGCCTATATCGCCCTTTTCGGGTTTTCAATCTAGCAAGTTATTTTGCACCCTAACTTTTGCCTAAGTGGTTTGTGGAATATCGATCAGTGGGATATACCCTAATTTTTGCCCGAGTAGAAGAGGACTACTCGTCGGATGATTTATTTTATTTTTTTATGTCCCGCTTTTCTGGATTTGGTTCTTTTGGGTTTGTGAATTTATTGCCATCCATATCTAAAGTCTTTATGCCCTTTGTACCGAGTGCTTTTTCGTTTACATGAGGTCTTTTCTAATCTGGTTAGAACTTCCCCTTTGGATTAGTGTCCATAGGCTTTACTTGTTTTGAAATTGGATCACTGGCCTTTTACAGATACTCCTGATGCTTGACTTAGTCACTGTACACTTTTGCTATGCATTGCTAGTACATCTGAAGACCGTTTAAGCTATTCAAACTATGCCTTAGTCCATGGGGGTCCCTTTGACTTGGATTCAGTGCAACTCTCAAGGACTTTATCTTGGTTTTGACTAGGATTGCGGTTGTTATACCATAAACCAAGGAGAAAGTCATCAAATTCGTAGGAATTTCAACACTTGTTTGAGATCTCTCAGAGAGCAAATGGTAGCTTATCGACCCAATCTTCACATTTTGCAGTAGTCTTGGAGAAAAAATTACTTGATGAGCTAGTTTGTGGCTTTGGTTGCCCCATTAGGTTATGGTCTGCATGGTGAGGATTTATGGTGCTCGAACCCATATTTCTTAATCAATCAGGTGGTCACCCCTCAGAACTTAAACATGTTGTCTAAGATGATGTGATGGAGTAATCCATACCAGGTAAGGATGCATTTCTTGATGAACTTGGCCATCCTCTTGGCGGTAACGCTGGTGAAAGACTTAGCTTTCCCCTACTTTTAGAAGCAACATGCCACTACGATATTTATTGATAAAGGTTGTATCTTGCCGATCATATTTGTCCCCCTCACTGAGAATTATCAATGAGGAGAGAAATGTAAGATGGTGACGGAAATAGGATACTAGTAAGGATCAATGTTTTATCAGGGTAGGGAAGTGTGAGAATGGGTGGGCGAAAAAAGATAAGCCATAATTCTGTCGAAGGTGTTCTGACAACCTTCTTTCTCCATAATAGGCTGACACTTCTTCGGTAGCTTGAAAATAGGTTTACAGATAGTTGTGGGGCTGGTGATGAATCGATTGACAAACTTCTGGTTTTGTTCTAGGCACGGGTATGTGGTGCTTAACAATCTGACAATTGACCCTAATTGTGAGGAGTGGCCAGTTGAAAGCATTATCCTTATCTTTAAGCACTTAATCTCCCTTTTTCTTTTAGAGGTTAGGTCCTTAAAAATGGTTACCATTTTTGGGTGTACTCAAATTTATTTCAATTAAAGAAATGTCATGAATACTAAACTCATTATGCTTATGATAAAATGAATGCATGGACCCTTCGGGAGAAACATTAAATGAGTAAGAAAAATGGGAGTCTTCAATTGAATAAAAATGCCTTAAAGGCAGAGCTGTTCACATCTAAGTATTTGAAAAAGAAAAATTACACCATAGATAGTCGTCGTCCATAGGTAGAGGGTCTTGATTGGTAGAGCTGGTAGATTAGGAATCCTTGATCCAGGATGAGACCTAGAACTTTCACTTATTCGGTTGATGACATATCTCCTTCATCCGCTAGAGACCTCGCAAAATTCTTGCTCGCACTGGTAATAGAATCGACTTCCATAGAACTGAAGAAGACCATTTCTAACACAATTTCTTCGGGGAGACTGGAACTGATCGCACCTATCTCATTATCCAAGCTCAGCAATGGTTTCTCTTTAGTAATGATCTTCCTAGCCGGTTCATCGGTCTTCCCTTCCTTAACCATATGAGTGATAATGGAAGCTAGAGTCTAACATTGATCAGTTGAATGTCTCCTCTAAACATGATACTTGTAGAAGCTTCCCTTCTCTTTGATAGTGAGAAGTCTATACTCATGCATAGGGTCAACTTTTTCTGCCTCCCATAACTTGGTGAAAATGATACCGAGGGCAATTTCGATGGAGATACAAAGATACCCTTGTGAGGGGCGACTTGGGCGGCCAAAACATTCTCTCAGTTAATGGCTTGAACCTGGGTGTCTTTTCTTTGATCGGGATGGGAGGAACTTCAAAAGTTCAGAAACTGTTGTTCTTGTTAAACTAGGGTTTGCCACTATTTGGCTTGCTAGCTTTCTCTTTCTCTTTATGACGCTCGGTCTTCTCAGCTTTCTCGAAGACTTTTGTGTAAGATTTGAAAGAGTCAATTTCCATCCCTTTATGGATAATCGGGAGAGCTCTATCGAGAAGCTTTGGGTCATCTCTTTCAAACTGAGCTTTTGCTTCAATAGAACTTGAGTGGCCATCCACCGATTAAAGTAGGACTTAAAGGACTCGCCATGATTTTGCTCAATGGCCTCAAGATGTTGGATAGCCATTTCTATGGTGGAATTGAATCCATAGTGGGAGATTAAGGCTTTGAACAATAGCTACCAATCGAGAATTGTTGACTCAAAGAGAGTATTACACCATTCGAGAGCTAGCCCTAATAGAGTACACGGAAACAAATTCGCAAGAAAGTTATCCTGAATTTTCTAAACATGCATAATCCACTCGTACATCGCAATGTGGGATTTGGGAGGTCCCTCACTAGAGTAGGCTTCCATTCTAGGCATCAAATCTTCATCCCTCTCTTTTTGCTTCTCTTCATTCTTAGTCAATAGCTATTTTAAAAATGCAGCCATTTTGGGTGTCATGCCTTGAGACTACGTGGCCTAGTTGATTGGCGTCACACCCGGAGGTTGTGTGATCTAGTCGTTGTGCACTAAAGAGGCTCCAAACTGAAATGGCGGAAGAGGAGCCATGATCTCAATCTAAGGGTGAGCAAAAGGGTTTTAGGGGTAAGTAGTTCCGCGTGGAGTGACCAAACAATTAGGAGGAGATTGTGTAAAAGGTGTTGGAGGTGTCAGAGCTAGGATAAAACTACTAGAGGGAACTGCCATTTGTGGAGTAAAACCCCCTAAAAAAGAGGGAACACTAAAGTATGAACAATCGACCTTGTGTCTTGAGGAAGGAACGCAAAGGTCGATGGAGATAATGATGAGGGAGTCTGAGTGGCTAGTCTAGAATTCTGAGAAGGTAAAGTGGAGATCGAGGGAGTAAAAGGTTGATGTGGTTGAGTGGAGCTTTGACCAAATTAGAATTGACCCGGATGGATGGGTTGATTTAATAAGACAGTTTGACCTTAAAATGGAATTTGAACTGACAGAATTTGACCCAGATTGACCTGAGCGGCCTTAAATTGACCCAAAGCTTGAGCATTAGACCCTGATGGCATCTGAGCATCCCTCTATTCTCTCAAACCTGATCGTACTTACTCTTGGATGGTAATTCAAAGTAGATCAGACTGCAAGAACATGTCCATAGCGCCAGCTATCTCGGTACCTAATTATGACTAATTCTGATCGGTTGGAGGAGGAGCAAGAGAAAGAGGAGTGCCCTCATACAGAACCTCACTGACTAGAGGCAAATAAGACATGGCCGATAGAATGGATTTCAGAACTGAAATAGAAATCACTGACCTGCAAACCAAATGATGATTGAGTCGGAGCCAAAGAGGACTATGATGGTAAGGATGTCTCGACCTAACTGAGAAATCGGAGGCTGACTAGCTTGAATCGAACCATGGATGAAGTGAATGATTATATAGTTATTGAGTGATGAATGCCGTATATACAAGGATGTGTTGGATATGATGTATGCCCTTAAGGCAATTAGGGTGATATATCTTAATTATGTAATAGTATGAATATTTTGTTTAATTAATACAGGCATTTAGTCTTTTGTTTTATGTCACTGTGTTTATAAATATATTATAGCTGGTTCAAATATATTCATTGATGTATGTATTCAAAAGTCCTTGACGTATAATAGCATGAAGTCAAAGAAATTATAGTTGGACTATATTTGGTGGAACCTGCTTCATGTGCATTTATGTGAGCGGACGACCTTTTACCCGCTTGCAGGGGTCGAGTGAGATGCACCGCAAGGGGGAAATAACAACAGGCGCTGTGAATCGTGCTGAGGGATTGATCCCCATTTCAAGCGTGATGAAAGCACTTATGTCGAAGTTGGATTTAAGTTCAATTTAGGTGTTAAAGGATACGAGATCGAAATCCCGTACTTAAAATAGAGTCGCCATCCAGCTCAGCTCAATTGGGAAATTTTAGTATGATTTTCCCAGCAGGTGGTAGACTGTACCTTTAGTAGAGATTCTAATTTTGGATGATGTTATCTATTTATTTGTGTTTTTGGTTATTATGTTGTTATCGCGTTTATCAAGCATCGAAAAAATTATTACAATCATCCAAAAGTAAATGTAGAAATTGAAATTATTATAGGGCTTTCAAATCCTATACATTCTCTTTGCGACAAATAAAATACCCAAAGGCCTAACATCCATCTAACCTAAATCTACCTGTATAAAACGACTAGCACAGATAAGCACATTATGTGAGACATATCACAAATCATGTATAGTTAGCAAACCTAACAAGACCCAAGTTAGCATGAATATGGCATAAATATTTATATCGTTGTGAAGCCCGGTTGGATGGCTAAAATTAGATTTCAATGGCGTTTGAGGAAAATTCTATTTTTAACCAAATCATAGACTCGATTGTTATTTTAGCCGTATTATTAGTGAAAACGCCACATGGTATGGCGTGGGGTCTATTTTTAGTAGGTTTTGGACCTCCATCGTTGCACTGTCTATCTTGGCTTCAAAAAATAAACTAGGCCAGGAATGAACAAAATAAAATAGCTATCCAGAAGGTCTTGCCCTCGGCAACATCGCTGATGCCGCCGGTGACATCAATGATGTCGCTATAGGCATTAGTCTGTAGGCAGGTTGCATGGCTTTCTGAGTACCGTAAAGAAAGGTACCAATAAGAAAGTAAGGCCTCTAGGGAATGTGATGTCACAAGTGGTATCAACGATGTCTCTAGCGACATGAGTGATACTGCTGGTGACATCACATGTCTCCGGCAACTCCAATTTATTATAGCATCAGCACGTAATGGTCAAAAAATGATTGAAAGCCTAAAAAAACACAAATCAATAAGAATCAGCACAAACTAGCAATATTAACGGCAACGAGCTTTGAGATTAAGGATTTTTACCTTAGGGCCGTGAATCCACCTCTTCATGAACCATGGAACTCTACCGGGGAGCTTGTAATGATGATTTGGTAGTAAATTGGGTACTTAAGTCTCTAAGTTCCTATTTAGATTTATTTTAACGTAATGTCTATTGATTTTAAGCTCACAATCAGAGAGTTAAAAGAAGAAAAACCAGGAAAAATGGATTGAGAATCCTTTTTCACACCTTTTCTAATTCTTATCTCACTAAAATCTATTTTCTCACTCTAGAATTCTGTAAGTTCAAATTTCAGATTAATCTTGTGTTTTTCTTTTGTTTTTTCCATTTTTTGAAACCCTCAGGTGTGTTTTTATAGGCAAATTGGGGTGGTCTTCGAGACCTTTCAGCCATTTTCACCAAAATGGCAAAAAAGAGACCATCCCAAGGAGGAAGAAGAAAGCTGTCTGCCGAGCCCGATTTGGCCATGCCGCCGGTGACATGGATGATACCACTGGCAGCATGGGGCGATGTCGCTACCGGTATTAGCTTTTAAAAAGCAGACTGCCAGCGGGCCACAACCCTGAAAAGCTGCCAAACACGGGTCAAAGGGGTCAAAGCAGGATTTTTAAATTTTAATGGGTATTTAGAGATTTATTTAATTTGGGTGTAAAACATCGGTTCAAGCTCTTATCGATCGCGTTATCGGCCACGCCGAACTGGATTCTACCTAGCATAAAGTTCATAAGGAATATTATATTGGTAATAAAAATTCTAAAGAGAACTTTTATTTTGAGGCATTAAAATCGGGTACACGTCATCATCATCTAGCGAGAGGGACTGTAAAATCCCACGCTCACAGGCTGCCCCTTGGGTAATCACTACTACCACATGTTAGTGTGATTGCATGAAAGAGCAAGGGATAGGAATGATACCTGGTGGATGACTGGTTTGCCCCTTGGTCGAAGCTGTGCTTTGTGGAAAGGATGCCCCTTGGTCGGACTTAATCCTTGTAGAGAGGTTGCCCCTTGGTCAGACTTATACTTTGTCGATTGGTTGCCCTTTGGTCGGACTTATGCTTTGTAGATTGGTTGCCCTTTTGGTTGGACTTATGCTTCGCGGAGAGATTGCCCCTTGGTCGGACTTATGCTTTGTGGATTAGTTGCCACTTGGTCGGACTTATACTTTGTGGATTGGTTACCCCTTGGTCGGACTTATGCTTTATGGATTGGTTGCCCATTGGTTGGACTTATGCTTTGTAGAGTGGTTGCCCTTGGTCAGACTTATGCTTTGTGGATTGGTTGCCCCTTGGTCGGACTTATGCTTTGTGGATTGGTTGCCCCTTAGTCAGACTTATGCTTTGGTTGCCCTTTGGTCGGACTTACGCTTCGCGGAGAGATTGCACCTTGGTCGGAATTAAGCTTTGTGGATTGGTTGCCCCTTGGTTGGGCTTACGCTTCGCGGAGAGATTGCCCCTTGGTTGGACTTACCCTTTATGGATTGGTTGCCCCTTGGTCTGACTTATGCTTTGTGGTGAGATTGCCCCTTGGTCGGACTTATGCTTTATGGATTGGTGGCCCTTTGGTCGGACTTATACTTCACGGAGAGATTGCCACTTGGTCGGACTTATGCTTTGTGGATTGGTTGCCCCTTGGTTGGACTTATGCTTTATGGAGAGATTGCCCTTTGGTCGAACTTATGTTTTGTAGTTCCTGCAATAAGCAACAAGTAAAAGATCAAATCGATTCTTGAATGAGGTTTTTACTGCGTGATTGATTTTGTGAAATAAAAATATTTTTGCCCCTTCAATCAACAGTAAAAATGTAATAATAAAAAGTACAAGGGTTTCAGAAGTCTTGGATGATAGGTCGATGGTTGAAACTGAAAGCAGCATGTACGGTGTCATGTTGCGATCTTAGAGGGGTGAACCCAAAGGCAACATGTACGGGGTCATGCCGGGACCTTCAGTTAGCATTCTGAGTGTGAACCCAAAGGGTGATACATATAGAGATTATATCAGGGACCTTCGGTTGGTGTTCTGGGGGTGAACCTGAAAGGTGATACATATAAAGACTGTATCAAGGACCTTCAGTTGGCATTCGAAAGGTGAACCTGAAGGGTGATATGTATAGAGACTGTATCAGGGACCTTAAGTTGGTGCTCTAGGGGTGAACCCAAAAGGGTGACACATATAGAGCCTATATCAGGGACCTTTAGTTGGCTTTCTAGGGGTGAACCCAAAGGGTGATACATATAGAGACTGTATCAAGGACCTTCAGTTAGCATTCAAAGGATGAACCTGAAGATTGACATACACCGGGTCATGCCGGGACCTTTGGGAAGCGTATAGAATGAGCATATTTGGTTTGCGTTTATGGATTGTTATTGTGAAGAGTAGAATGAGAACAGGATTAGACAGATTTTAGATGATGTTTTTACTGCTGGATCGATTTTGTGAACCAAAAATATTTTTGCCCCTTTGATCAATAGTAAAAATGTAATAATAAAAAGTACAAGGGTTTAGAAGTCCGGGGATGCCGGGGCTAGAGCCGGGATTTCACCGAGGATGGCTGAAAAATGACATGGAGAGATATGATATCGTGGGTGACATTAATGATGTCATTGGCAATTTAAGGTGATGTCGCTGGCGACATGAGTGCCATGTGGTAGCTTTGACTAGTCAAATGAATTCAAAATTCAAATTGGATGAGGCGATATCACTGGCGGCATGACTGATATCGGTTGCGATACAGAATGATGCCGCTGGCGGCATGAATCAGTCAGTTTCAAATAAATTAAAACTCCTCAAATTCCACGCGACTATTTAAAAGGAAGTAAAACACTCTTCCTTCCTTATTCTGCAAAAACCGTACCCCCCCTTTCGCTCCATTCTTCTCCAAATCTTTCACTTTCTTCGTTATTCCAATCATGAAGAGAATTGCCAAGGCTTTCAAAGGCTAGGGAGAGCCTGCTTGATTCCTTCGTCGAAGGGCTGAAACTTCTCTCGGTTCCTGTTGCTTATAGCTTGAAGGAGATGGCCAAGATGTATGGGTATGGGATCAATTCCCCCATCACCAACCTGATCCCTGAGAGGGGAAAACATCTTTCCTTTGTCTAGGTAATCTTGCAAAACTCAAAATTCTTCTTTTGGGTTGAGTTTGATTAGGCCTTAGGCTCAAAATCATGCCATGATAGGAGTTATAAGCGTGAAATAGATTGATTACAAACTGATATTACATGTTTTAGGTACGATTTTTACTATTTTTAGGCTTATAATTTGATTAATTGTGATTTTTGTGGTTTTAGCACGATGGGTGCGATTTTTGGGGCAAAATAGGTTCTGCACGTAGGTTATGATATCGCCGGTGACATGAGCGATGTCACCAGCAACATCAGGCCTTGCAAAAAGGCCTAGGAAGGTGTGATGCCATTTTTGCTTAAGGTGATGCCACCAACAATATCATTCATACCACCAGCGGTATGGATGATGTCGCCGATGGCATCACTTCTAGCAGAGGCGACATCAACAGCCTTCTAGCATGTAGCAATGATGAGAAAATAAACAAGGACTTATCTATTTTACTTCTAATTTTGCAGCCGCACGAACTAACCTACACAGGAAGTATGGGCACCATTGGCAAGTGGTGGCACCATATTTTGGAAAAGGATCCTAAACTTGCGCTAGCCATCAACGAGATGGGCTTTGGGGACTTGGCCTGAATTATGCCCATGTTAATGCCAAAGCTCTCTCATCCAGCTATAATGGCTCTTATTGAGAGGTAGTCTAAAACCACTATACCTTTCACTTCTCATTTGAGGAAGTCACAATCATGCCCTCTGATGTTGTAGCTATAATCGGGCTCCCCTAGATGGATGAGGTCATTCATTTTAACACCTATACGGACAAATATCACATCGAGAGGCCCGTAGTGAGGCGAGTGAAGGAGCTATTTAGTTTGAAGCCTATCTCAGGGCGGCTATCTTATGGTGAGCTGCGCCAACACTAGACTAAAGTAGATGTGGTGCTCGAGGATGATAGAGATGCTTGCATCTGATCCTTCATGATTTCCTTGCTCACCATGCTATTTTTCCCAATTTCGGGGAGCAAGATCAACTACGGATTGACATCTGCCCTGGAGGATGTGGCGGACATCAAGGAGAAGAACTGGTTGAGGGCTATCTTAGTGCAGATGTTTCACAGGCTAGATGTGGGCGCTTGGAAGAAGGGGAAGGCCCTCCGTCTCTGCCATCTGCTACTTCAAGTATACCTTCCTTGGAAGCATTTTACTTGATTGTGCATGTCTCATTTACTGTGGATGTTTTTTTGAACTGATTAGTTATTACTTATGCAGGCCTGGGATTTTGAGCACTTGAGCACCAAATCATTCTGTCGATCAAGTTCAAGAAGACTATGCAGCCGGGTTCCCATTTTCTCGCCCGCTGGTGCAGTGGTATTGGTGAGAAGGCCAAGTACCCTACGAAGTACAGGGAGATCCTGAGGAGTGTATGATTGAGCTCGATATGCGATCTTTTGATTTAGGCCCTATTTCACACTTAGAACAAAAAAATAGTAAACAAAAAGCGTTTATAGATTTACATTATACTTACATCAGTTTTTTTGGTTGATTGTTAGGGCAGCTTGTCCGGGACCCGTTTGATGAGGTGGAGAACCTGCTAGAAGTTGCGAGGGTTAGGAAAGAGGTAAATGACCGTTGGTTTGTCATAGAGTGCCCCCTATCCCAGCAGTGGTACTTAGGGGAGCACGTCCGGGGCTAGAGGTTTATCCCTATCGCTGATAGACCAGTGCCCATTGATCCTCCCAAAGGCCTATAGTGGCCCTATCTGTACATCTGTAGCTGACCAAGCTGATTATATTAAGGGGAATGGCTAGGTCATTCCGAGAGTTCTAGGCTCCTACGAGTGGCACTAGCAACGCCTACTCCCCTTGTGTCCCCACATCCATAGGAATGATACAATTGAGTACCATAATGAGCAAAGGCTGGAGGAGGAGAAGATGCGGATCAAAGGTATTGTGGATGTTGAGGATGCGGAAGAAGAAGAGGAAGAGGAGGCTGAGTTGGTGGTTGAAGAAAATGTTGAGAATCAGCCTAAGGAGAGGATGAGATAGGTGTGGATGTAGCTGGCGATAGTGCGCTAATGTCCCATGGGGGCACCGCTCTTTTGAGGTATGATTTCATTTATGTGCATGAATTGCAATTATTTAGGTTTAGGAATGTCGCTTATATGTGTTTTTCATGCTTTTCATGAACCTAAGAGGAAGAGAGGTCGGGACAACCAGAGTGGGATGCAGTACTATGGTGTATCAGAGGGGATAAATTTTGTAGAAGGGCACTTGGTCAACCCAATGGAGACCCGATTCCTACTGATGAACTCCCGAGGTGAGTTCAACCCAGGAACATAGGCCCAAGTTGGTATGCTTCGTTCTTCATGCCAGAGAGCACTACTTATGTAAGGCTTGATAACATGATAATTGCTTTCTTACTCACCCTTGGATGTAGGTGCTTATTGATTCACCTTTTGGATTTTTCAGGTTTTGCGGAGCTATGTAGAGTAACAACTAGAGAACAAATCTGCTCTCCGGGATAAACTTATTGGGCAATCGCTGGTTGTTTAGGTACATTCCCCATTACGACATGCCAAAATAAGATAAAATGCATGTATGGATGCTATAAATGAAGTGCATTATTGACGTTTTCCCTGGTTTGTAGATTTCTTGGCCCTTTCCCTATTGGATGCCGATGTAGCCCGACAGAGATATAAGGAGGAGACTGCAGAACTCTGATCTGGGGTGAGTGACCTTGAGGGTCAATTGGTGGCTGCTGCTCAGGAGCAGAGGAGCAAGCAAAACTCGGATCGCATGTACCCTAGTAGCACCAGTCATAGAGGAGTGAAGACGTCAGCCCGTCGGCGCCCACCCACAGTAACTGAGGAGTCAAGCAGCGTACCTATGATAGAAGGCATAGAGGAAGATGAGGATGAGATTGTTGATTGGCTAGTGAGCCCTAAGGACGTTTCATCTTGCCCGCTCAGCAGTGGCGGGCATGCTTAGATTTATACCTTCATTTTGCTTTTTATTTCGGATTTTGGTTTGTACCCTCGATACATTGGGGTTTGAATAATCTAGATTGCCATTTGGTTTTGCTTTCGTAGGCTAGATATTTAGAAAATTTGAATGGTTTGCGCCCTCGGGCTTTTTACTTTGAATATAATGGATTGCAGTTGAACATGAATTGGGAATGGATTACATGGTCATTTTCAGGTTTTGTATAGGTCTAAAATGAAAAAAACATGCTTTTGATGCAACTAGAAATTAATTCCATGCTACTGGCGGCATCATTCACATTGCCAGGTGCATCACCTCAAAACCACCCACACCCATGCCACTGGCAGCATCATTCACATTGCCCAAATCAACCCATGTTGTCGGCGGCATCATCTATATCACCGACGGCATCAACTTCCCAAAAACACAGTTTCGGCCATTTCTTCAAATTCTGCTATGGCAAGCCACACTCAATAGTTATGAGGCTTTCTGCAAAGCCTAAGGAACGCAGATTGGAGGGAACTGGAGAAATCAGACTTCTTCTTTCTTTCTTTTTTTTGATTCTGACTCTACCTTTTGCATAGACTTCCCCAAGGGGTTTTCAATCTATCAAGCCTTGTCTTAATTTTTCCTTGGACCGCCCTTTTTGGGGTTTTCAACCCAGTAGACTCATTCTGACTTTTGTATAGACCTAGATGTTTTTAGTCTATCCGCATTTTTTTTGAAAAGAAACACCGATGAGCTCATAGCATCTTCGATTAAGCTTACTTGTGATGTTTCCTTCTCCTGGTTATCAGGCATTCATACAATCACAAGGATAGAGGTTTCAGTAAGAAAGACACTTTTATCGAGTGAATTTAATTTGAGTACAAGATGTTGGTAATCATTTCCATTAACTGAACTCCTGGTGTTAACCAGCCTTTATAGATTTTCAACTTAACATCTCACTATTCTTCTATCGTGTTCTAATTTTAGTCTGAATCGCCCTTTTTGGGTTTCAGTTCAGCGGGCGATATTAACTTATCCCCTAATTTTTGCATGCCCAATTTGCAGGATACCGACCGTCTATTATCATATTTATTTTTTGGTGTGCCACTTTTCTGATTTATTTCTTTTGTTTAGACCTAATAATGCCTAAGCCTATCCTGTTTGACTAGGTCGATGAACTTGCTCTTGCCCACGCTCATGACTTTAATAGCCCTACTCATTTGGTATCATCTTTGGCTACATGACAGCCTTCTCAATTTGATCTGAACTTTTTATTAAAGTCCATGTTGGAAGGCTCCAGATGCTTCAATGTTGGGTCTATGACTTTTGGTGAGGGTATTAGGTATCTGATTTGCTGCTATGCACCCGATTGTGCCTTTGCAGATTCTTCAAGGTTCTTAGTATCAGTTTGGTTTTCGCCTGGATCACCTGATTCATTCTGACCTTTAAAGTTACGTCGGGTAACCTTGTTATGATTCTGATTGGCCACATTGCAAGGAGTTTAGTTTGTGGGAGTTTTGGCGCTTATATAGAGCCTTCTTGGTTTCTTCGATTGCCTTTCTGATTGCTATTCTGATTGGTCCTTCAGTCTGTGGTTCGTACAACCCTTCCTGGTTAGGCCTGAATTTTCCCCTTGTATCGGTGGTGGAGGGTTTTGACCAAGTGACATTTGGTTCGGGGGCCTTTTACTTGGTGCCTTTGAAAGGTGAAATGGTCTCTTGGCAGGCTAATCGCGACTTTAGTTGTTCGCTTATCTTTATGGCTTGTGGGGTAAAGTTGCTTGCTCTCATACTTTATGCTCTTGGTGGTGGATGCCCCCCTTGGGACTGATATTTATTGCCTGAGGGGTTTGATGTTAGTTAATTTGTGTTAGGTGAAGATGTGTTTCTCTGTGAGTTTGGTCATTTCCTTGGCGGTGACATTGGTGTAAGTTTCGGTTACAGTGTTGATTTCACGGAGGTTGGGTTTCATCAATCGTTTATGCTCCCACGCCAAGAATGGCCAAGGAGCAGTGAAGTGTTGGATAGGGCTTGAAAAAGGGAAAGGGGTGGGTGGGTGACAATGTTTGCCGCAATTTTCCATTTCACGGAACCAATTGATACTTCTTTTGTAGCTTAATGGTGTATAGTTGTGGGGTTGCTGAGTTAATTTTGGAAGAGACCCGTGGTGTTCAAAAATCTGACAATTGATCTGGGGATTAAGTGAAAGCATTATCGCGGTCTTTAAGCCCTTTATTATCCCACATGTGTTTGACAGGAGTTAAATTATTGGAGTTGATTACCACATAAGAGCCTTCATTTGTACTCTAATTAATTTCATACAGTAAAATATCCTGAATACTAGAAGCATCATGCATATGCTCATATGAATGCATGGATCAAATGGTAGAAACATGACATAAGTAAGAAAAATAGAAGTTGCTCATGGAGCTCAAAGTTTCGTACATAAAAGTTCAAACTAAAAGAAATCTAAAGATTACAAATCAAGGCTTTTCATCCTCCACAGGCGGGGGGTCTTCGATGTTGATTTCAGTGGCAAGCTGAGTCTCATTTTTCTTGGTTTTGGGCAAGGTGTTCCTCACTTGACTTGGCTCCCCAGTGAGGACCTCGGTGAACTGCCTCATGCCCTTGATCATTGGGTTCTTTGCTTCGCTCTGACCATGCTGTTTTACTAAAATCGTCATGGCCTAAATTATGGTGGCCATAGCCTCCCTGGCTTCTTCATCAATTTACTCCTTGTCCTCATCACCGGAGCATGATTTTTATTTTCCTTTGGAACAGATAGCCTTGATAAGTTCCTGTGGCCCATTCTCATGCTTAGGTAACTCAGGATTAATCACCCCAGTTTGGTCATCAAACCTTGGCAAGGGAGAATTTCCGTTGCTAGGTGCCCTTTTTGGTTCCACGAACTTCTTATCCCTTATCAAATATTGTATGGCACTAAGTAGGGCCTTACATTAATTGGTGCAGTGACCTGGCAAGACATGATATCCATAAAAGTTTTTCCTTTTGTCTCTCATAGGGGGTTTGTACTCACGGATAGATTCGAGAAGCCTATGTTTTCATAGGCCGGCAAATATTGCATTGAGAGGTAAAATCCATGGGTTTATGCTACCTACAGGACTACTATTTGGTGGGGTATCGAATGTTGAGGTTGGCTTCTGAGAGGTCTTCTTGCCCATCCCGACCCGGGAGACGGATGCGCTTGCTCTATCACTGCCAGTCAATGAGTGCATGCCGGACCTCTTGGGAACCTACACTTTTTTTATCATAATTAGCTGCTGTCAACTGATGTAAGAAGGCTTTGACTTCAGGTTTCATGCCCGGATGTTGCATGACCTGGTCGTACAGAGGAGGCATCAGGGTAGCAGGGAGCCTAAACTATGATGGAGTGACCAATGTTGGAGGCAAGGTTTTAGGGAATGATGGAAGAATTGGACTTTGGGTTCCTTCCCTTTGTACGAGTTAAGCGGTTGGCGATGATTGCCTGAGTGTTTCACTATCAAATGTCATGCCCGGAGATTGCATGACCTGGTCATTGGCTCGGTGGTTGGATGACTCTTATAGGGAAGCCATAGCATTGGGTGTCACGCCTAGATATTGCGTGACCTGGTTGAAGTTCTGGTTTGCTCAGGTTTCTTTGATGGATGTTTGAATCAGTTCCCAAATGATGTTTTGGAACTTATCTGAGCTTAAAAATTGGATGATGGAGGTGATGATTTCTGACCCAAAAGATGGGGGGTGAGCTGCTGTTCCCACGGTGGGGATAGGACCAGTTCGTTCTCTGGGCGAGGCAGAGTTGTCATTTCAAGGAAGAAACATGGCTGGTTGTGATGGTCTGGATTCAGGAGGAAGATTGTCTAGGATCATGAACCGTGGGTCAGACCATGAATGGGTTTTAAATGGTATGGATGGTATGCATGCTTTTTGTTTTTGCAAGCGGTGCGTGATATGTATGGTAGTACATAGATGTGGTTAGAGATGATGCGATGGCTTATCCTTCCAACATATGTGGGATGTTTGTATCTCACGTCATATATAGTGATATATGGTGACGCAATGGAGGCACAAGAGAAGTCCTACATATGTTACTAAACTTCTTCCATGGGCAAAAGTAGTAAGGGTAAGTTGATTCATTTTTGGCTCTTGAAGTCGATGCATAGGGGTTCAAGACCACGGAGTACATAGCACGCAAATCGTCCCTCTTCCAACCTTATGACTCCCGCACAACACCTTTTTGGAAGGATGAAGTGTGGATTCTTCACCGGTAATAGCAAGAAAAGTGCATCCTAAATGTTTTATTTGTTTTGGTGATCCTAAAGGAATGATGTCTAAGGCTTTTTCTAGCGCGGCTTTGGTATAGGGTTGTTGATGTAGAAGGTTCTCATTTACCTTCATTCCACATTACTCAACCACTCCCCAAATTGGTGCGATCACAGGAGATTACGTGTTATTTAAAATGAGTGATCCATCCACTAGGCATCCTCAATTCCAACAGGTCATGAGTTATGCTTTCATGAGATTCTCGGGTAAAACGGGGCACCTAAAAAATTACCAAACTATCTACATGCTTGTTTAAGGATAAAATGTTATAAAAAAGAATGAAGTTTTAATTTCGCCAAAGATTTTAATACATAATCAAAATCCTAAACTTGTTGAAAATTTTAAGTTTCAAGTTTAAAGAGGTCAAGTCCCCAGCAGAGTCACCACTGTGAGCGGACGACCTTTTCCCCGCCTGCGGGGGCCGTGTGAGATGCGCTGCACGGGGGAAATAACAATTGGTGCTATGAAGCATGCTGAGGGATTGATCCCCATTTCAGGCGTGATGAAAGCACTGATGTCGAAGTTGGATTTAAGTTCAAATTAGGTGTTAAAGGATACAGGATCAAAATCCCATACTTAAAATAGAGTCACCACCCGATTCAGCTCAATAGTGAAATTTTGGTACGATTTTCCCACTAGGTGGTAAACCGTACCTTAAGTAGAGATTCTGAGTTTGCATGATGTTATCTATTTTTCATTAGGCCAAGTTAAAACATTTCATTCTTTCTTAATCGGTTTAATCCACCCTATTTATTTGTGTTTTCGGTTATTATGTTGTTATCGCGTTTATCACGCATTGAATAAATTATTACAGTCATCCAAAAGTAATTGCAGAAATTGAATTTATTATAGGGCTTTCAAATCCTATACATTCTCTATGCAACAAATAAAATACCCGAAGGCCTAACATCCATCTAACCTAAATCTACGTACACAAAACGGTTAGCATAGATACGGCATGTTGTGCGAGACATATAACGAATCATGTATAGTTAGCAAACCAAACAAGACCCGAGTTAGCGTGAACATGGCATAAATATTTATATCGTTGTGAAGCCCGGTTGGATGGCTAAAATTAGATTTGAACGGCATTTGAGGAAAATTCTGTTTTTAACCAAATCATAGACTTGACTGTTATTTTGTTTGGATTATTAGTGAAAATGCTACATGGTATGGGGTGGGGTCTGTTTTTAGAAGGTTTTGGACCTCCATTGTTGCACTGTGTATCTTAGCTTCAGAAAATATACTATGCCGGGAATGAACAAAATAAAATAGCTATCCAGAAGGTCATGCCGCCGGCAACATGGCTAATGCCGCTGGCGACATCAATGATGAAACTAGAGGCATCAGTCTATAGGCAAGTTGCGTGGCTTTCTGAGTACCATAAAGAAAGCGGTCCTATAAGAAAGTGAGGCCTCTAGGGAATGTGATGTCACTAGCGGTATCAGCGATGTCTCTAGTGACATGAGTGATACCGCCAGCGACATCACATATCTCTAGTGACTTCAATTTCTTGCAATAGCACAGGTAATGGTCAAAAAATGACCGAAAGCCCGAAAAGAACTCAAATCAACAAGACTCAGCACAAACCAATAATATTAATGCCAAAGAGCTTTGAGACTCAGGATTTTTACCTCGAGGGCCGTGAATCCACCTCTTCGTGAATCAAAGAACGCCTCCGGGGAGCTTGTAATGATGATTTGGTAGTAAATTGGGTACTAAGTCTCTAAGTTCCTATTTAGATTGATTTTAACTTAATGTCTACTGATTTTAAGCTCACAATCAGAGAGTTCAAAGAAGAAAAACCAGGAAAAATGGATTGAGAATCCTTTTTCCTACCTTTTCTAATTCTTAGCCTACTAAAATCTATTTTCTCACTCTAGAATTCTATAAGTTCAAATTTCAGATTAATCTTATGTTTTTCTTTTTTTTTTTCCTTTTTTTTGAAACCCAAAGTGTGTTTTTACAGGCAAATTGGGGTGGTGTTCGAGACCTTTCAGCCATATTCACCAAAATGGCAAAAAAGAGACTGTCCCAAGGAGGAAGAAGAAAGTTGCCAGTAGAGCCCAATTTGGCCATGCCGCTGGTGACATGGATGATGCCGCCGGCAGTATAGAGTGATGCAGCTGGTGGCATTAGCTTTCAAAAAGCTGACTATCAGTCGGCCCACAAGCCTGAAAAGTTGCCAAACACAGGTCAAAGGGGTCAAAGCGGGATTTTTGAATTTTAATGATATTTTAATGGGTATTTAGAGATTTATTTAATTTGGGTGTAAATCATCGATTCAAGCTCCTATCGGATGCGTTATCGGCCACGCAGAACTGGATTTTACCAAGTATAAAGTTCACAAGGAACATTATATTGGTAATAAAAATTCTAAAGAGAACTTTTATTTTGAGGCAATAAAATCGGGTACATGTCATCATCATCTCGCAAGAGGGACTGCAAAATCCCGTGCTCACAATGTGGTCATCTTTCTTGGAAAGGGTCCAAGCAGATAATCTCCTAAGGACTGAAGGTGGTGTCTTAAGTTTGACACATGGATATATCTTGGAGATATATTGGAGACCGCAGTAAGATAAACACTTGGTATATATATCAATGTGTTAGTGTTTATCTTCATGAAATAATCTTTGTGAATATCCTCATACTTGAGATACTGGTTACCTTGTGTGGTACGATTGCTATACTTTGGGTCATTATTACACACTCATTAATTTAGAGGTATAGTGATGACAACATGTTGGTAAGCTGAGTAGTCAGAAAGAATCCATCGCTCAGGATATATTAAGGAGTTGTACCTGGCCACTTGTTGAAATGATGATTGCTATAAACCTCTGATCAGAGCATGTGTTTGATAGAAATGGTTTGTAGTCAAACACGTTATGGTAAAAGGCAATATACTTCGGTAACAAGTTAATAACTGGGATAGCTTGGAGCAACCTTGATATTAGTGGGTTAACACTTTAACCGAACCCTATAAACTAGATGGTACTAATATTAAAGAATGGAAGGAGTTCATCGCATTGGACAACTATTGCATTAACTAGGATTAAGTCATAAGTATAAATGATATTCCGAGTAATGGGGGATTGTAGACCATTGCTAGAGGCGTACTACAGTCGTTTAAGGTAATCAAGTTTTATTCACGATCTAGAACCTCGAGCCAATGGTTTCATTAGAACAAGGGTTGGTTAAGCCTTAACAGCTCAATACTTTGGGATCCTACAAGCTGACACACATTGGACCTTCATCGGACTAAGTAAAGAACTAATAGATTTATTCTATTATGAAAATATTATATAAATAACAATTGGATTATTATTTAATTTTTTAGAAATGATTAGATAATATTTTTGGATAAACCAAGGAATTTATTTTGACTAGTAACTAATTATTAGGGTCGGAAAATAAATATTTATTTGAAAGGGATTAAAAGAGAATTTTTCCTTGGCGAATTAAATGGCCCGAAAGTACAAAAGCATTTTTGTATAGGCTTGGGTGCGTGGGAGTGCACTATAAGGTGGGCGAGCAATGCCTAGCATTGCTCACGGCAGCCTAGCCTCATCGCTTGGGCCGTGAGGCCCGGTTGGTGCACAAGACAACACGTTGCATATGGACTATTGCCCATGGATCCATTGGATCCATGGGCGGGACTCGCGTGGGATGTGCAAATTATATGTGCACATCCCTCATCGATTTTGGGGGAGCAATTTTGCTTCCCTAAGCCTATAAATAGGGTTCATCTCTCCCCCTTTCAAATTGCATCGAAGCTTAAAGCTAAATCCTAAGTTGAGATTTGCAAAGATTAATCTCTCGAGTAATTGAGCAAGTTCTTTTTTATGTGCTTGAATTTATTCTAGCACCTCTAGTCTATATTTTCGGGTGGGGCTTCTAGAGTGGTCTAGCAACTACTTGAGGCTCCTTAGTTCTTCCTCTTTGGGAGGTTTTGGTTGGTAGGGTTCGTGTGGATACTCGTAGAGGCTATCCTACACTTGAAGGGTTGAGCAAGAAGGTTCTGCTAAAAAACGCTTCAACTGGTAAGTTTTCTTTCTCTTTTTATTCTTAGGTCCTTTTCTTTAAGCGTTTTTAGACTTAATAATATGCTCAGGTTGTTTTGTATGCTTAGTTTTTTTATGCTTAGGTTGTAGCTTAGAGTTATAATGTGCTTAGGTTATAGCTTAGAGTTATAACATGCTTAGTGGAAAATATATGTGCTAGGATATAATTTAGAATTATGGTATGCCTAGCCCTTTTTCATGCTGACTTAGATAGAGAATTATTTAGTTAAGGCATTAATTAATTTATATGCATCTACTAGGATTTCCTAGGGACATGGACAAAATTTTGAATTTTTGTCATGCCTGTTATGCATGTTTAATTTGACTGTCAGTTCCCAACAGTGGTATTAGAGCCTGCCTATTTAGTTCATAATTAAATTAGAACTGAACTGAATATTATTTTCTATTTAAAATGATTTGTTTATTTAATGTTTTAGAACAATGTATATGAACTTGTGCAATTCATTTCAAGGTTAGAAAATGGTTATGAATAATTTTGAATAAGCCTGCTCAACTTACTCAAATTATACTAGTTTCAATAATTTATATAAATTATATGGGTTATAGATGCTTCCAATTTACATGAATTGGAAGAATGAAATTTATTAGTTCAAGAGAATCCATTGGTCTTCAAGTTTTTGCCCGTATTTGTTCTGGCTAAGGATTGGACTTGGTCTCTACTCAATTCAAGGGCAACTCTCCCACCTAGGAACCTATATCGGTGCAGCTTGAATTGACCAACCGAGGATTAAATATGGACTAATTTATTTCTAGTATATAAGATGGTGCTTATATATGTTTCAATAACAAAGTAAAAAATTAAATTTATTGACCAAAAGCTTAAAGGAAATGCAATATAAATATAACAAATAAAAGTGTTAATTATTTTGCATATAATCTAGGTTGATGGAATAATTATAATAAAGAGCTTAAATCCACCTACAGTTGGACCTTATAAATTAATTCTAAAATTCCTTGAATTAATATAAATTATTATAAATATGTCATCTGATAAAATCCTAGATTGGGTGAGATGTTTAACACTAATAAAGTTCCAAAGTAAATATATTAAGGCAAGTTATAGTCTTCCTTACTCAAATTTATAATATTATCTCTTTGGGCTATCAAAGTGCTATGCAAAGCATTCCTTCTAGTCCACATTTATTGGTTGTAAAGTTTGGGATAGGGTCTGCCTTAACGGTACTGGGGTAGTCCACCATAAAATTAGAGGCTAGGCCCAGCTCTGAGACATATTCAAGGGGATGCTAATATAAGAGCACACATCCCTAGGGATTAGGGAACTTGAATGAATTAGAAATTGCATACAATGCAAATGGAATGGGATTCCAACTATAACTAACCATTGTGAGTTGACTCATAAAATTGGGGGTCATAATGGACTAGTTATGGATGCTACCTACTAAGAAATTTAGCTGGGCTAAAATTCCCGAATTTAATAGAATGTGCTATTGTAAATTTAAAAAAAATAGTAGGACTAATGTATTTAATTAAAAGTCCTTACGTTTATGACATGTTCTTAAACTAATAGCTAAACTCTTTTTCTTTTCTTATATCTTAGGTTGAAAATGACTTCCAACGTTAATCTTTGTATGTTACTTGACACCAAATTGAATACCTCAAACTTTTCTGATTGGTTCTAAGTTGTGAGAATATTTCTCAGATCGGGAATTGCCTATATTCTAATTGAAATTTTCCCTGCTAAACCTAATGTTGAGGATCATGTGGAACATGAGGCCTGGTTGAAGCAAGGAAAGATCATGAGACTGCCATGTGTATCATGTTAGGGTCCATGAATCATAAGCTTCAGAAACAACATGAGAACATGCCCTTGGAGGACATGGTTCCCCTTCTTGAAGAGCTCTTTTTGAAGTGCAAAAGGACATAGAGGTAGGAGACCTCCAAGATCCTTTTCGAAACAAAGATGCAAGCTATAACCTCTGCTTCTCAACATGTATTGAAACTCTTGGGATACCTTGAGAAGCTGAATCGATTGGGATTCAAGATGAACCATGACTTGAGCATTGACCTTGTGTTGATGTCCTTGATAGATAGTTACGCAGGCTTCGTGACTAACTGTTACATGAACAAGATTAATTCTACTATCCCTGAATTAATCAACATGCTGAAAATAGTAGAACCTCAGATCAAGAAAGATTAAAAACCTCTAATATTGGTTGAGAAAGGTAAGGCTTCTAAGAAAAAGATTCAAGCACTAGGTGCTGAGAAAAGAATCAGTAAAAAGAAGAAAAAAATATGACATCTAAGTATGTCTGCTTCGAGTGTGGGAAATCGAGACATTGGAAGAGGGATTGCAAAGCTCCTACTTTTGAGCATTTGAAGAAGAAGCCTATAGAGGCATCTACTTCAATTATGTTTGTAATTGAAAACTTTGCTACTTTTTCTTATGAATCAACATGGGTATTAGATACTGGTTGTGGTTCTCATATCTTTACTTCTATGGAGGGACTAAGGAATAGTAGAAAACTTGGAAAAGGGGAGATGGACCTGCATGTTAGAAATAGAGCTAGAGTTGCTGCATTAGCTGTAGGAAGCTTTAATCTTATTTTGCCAAGTGGACTTGTTTTAGTTTTGGATAATTGTTACTACATTCCGAGTGTTACTAAGAATATTGTATATGTTCCGTGTTTAGCAGCAGAAGGATTTGAAATTTTTTTTTTGAATAATAATTGTAAGATTCATTTGAATAATGTTCTTTATGGTTATGGAATGTTGACTGGTGGCATTTAAGTTCTTAATACTAAAACAGAAGTTTTCAATATCAATAATGTGAAGAAAGTTAAATTAGATAATAAGAATTCCTTCTACTTATGGCATTAACATTTAGGCCACATAAACGAAGATCGCTTAACCAAGTTGCATAAATGTGGAGACTTGGGACCAATAGACTTGGAGTCTTATGGTGATTGCGAACCTTGTTGAAGAGGAAAAATGAAAAAGTTACCCTTTCAAGGAAAGGGTGAATGGGCCACGAGTACATTGGAACTTATACATACTGATGTGTGTGGTCCAATGAGTGTTCAGGCACTAGGAGGATACACCTACTTCATAACCTTTATTGATAATTATTCATGATACCGTTATTTGTACTTAATGAAGCACAAGTCTGAAAGTTTTGAAAAGTTTAAACTATTCAGAGCTGAAGTAGAGAAACAGCTTGAGAAAAGTATTAAAACACTTCAATCGGATCGAGGGGGAGAATACTTAAGTTAGAAGTTTCAGGATTATATAAAGGAAAATAGGATAGTTCCCCAATGGACCCCTCCTAATACACCCCAACACAATGGAGTGTCAGAAAGGAGGAATCAGACTTTATTAGATATGGTTCAGTCCATGATAAGCCATATAGATCTCAGTAAATCCTTTTGGGGATATGCACTAGAGAGCGTGGTTTATTTTTTAAATAGAGTGCCCTCTAAATCCGTAGATTTTACACCTTATGAAAGATGGTGTAATAAAAAGCCATCTCTAAGTCACTTAAGGTTATGGGTCTATCCTGCCATGGTAAACAAGATAGCATTGGATAAGCTAAATAATAAATCTGACAAGTGTCTGTTCATTCGATATCCAAAGGAAACAATTGGATATCTGTTTGACCAACCCAAAGCATAGAAGGTATTTGTGTCTCGGAATGCTCACTTTTTGGAAAAGGAACACTTACTTGCAAAAGTCAGTGGAAGAAATATTGAACTGGAAGTTTAAGAGGAAGAAACAGACATTGAATTGATTGACCTCATTCTAGATACACAAGAAAGTGAGATCCAAGAACAGCCTGTCAAAACACAAACATTACAAAGATGAGGTTGTGTTCATAAAGGTCTTGATAGATATGGTTTTATCTTCACTGATGATATATCTCATGGAGGATGCTGAACCAAGGACACATGATAAGGCAATGAAAAGCTCAGATTCTGATAAATGGCTGAAAGCCATTAAATCAGAAATGGATTCCATGTATGAGAACCAAGTTTTGAATTTGGTTGATGCACCGCAATAGGTTAGACCAATTGGGTGCAAATGGGTAATTAAGAAGAAGACTGACATGGACGGTAATGTAATTACCTATAAAGCAAGGTTGGTTGCAAAAGGTTATAGTTAACATGAAGGTATCGACTATGATGAAACTTTCTCACCGGTAGCCATGCTTAAATCCATAAGGATACTCCTCGCCATTGCTGCTTATTACGATTATGAGATCCAGTAGATGGTTGTTAAAACAGCATTCCTGAATGGGGATTTAGACCGAGATGTGTATATAACACAACCTGAAGGTTATACATCTTAGAATTGCTCGAAGGTATGCGTGCTACAAAGATCCATTTGTGGACTTAAGCAGGCATCTAGGAATTGGAATATAAGGTTTGATTAGACAATCCGTGAACTAGATTTCTGTCCAAACGTTAATAAGCCTTGTGTTTACAAGAAGATTAGTGGGAGTGCAGTTGTTTTCTTAGTATTGTATGTCGATGACATTCTACTAATAGGAAATGATATTTCTCTTCTTCAAAATGTTAAAGTATGGTTGTCAAGAAAATTCTCCAAGAAAGTCCTTGGTGAAGCACCATTTATACTAGGTATAAAGATCTATGGGGATAGATCCAAGAGGCTGTTAGGTCTTTTGCAAAGTACATATATAGACAAGGTATTAAATAGGTTCAACCTTTAGTATTCAAAGATAGGTTATCTCCCGATGACAAAGGGGATAAACCTTTCTAAGGCGGAGTGTCCGAAGATACCTCAGGAAAGAATTTACATGAAGGATATACCCTATGCATCCACAATAAAATCCATCATGTATGTTATGATATGTACTAGGCCAGATGTCTCTCAGGCTTTGTGCTTTACGAGCAAATATTAGTCAGATCTAGGTGAAAAGAACTGGATGGCCGTCAAGGCAATCCTTAAGTACTTGAGAAGGACTAAGGATGAGTTCTTGATTTATGGAGAAAGTGACCTCACAATTAGAGGTTACACTAATGCGAGTTTTCTATCTAACAAGGATGACTTTAAGTCTAGTTAGGTTTTGTATATGTGTTAAATGGAGGGGCGGTATGCTAGAAGAGTTCCAAGCAAGAAAGTACTACTGATTCAACCACAGAATTTGAATACATTGCTATATGCGAAGCAACAAAAGAAGCTGTCTGGTTAAAGTGATTTATTGGTGATCTTGGTGTGGTGCCAGAGGCTATTGATCCAATTACTTTGTATTGTGATAACAATGGTGCCATGGTTCAGGCAAAGGAACCATGGTCTCATTAGAAAATCAAACATGTATCTAAAAAGTATCATGTAATCAGGGAGATTGTTGATGCTAAGACAATAAGACTAGAATATGTTCCTACTGATTAGAACCTCGCGGATGGTCTAGCAAAGCCATTGACTCAAGTCAAGCATGACCAGCATTTTAAAGCATATGGATTAAGACATATGGCTAATTAGCCTTAGTGCAAGTGGGTGTTTATTGGACATGATGTATGCCCTTAAGGCAATCACGGTGATATATCTTAATTATATAATAGAAAAAATATTTTATTTAATTTATAAAGGCATTTAATCTTTTGTTTTATGTTGACATGTTTATAAATATATTATAGGTGGTTAAAATATATTCATTGATGTATGTATGCAAAACTCCTTGACGTATCATAGCATGAAGTCGGAGAAATTATAGTTGGACTATATTTGGTGGAACCTGCTTCATGTGCAATTATGAGTATGTCTAAACTATCCCTATTTATAGTTTCATCAAGAAAGGATATTGATGAAGTGGAAAGACTAGCATGTGGTCAACTTTTTTGGAAATGGTCCAAGTAGTTAATCTCCTAAGGACTGAAGGTGGTGCCTTAAGTTTGACACATGGATATATCTGGGAGATATATTGGAGACTACAGTAAGATAAACACTTGGTATATATATCAATATGTTAGTGTTTACCTTCGTGCAATAAGCTTTCCGAATATCCTTAGACTTGAGATACTGGTTACCTTGTGTGGAAATATTGCTATACTTTGGGTCATTACTACACACTCATTAATTTAGGGTGTTACAAGTGATTATGGGTATAGTGGTGACATCACATTGGTAAGCTGAGTAGTTAAAAAGAATCCATCGCTCCGAATATATTAAGGAGTTATACCTGGCCACTTGTTGAAGTGATGATTGGTATAAACCTCAGATCAGAGTATGTATTTGATAGAAATAGTTTGTAGTTAAACATGCTATGGTAAAAGGCAATATACTTCGGTAACATGTTAATAACTGGGATAGCTTGGAGCAACCTTACTATTAGTGGGTTAATACTATAATCGAACCCTACAAACCAGATGGTACTAATATTAAAGAATGGAAGGAGTTCATCGCATTAGACAACTATTTCATTAACCGGGATTAAGTCATAAGGATAAATGACGTTCCGAGTAATGGGGGATGGTAGACCCTTGCTAGAGGCGTACTACAGTCGTTTAAGGTAATTGAGTTCTATTCATGGTCTGGAACCTCGAGCCAATGGTTCCATTAGAACAAGGGATGGTTAAGCCTTAACAGCTGAATACTTCAGGATCCTATAAGGTTTCATACATTGGACCTTCAACGGACTAAGTAAAGAACTAATAGATTTATTCTATTATAAAAATATTATGCAAATAATAATTGGATTAGTATCTAATTAGTTAGAAATAATTAGATCATTTTGGATAAACCAAGGAATTTATTTTGACCGATAACTAATTTATTAGGGTCGGAAAATAAATATTTATTTGAAAGGGATCAAAAGGGAATTTTGCCTTGGAAAGTTAAACGGCCTGAAAGTGTAAAAGCAGTTTTGTACAGGCTCAGGTGCATGGGAGTGCATCGAAAGGTATGCGTGCAATATCTAGCATTGCTAGTGGTAGCCCATAAAATGGGCTGCCTAAATGCGCAGCCCATAAGGTGTGCCGTGAGCTGGGCTCGGGGCTTTGGCCGCATGGCCTAGCTTGTGCATAAGGTAGGCTCGTAAGAGCCTGCCTTGTGGTAGCTCTATACAGCGTGCATTGCACCCTCCATATGGGATGTTGCCTATAAATCCAAATGGATCCATGGGCGAGGCCCGCGTGGGATGTGCAAATTGTGCGCAATCCACATCGGTTTTGGGGGAGCAATTGCTCCCCTGAGCCTATAAATAGGGTTCATTTCTTCCCATTCCAAGTTGCATAGAAGCTCAAAGCTAAATCCTAAGTTGAGATTCACAAAGATTAATCTCTTGGGTAATTGACAAGTTCTTTTTGACGAGCTTTAATTTATTTAAGCACCTTTAGTCTATATTTTTAGGTGGGGCTTCTGGAGTGGTCCAGCAACTACTCGTGGCTCTTTAGTTCTTCCTCTTTGGGAGGTTTTGGTTGGTGGGGTTAATGTGGATACTCATAGAGGTTATCATATGCTTAGAGGCTTGTGCAAGAAGGTTTTGCTAAAACACGCTTCAATTGATAAGTTTTCTTTCTTTCTCTTTTTGATATTAGGTCTTTTTCTTTAAGCATTTTTAGACTTAATAGTATGCTTAGGTTATTTTGCATGCTTAGTTTATTCTATGTTTAGGTTATAGCTTAGAGTTATAACTTGCTTAAGTTATAGCTTAGAGTTATAACATGCTTAGTATAAAATATATGTGCTAGGATATAATTTAGATTATGGTATACCTAGCCCTTTTGCATAATAACCTAGGTAGAGAATTATTTAGTTAATTCTTTAATTAATTTATATGCATCTATTAGGAGTTCCTTGGGACAGGGACAAAATTTTGAATTTTCACCATACCTGTTATGCATGTTCAATTTGACTGTCCGTTCCCAACAGGATGGACCTGTAAAGATTATCCCTATTATTGATTAATTCAAAAATGGCTTACCTTGATTCTTGATTGACTTTCATGAAAACAAAAATATTTTTTCCCCTTCAATCAATGATCAAGGTGAGCTCAGGGACTTGTCCTAAATATAATGGAAATGTAAGGTTGAGAGGGAGTGGGGTTGGCCTCGAACTTGAACTAGATGAAATCCTAGTGTTTGTTGAAGCAATGACGAAAAAATCTGTCCTTAGATGATGAGATAAGGCCAGTATAGCTGGGCCGGACCCATACGGGTAAGATTCTCATAAAAGGTCCCTAACGGAGGGATTTAAAAAGATAGACAGTCCCCTCGTCTCCCGCCTCACGCCAAAACTTCCCACTCTGTCTTTTTCAGCGATTTTACTCAATACTCAACTGAAGATGTATAAAAAGATCCCAAAGACCTACCATTTCTTCCTGTGATTGGAGGATTTACCCTTGACGGATAATTCGGGACTTTGAGAATGTCCATTATCCGTTGGTTATGCTTTTCGTGAGAGAGACTCATTTTTTGGGCTTAATCCTGCCTCTGAAGTCCCTTTGATCCCTCCTCCAAAGACTCACGCCTTAAAACTCCAGGTAATTCCATTCGATTCCCCATTTTCCAATTTTAAATTTTTGGCGATTTCTTGGATTTTGGCATGATTTAGGGTGTTTTAGACCTTGGAATAAAGCCTGATGCATGTAACTTTAGCCTAGGATGCTTTTAGGATAGTTTCGGATGAACTTTTGTTGAGGTTGTGTGATTTTGGATTTTTAGGAGTTTTGTCTGAGTAGGGACTATTCACATAGGACCCATACCGGTGCAGGGGGACCCGTATGGGTCCCGTTTTGATACAAATACAACTTGTGGACCCGTACGAGGTGGGGCTTACCCATACGGGGTCCTGTCCTCAGGGACAGAAAATGGCCTCCTTCAACTTTTGCAATCCTTTTCTAATTTCTAAATTTTTTGCTCCCATAGAGGACTATGGGGGCTTTGAGCTTCTGCTGAAAGTGGTATGAGGAGATTTATGCCATAGGAGACATGAAGCTATTAGTCTGTATAGATTCCTTTAGGTTTAGTGACATCATCAGCACCATCCTTAAGGCCCCAAGACACTAGCCCCTGGTGCTATCTTAGCCTTGATAGAGAGATGGTCGGAGATGACCTATACCTTCCATTTACCTATAGCGGAGGTCACCATTTCTCCTTCGGATGTGTGGGCCACCACAGGCTCGGCGTGGAGCGGGGACGTGGTCCATTTTGATGTTTATGCTACCGGTGGCATTCTTGGCCTGAGGTGAAGGCCGATATTACTAGTTTACTTGGGCTTCATCCAGGTGGGACGAATAAGTGCAAGTATGGGGACTTGCATGCTTACTGGATTGCACAGCCGATGCCCATTCTGGCTAACATGAGGAACCGGTATGCTAGATCTTTTCTATTAGCATTCCTTACCACCATCTTCTTTCCCGTCTACTCGGGTAACCTCAACTACGATCTACTTTCTATTGTGGAGGATCTTACAACTGAATCTCGCAAGAACTAATGCGAGACCATTCTAGTATAGCTGTATTATGGATTGAATGTAGTGGTCCAGGGTGAGCAGTCTGAGCTCAATAGATCTACCATCCAATACTGCTGGTAAATCCTTAATTGATCTCTTGTGTTGTAGCTAATCCTTACTTTATTTCACAGATTTGGGCTTTGGAGAACCTATTGATCCCTAGGCCAGGATTACCCATATAGCCTGAGATGCCGCATATCATATCTAGGTGGATGGGGCTTTGGCAAAATCAGTCGTTGACTACGGTGCAGTACCGAGAGTTCTTACGCCAGTTGCACTCAGATCGGGTAATCTTCTTTACTATTGAACTTGCATTATACATTTTGACAAACCATTAGTAAAAACTGTATTGACTAGGTCATGATGCTCACCATGCATTCATTTTATGCAGGTTGTCTGAGATCCATGGGAGAGACTGGCCACCTACGGAGCCACTAAGAGGATGTGGACCAATGTGGATGACCGCTACTTCATGCTGGAGTCCTCACTCTCCCTAGAGTGGTACTTTGGCAAGCAGACCTGGGGGTGGAGTAGTGCTATGGTGGAGAGACCAATTCCTCCCCCGATCCTGACTGGTGTCTTTGGGCCTCATCTCATGGCAGGGACTGATCAGGGGCTTTACTTATTGGGTGAGGGAGCTCACATGCTGTCTGTTGAGGGCCCTTATGCTGAGTTTATTGATTCTTCCCTCCTACCACCCTGTGATAGGATCCATCGTGAGGAAGAGTCCCTAGAGTTTCACCAGAGTGATGGTGAAGATAATGATGATGATGATGATGGTGATGAGGGCAGACCAAGCGGTGATTGCGGGGGTCCATTTATAGTCGGGCATGCCCGAGGTTTGGTTAGGTCAGCTACTCCTTCTTCCTAGGTATACTTCTAACTTGGTCTTTGTGAATGCCTTACTAATTTTTGTAATTGACTATGATCTAGAGTCTTATTCTTCATTGCTTGCAGCCTCCCATTTCTACACGAAAGAGGTCAGCTGCTACCACTGCTACTACTGTCCCTGAGCCGTGGGCAAAGCAGTCTTAAGCCTCTGGATCTATGAAGGAGGGCATCCTCTGGGCTAAGTTGGATACTTTCTTCTGGCTCCTTTACCTCTTGGGGAATTGGGCTATCAAGAAGCTCGAGGAGTCGGTCCAGCCTATTGGTTTCACTCCTTCCAGCTCCACCCATGTAAGGAATCCTTTAGCTTGGCCTTTGTCAATTACTACTTAAGATGACTCATTCTGATGTGACCCTCTCTTTTCAGGTGACCATTTTTTTGGCTAAGAGGATAGCCCGGGGTTATTTTTCAATACGGGATCTGCTATTGGCCAAGGATGCACTAGCTTCGGTAAGTTTCATTTACCTGTAAAATTTTAATAAACTATGCATGCATGCCATGACATTTGTATATATGTACTGATCTTATGGTTTCTATTGTAGACTTTACTAGTCATGGAGCGGAGCAGATTTGCGCAGGACTTGGATGCTTCTGAGGGGAGAACTAGATTTTTAGAGGAGCAACTATGGGTAGCCACTACTGAGGCTGATAAGGCTAGGGCCAAGACCGCTCATGCAAGGACTGAGATTGAGATGCTGAGGGGTCAGCTAGCGAGGATGACTGAGGAGAGGTAGACATCGGTCCATTCTGATGATGAGTCCAAGGATGATTTTTCTGCATATCTAGTGACTTAGAGAGGCGTGGATCAGTAGATTGAGGGGAGTGATGTTGTTGGGGCTACTATAGGGACCTCAGAGACTAGGGCCCCGCCCAGCCGACTACTGGTACTAGTGATGTCGAGGACCATAGACATGGATGATCTGCTAGTGGATACTTAAGACCAAACCCAGGAGGGCCACCATGGTGAGATCCCCCGGCAGCTTAGGTTATGATTACTTCTTCTGAACTTGTTGGTACTTTTTGGGCCCAACGTGGCTCTCTTTTGATTGTCAATTTCTAGATTGGTACTTTTGATATTTCTTTCTGTGCATGTGGATTTTTCTTAAATTTAGGCTATTTGAATATTGTTGCTTTGAGAACCCGTATTCTGTCCAATGATTTTGCAATGAGGGGATTGGGTTAAGTTCTAACTTTTGCATAGGTAACTCAATGTGAGATGACCTATCGAATATTTTATTTATTTTTCTTTTCTTTTTGTCCTAATTTTTGCCTGGGCTATCCTTGACAGCTTAGCCCAGCATACCTTTTTTCCCTTTAGCTTTAATTTTTGGCTAGACTGCCCTTTTGGGTTTTCAACCTAGCAAGCTTTTGCCATAATTTTTGCCGAGACAACACTTTCAAGTTTTTAATCCCGCAGGTTGCACACTTTCAGGTTTTTAATCCCGCAGGTTGTCTTAATTTTTGCCTGAATTGTCCTTGATGGCTTAATCCAGTAGACTTTTTTTCTTTTCACCTTAACTTTTGCCTGGACTGCCCTTTCGGGTTTTCAATCCAGCAGGCTTTACTAAATATTGGAAATGCGTGATAAAGATGAATACAATAATGCATAACATGTAGAGAAAAATTGATGATCATATACCAGCGATTATTTCACCTAAAGACATGCATGCATTCATAAGACCAAGATTCTTAGAAAAGTCATAACATGTTCATTGATGAGATTAATTTGAGTACATAGGCAATGATAACAATTTCCAATGGTTAACCCCTACTGCCTACTAGTCTTTTACAGATTTTCTAGAAAGCAACTGACATTTTTCTCTCGATTCCCTAACTTTTGCCTAGGCCCCCTTTTCAGGTTTGCATCCTAGCGGGCTTTTATTGGAGTGCCCAAATTTTTGCCTGACAGTTTATAGGATACCAATCAGTAGGCTACACCCTAATTTTTGCCCGAGCAGTAAACGACCGCTCATCGGGTGCTTTATTCTTTATTTTTTTATTCTTTGTGCCGCTTTTTTAGGATTTAACTCTTTTGACCTAGACATGATAACGCTTGAGCCTATCTTGATTCACTGGATTCACAAACTCATTTCCATCCATGTCTATAAGCTTGATTCCTCCTTTACTAAGAACCTTCTTTATAACAAATGGTCCTTCCTAATTAGGCGTGAATTTGCCCCTAGCGTCGGTGTTGACCTGGCGTAGTTGCTTGAGTACCAGATCACCCACTTTGAGAGATTGTTTTAGGTATCTGATTCTATTGATATAAGCTTATGCCATGTGCTGTTAGTGCATCTAAAGATGGTCAAGTGCCCTGAGTCACTTTTCATCTATTGTAGTCAACTGTTAATACCTAGCTCTTGCCCAGTCTAATTCTTTTAACTGTGATTCAAGTGCCACTCTTAGGGATCTTACTTATATTTCAATTGGTAATATGACTTCCATTCCATATACCAAGGAGAACGGTGTTTGACCGGTTAGAGTTCCTACACTAGTTCTGTACCCCCAAACTGTGAGTGGAAGTTTATCAGCCTAATCTCTATAAGTAGCTACCATTTTGGACAAAATCTTCTTGATTAACTTATTGCCAGCCTCAACTACCCCATTAACTTGTGGTCTATATGGAGAAGATTTGTGATGTTCAATGTCAAATTTCTCAAACAACTTAGCCTGCCCTTTGAAATTAAACTCCGTTGTCAGAAACTACATGGTCCAGGATTCCATATCTTGGCCATTTTCTTAGCGGTGATGTTGGTGTAAGATTCGGCCTCTATCCATTTCGAAAAAATAATGAATTACAGCTATGATGAATTGGTGACCATTGGCTAATGATGGCTGAATTTTGCCAATTATATCTATCCACACCGAGAAAGGCCAAGGAGTAGACAAGTTGGGAATTTTGAAGGAAGAGAGATATTTTATTTCCTCGTGAATCTGACATTCGTGACATTTCTTGACTGATCAGTCTCCTTTGAGCTCTTGGGATGGTCAATTTGTGATTTTCTACTTTTGTGATTAAAGTCGTCCTGTTGGTCCCCCCTTCTGAAGAAAGAAAGACCTAGGCTAATTGTTATCATGTTTGCTAAGCACTTTATTGTCTCTCTTTTGATGATAGATTTTAAACATTGGATGTTTATACCATTACGTTGCACTTAAGGTCAACTTCATTAATGAATATGATGATAGTTTTAAGAATGTTGTAGTTATGAGTGCATGATGTCATTAGATTGAAATACTCGCGGAAAATGTGAATGATAGGTGCATCAATTTATTCATGATGTGTTAAAAATAAGGATACTGATGCTTGCAACTTATTCATTATATGCCTTATAAGCGGCATTGTTTGCAAAAAAAATGTTTGTAATATTAAAAATTACATTATTTGAATCATCCTCCACAGGCGGAGGGTCTTGTTGATTGACAGCTGAACTGGTAGCCTTGGTGTGCAATCCTGCTTGTGTTTCCTCAGCCACTGCTTTTGCTAAGTTCTTGATAGCCTTATTGATAGGATTGCCTTTCTCATTCCTTTTCCAATTCTTCCTCATAAGAACCGCTAGTACTTTAGTGATGGACTCGATTGCCTCATTCATTTTATCTTCTTCAGCATTCCCACATACTTCTACAAAAAACTGAGGTTTTAATCAAGCAGCCTTTCTTGAAGTCATATACATTATTAAAGATCTCAAATTTGGGGACCCTTTTGCCACTAACTTTGGCAGGTTCCTCTTCACCTGTGAATTCCTATTGCCTGATATTATCTCCTATCATGAGGTAGGACTGAGGCTTGGACTTTTTGGCACCTGGATGATTCACTAGAATGAGTCTAAATGGCCATGGAAGAGGCGAGAGGGGATCAAGCATTCCCTATAGATTATTTCCGAGCCCTTTACCTTTTATGTAACCCTACTTCATCATTATCTTCTCAATTTTGAGTGGTATGTACCACTTAACTGCAAATTTCATGCCTTGGAGAGCTACAACCACCTTAGATTCTTTTTCCTCAACTTCCGTGGCTACTATGGCAGATGGTTCATCTACATCAATGGTTACTAGCTTGCCATTATAGATGAGCTTAACTTTCTGATGAATAGTGAAATCTAATGCATGGATCCAAGGTCAACCCAACAGTAATGAGTAGGTGATAGGGATATCGAGAACAGTGAACAAAACCTCGAACTTCACACCCCCAATTATAAGTTAAGCTTTAAAGACCGCAATGACACTTCTCTTTGTATCATCATATGCCCTTTTAATAGTATTAGACTTCTCTAACATGGACTCGTCCAGCCCTAAATAAGGAAGGATCTTAGCTGGATAGAGGTTAAGGACAGAACCGCCATCCACCATAACACGAGGAATAGAATGATCAAAGATTTGAACCCTAATGAAGAGTGCCTTGTTATGCTTGTTTCCTTTGGCTTGGAGGTCTAATAGGTAGAACTTGATGGGTTCAATCTGATCAGGAGGAGATACCCTGATAATTGAGAATACCTCAACCAGAGTAGTAGATGGTGTAGCTTCCATACTCAATAACTTTTCTATCAAACCCTTGCGATGATCCTTAGAGTCAATAAGAGGTTGACAGATGCTATGCTTAGCAAGTGTAACTTGCAATTGCTGGATGAGAGAGGTGACTTTTGAATCTTTCTTCTCATTGCCGGCTAAAGTTTGGGTTTCACTTAAAGTTGTGAAGATCAAGCCCTGATTGATACTTGGAATAACCCGGATATCTATATCTGTACCCCTTCTTCTTCTTAGGAGAGGATCAGGAGGAATCCTTCCACTTTGAGTGATATGCAACACTCCATCTTTCATATAACTTTTCCCTTTCGAAATTTTCTACCAACAAGGCTGGTCCTTCAAGCTCATCATTCTCTAATATATAAGCTTCAATATTAATTGGTATAGGTTAGACCAACTTAGCCTCCTAATCATGTACTCCTTCTAACTTAAATGCATCGATGTTAATGGGGATTGGTTCATCAGGCAAAGCCACTACTTAGTGAACCATATGATTAGCTTGTGAGATACTATTGAAGACATCATAGGAGGGTAAGCCTAATTCGACAACTATAACTTGTTTCTCAAAATTTGGTAGGGGATTATTCATGGTACTAGCTTTAAGCTCAAGTTCCTAAATCTTCTTATCCGTAATCAAATCACAAATAGCCTCAAGTAGATCCCTATAGGCACTTGTGCAATGCCCCTTACTGATGTGATAAGCACAAAATTAATCCCTGTCTTCCGCTTTGGGTGGGACATAGGGCTTGATGCTCTAAAGGAGGCCAAGTGCTCTCAACTTAGTGAAGATGGGAGGCAAAGATGCTTTCCAAGGGGAAATCCTATCTTCAATGGTACGGACTGGGGCCACTTCTTGCACTACTGCTGTTTTAGGATCGAAACCAAATTTTGACTTAGAAGCCTGGGCTGGGGCTGAAGGGTCATTCTTTTTAAACCAAGGTTTGGCCGGTACACTCGCCCTTTCTATTTCCTTGATCCTTTCCCACTTCTTCGCTTTTTCAAAGACCTCAATGTAGCTAGAGAATTTATCCATGCCAAGAAGCTTACAATAAGCTGGTAGGGCACCATCCATCAATTTTACGATCATCTCTAAGAGACTTAGCCTATTCCTTAATAGAACTTTACTGGCCATCCATCTTTCAAAGTAGGGTTTGAACTTCTCATAGGGGGCTTGCTTGATAGCCTCCAAATTCTATATGGTAGTTTTAATGGTGGCATTGAAACCATACTACTCGATGAAAGCCTCCAATAAAGCTTTCCAGTTTTTGGTCACTTCATTTGATAGAGTGTTGTACCATTCGATAGCAGGACCTTCCAAGGTGCAAGGGAACATTTTGGCTAGGACCTTATCACTTAACTTTTTGATTCTCATAACCTTCTAATAGGTGGTGATGTGAGATTGTGGTGGACCGGTTCCCTTATACATTGCTATTCTAGGCATACTAAAGTTTTCAGGGTCCTAATCCTCCTCTCTAGCTACTTGGATGGATGGTTGGGTGCCAAGATTAGCAGCAAGCAGTTTTTGAAGTAGGTCATGCAATTTTAAGGATAAAGATGACCCCTCTAACTGAGTGATTGCACCCAATGGTAAACCCATTGATTAAGGAAAGGCCATTCCCTTAGGTGTGACCACAAAATTTGGAATCGAACCAGATGCCCCAAACTAAAATCTAGTAGAAACCCCTAACTAGGTTGAGTAAACTGACTAATGACTAGAGGACCAACTATACCCACTGATTGGAATGGTAAGCTAGCTGAACCGAATGGACCCACAAAACCCAACTGACCAAACTGACTAGATGAATCCCCATAAGTCTGCACTAGCGGCAATCAAAACTGAGTGAACGGATTATGAGTAATCCCCGATGCTGGCTTACTAATTACTGCATTCACTATTGGAGCACTGATAGGAGCATTGGTCATTCTCTCCTCGGTCATGATTGCCTTGATGGTGGCTAACATCTTATCATTCATTTGGTCCAAAAACTGATCACTTCCCAAGTACTGAGAGATGGCATTTGCGATCACTAACTTAACCTCGATCCTCGATGCGTTTGCCTCCTCCCTAGTAGCAACATTCTCAGCCTCAACATCAATCTAGCCATCTAGAGTAGGGATACAAGACATCTCCTTAGTATCATAGGCAGAAAGATCAACCGAATGAAACTAACTAGTGGACAAAATACCCAGGGACTGATGTGAATCAACCCATAACTACACTGGAGGAATCGGGATGCGAGTCAGACAGACCTGAGATCATTGCCAACCTTTTTCCCTTTAAGGTTTGGTTTTGTCTGAGGTGATAACCAAGAGATCAGTACATGCATGGGATGTAGTATGCATGCATAAATTACAATAACGCATGATGGGGTTATTCACGAGGGTATGTAACACAACACATGTGAAGCAATTGGTTCCGTCCTTATTTCTCCCACCGAGTCTGAGGATATTCTTCCTTAGGTTAATCTCACAAAGAAATCAGGGTACCTAAAAGGTAAAATTCTATGGCTTTCAACAAGAATGGTGTAGGGACATATCGGAAGTTGATGTAGAAGGTTCCTATCACATCAAGCATCTTTAGGAGGGAGATGGCAATGAGTGCTCCACCCACTAAGGTGTACCCAATATCCCTAGAGGTTATCAGTATCACCGTCGCAAGTGTTGTGGAAATAATAGGGCACCCTTTCCAAGCGCTAGAAGAAGAGCGCATCTAACTAAAGAGAGAAGGAGATAAGAAGATAGAGAGTGATAATTTTCCCAAATGATGAAAACAAAAGTGGGATGAATCAATTAAATGATTTTCGGTGCTCATCTTAATCTTTTAATCTTTTAAAACAAACCAACATTTTGCAAGTTAAAAGATTTTTTCCCCAGCGGAGTCACCACTGTGAGGTGTCGATGTTGTATGGGTCTCCCTTGGCAACTTTGTAAGAGGCGGGGCTCACTGGGGGTTTGGTTGGATTTAGGTGTGACAAAACATTTTTCAATTAAAGTTTGCACAATAAGCCAATTTTAATGAATAAAGGAATCGAGACCTAAATCCTGATACAAATGATAGAGTCACCACCCAAGTTGTCTACTTAGGAAAGAGTCTTAGTACGGTTCCCTCTAGGCGGGAGACTCATACCTATTGGATCAGAGTTTCATGTATTAGATGAGTCACTTATTTCTCATTTAATTAATTCAAAATTACATTCACCACATAAAATCGTTTTAGTTTTCAGCATTTAGTGAATTATCACAGAAATCTTATTTCTACACTCTTTCACACTCGTTACATACGTTTACGTACTATAATAAAGCACTAGCAATAAACGGGGGGGATAAAAATTAGAACTGGGGAAAAATGGGGGAATTGCAAAGAGAACCTATACATTTGTTCTAAGTTGTAAAACAAAAATGAAAATAAATTCCCTTGCATCCATAAACGTTAGCATAGTTTATAGCACACTGTAAATCAGCACTTCAGCATATTTTATTGTGAAAACACTATTTCACTTTTGTGGCTTGATTTACCAGATTATTAGTGAAAATGATCACATGGCAAATGGTGAGTTGGTTTGATTTTAACCAATTAATTATGGGTTTGGGAACGGGTACTAGGGAGGACCCGTAAGGGTATGGCGTACCTGTATGGGTCCTGTCTAGTCCAGTCATATAGATGCACAGATTAATAGATTGGTGATAGAAAAATAAAACAAAATGGGATTTCCTTCCATATAAGTATGGTGCACCAAATTGATATCCTTGGGGATATATGGTGCCAACAAGGCTCATACGGGTAAGGTCCAGACCCGAAACACGAAATGAAAATAACATATATAATTGAGGTAACAGGCAATAATAATAATGAAATAGCTGAGATGTGAATCTCTTTGAAACTCAAGAGCGTTACGTTTGCAGCGTGAATCCACTTTGAGGTGATCCCTTTACTATCGAGAGAGCCCAGCCAAAGTAGATGGAATAAGACTATTTAGGTGAGTATTTGTGCGGACAGAATCTCCCCTAAACCTTAATAAAAGAAGCTAGGAATTAAAAAAATGTGGACAAAACCTCAAACGAAGGGTTTTCTCCCTATTTTATACTTCCTATACCCCCGTTATACCTTTTCTAAGCCTATAAAAATTACTAGAATTTTAGTATAATTTTTGTATGAAGAATGTATGTTTCAAATGTGAAGGGAAGACCCCTTTTTATAGGGGAAAGGAGGTCTAAACACAACAAATCGCGTTCATGACCTGCCTTTTCCCGATATAGGAAAGGAAATCCTTCCAAAAGAGGCTATTTAGGCAACAATGGTACCTATCCAGGTGGGGCCCCAGCCGTACAAGTACTAGGGTACCCGTATGGGTCCCTTCCTAGGCATATAGAGGGAATGACCCAAACGGGTCTACCAGTGGATCCGTACCACCAAGCAGCACCTGTACGGGTCCCTAAGGGCAGACTAGGTCTCCAAACTTTGGCCAAACTGAACCCTACAGTGGTAGGAACACCTCTAATGGACAACACCTGAAAGATATTGCATCATGTAGCTCTCATCATCGTTTTGTGAGAAGTATTGTCAAAATCTAGTGCCCACAATTGTAAAGATGTTCAAAGGTCCGAGGTGACTGAATAAATCTCAAGTTTATTTTTGAAGTTTTCGAGGTGACCGCAAAGATGTTCGAAGGTCCGAGGTGACCGATAAAATCTCATGTCCATTTTTGAAGCGTCCGAGGTGACCGCAAATATGTTTGAAGGTTTAAGGTGATTGACAAAATCTCAAATTCATTTTTGAAGTGTTCGAGGTGACAACGAAGATGTTCGAAGGTTTGAGGTGACCGATAAAATCTCAAGTTCATTTTTAAAGTGTCCGAGGTGACCGCAAAGATGTTTAAAGGTCCGACGTGACCGATAAAATCTCAAGTTCATTTTTGAAGTATCTGTGGAGACCGCAAAGATGTTCAGAGGTCCAAGGTGACCGATAAAATCTCTTGTCCATTTTTTGACCGTCCGAGTGACCATAAAGATGTTCAAAGGTCCAAGGTGACCGATAAAATCTCATGTCCATTTTTGAAGCATCCAAGGTAACCACAAAGATGTTCTAAGGTCTGAGGTGACTGATAAAATCTTAAGTTCATTTTTTAAGTGTTCGGGGAGACCATAAAGATGTTTGAAGGTCGAAGGTGATCAATAAAATTTCAAGTTAATTTTTTAAAGTGTTCTAGGTGACCGCAAAGCTGTTTGAAGGTCCAATGTGACCGATAAATCTCAAGTTCATTTTTAAAGTACCTGAGGTGACCACAAAGATGTTAGAAAGGTTCGAGGTTATTGTTGAAGTTTAAATTCATTTTTTGAGTCTCCGAGGCAGCCCCAAAGATTTTCGAAGGGTATGAGGTGACCGCTGAAGTTTAATTTCATTTTTTAAGGATCCAAGGTGACCACAAAAAATGATGAAGTACTATAGGCAACTAGCAGTCTACCTCAAATCTGTAAGGGATCGAAGGCAAAATTGAAGCAAAATCTCTAATTCAACCTTATTTTGGATACATCTGTTGATGGCAACCGCAGTAGACAATCGGTTGAGGAGTCTGTAATTCAAGTATAACCAAGTGATAATCTCCCGAGGGGTAGCCTATAAGCATGAGGTATTCGGTGACCCACGAAATGATGATGACATTTTGTTCTGACCTAATGTTGGGCCTGTTGTTCTATTATTTCAGAGTTGAATCACATTTGACAAGTATTTTTGTGATGAGATTGGGTCTTCAATTTTATCGTTTTGCTTGACCAGTTTATCAAGTTCACATACTAATTAAAAATATTAAAAATAATAATAAACATAATAAAAATTCTCTCCATGCCCTCACCGGCGCTGCCGCCGGAGAGGTGAGACAATCCTGCGGGTGGCAAGATGCCGTGGGGTGCGGCAAGACATACCCCCGTGTATGTCTCACCGCGTATATCAGCATCTTGGTACGCATGGCCACAGTGTGGCCACGTCGCCAAGATGCCCCGACACACCGTGAGATGTGCCCCCATATACGTCTCGCGGTGTAGAGTAATGTGTTGCCGCACTCCAGGGTGTCTCATTGAGCTCCCGTGCGGTGAGATGTGACTGATATAGTGTCTCAATCCGAGATGCTGCACGGCCTCCCAGGGTCCATCGCCAGTTCATTTTTCTCTCTCTAAAATCGAATAATCACGATTTCTCCATGAAATTTAAAATTTCTATGGATGTATTGAGTTATTTAGAGTGAGTAAAGTCTATATAAACCTATTTAATCATTTATTTTGGGACTTTTTGCCAAATTAAGAACTTAATTTAATTTTAGAATTCCTAAGGCTTTAGAGAGAGAGAAAGCTATATAAAACTTTAGAAATCTGATTAATCCATATTTCAAAGGGTTATTTAGCTTAAACTTTTAGCTTAATCATTAAAATCAATTAGAAATCATAGGTTAAATTGAGCTTAAATAGGATTTAGAGACTTTTTCTCACAAATTCACTAAATTCCGTCACTAAGTTCGCCGCCTTTTTCATCGCTGTTTCGTCGGATTTCGTCACAAATCTATCACAAAGTTTGCCAAACAACTGGTTTGAGTCTCAAAACGTGGATTCATGGCCTCTAGCAAAAAAACTGAGCGGAAATATATTTTAATTAATTTATTATATTATTTGGTTGCCTTTGATTGTTGTTCCTACCTTTTCTTTCGGTATTTCTACAAACATCTTTATCGGTGTTTTTGGGTCCATCTTTTATCCCAAAGTCAAGGAATTAAAGTTATTTTGTCATTTAAAGTACAGATCTACTAAAATATTGTGCGAATCAGCTTAAAATTTTGGTAACCTTAAATTTTCGGGTGTAAAAATATCAATTTTGGTTCGTTTGGCCTTTTTTCCAGTCCAGATGCTCCGGTGCAAATCCAAATGCTACGACGTACCGACAGTTGCTACAACGACAGTGACTGGGGCTCCCATAGTAGCATCTCATATGTCTACTCTAGCATCTGGACTAGAAAAAATGCCAAAGGGTCCCTATTTTGTTTTTTGCCCCTTTTTTATCGTTTTCTTGCATTTTTTACACCGATTTTCACCTTAAAAATTTCCAAAAAATCACATGTGATCTGTAATTAAATATAATTATTTTTAATTTATTTTTATAATTTATTAATTATTTAATTGGTTAATTTTTCATTTTAATGGCTTGAAAATGGGTTTTTAACTAAATAAATCTTTAATAAATATTTCTACCATAGCATGAAATCAAAAAAAATTTCTGTAATTTCCTTTATTTTTTTGGTTGTTTAGCTTATTTATTTAATTATTAGGTTGTTTAGATAATCAATAAATACCCGAAAAATATGTTTTCTCCCTTGTTTTATTTATTTTCTTTCTTTCTTTTATTTAATCGTTACTTGCTATCTATTTGTTTGTGATTTATTATTTCTTGGAGCTGCTTCGGGGTTGGTAAGCCCGATTGAGACCCGATTTCAGTCTTTCTTTATTTGCTTTATTTATCCACTTTTATTTTTCCCGCATTAGAGAAATGTATAGGTATTTGTAAAGCCATGTAATAATTATTTATTTGCTTTATTTACTGCTTTATTGCATGTCGCGCTATGTGATGTATGAATATTTTAATCGAAAATTCTAATTAGGAGGATTTAAATCGCATAACAATTAATGTCGCGCTTATTAAAATTTAAACTAGTTGATTTAATAAATGAAAAATAGGCAACATCATCTGAACTCGGAATCTCTGTTTTAAGATGCGGTCTAACCAGCCGGTGGGAATATCATACCCAAATTCCCGTTAGAGCTAAACTGGGTGGCGACTCAATCTTAAAACACGGGATTTCTGGTCTCCTATCTTTTAACATTTAAATTGGACTAAATCATCAACGCCAACATCGATTTTATTATTCTATCTTTTCATCACACTAAAAAGAGGATCAATCCTTTCGGCTTGCTTTTATAGCACTTGATATTTCTCTCCCTTCCCTGCATCTCACGTAGATCACGGTAGGAAAAGGTTGTCCGCTCATAGTGATGATGATGATGGTAATGACGACGGTGGACCAAGGGGCGACCGCGGGGTTCCTTCTATGGTTCGGAGTACTGAGGGATTAGCTAGGTCTGCTACACCTACCTCTCAAGTATTGTCCTAACTTAGCCTTTGTGAATACCTTATTACTTCTTAAATTTGACTATGACCATGAGTGTAACCTTTAATTATCGTAGCCTCCCACATATATGCTGAAGAGGTCTGTTGCTGCTGCCCCTACTAACCCAAAGCCACGGATGAAGCGCTCCAACACTTTAGTGAGTGTTAGAGAGGGGGTCCTCCTGGTAGAGTTGGATAATTTCTTTTGGCTCCTCGATCATTTGGGTAAGCAATCTGTCAAGGAACTTGAGAAGTCAGTCCATCCTATCTACTTTACTCCATTTGGCTATACTCATTTGAGAAATTCTCTACTTTAATCTCGTCCTTATAATAATTGATTTAGGATGCTCATATTCTGATGTGGTTTTCTCATCCAAGTGACCGTATCTGAGAAAGGATTGCTAGGGTTTCTTCTCTATCCGAGACCTACTGGTAGCTCAGAATGCACTAGCTTTGGTAAGTTTCTTTTACCTATAAAGTTTAATAAATTATGTAAAATGCATGCCATGACATTTATATATGTGTACTGATCTTATGATTTCCATTACAGACTCTATTGGCTATGGAGCATAGTAGGTCCACTCAGGACTTTGATCCCTTCAAGGAACGAGCTAGGTTCATCGAGGAGCAGTTGTGAGTGGCAACTGCTCAGGCCAACAGGGTGAAAGAGGAGACGGCTAGGATGAGGGCTAAGGTTAAGGTATTGTGGGGTCAATTGGCACGAATGATCGAGGATAGGTAGACACCTGAGCCATCTAATTCCTTATGTAGTAATGATAGCTCAACATATAGAGTGGTACCGATGGTGCCTCAGGCGGTTGGAGGCAAGTAGGAGGTGGAGCAGCAAGCTGAGGCGGCTGGCATTATAGCTAAGGGTGGTGCTGGTGGAGAGGACTTGGTGATGATTAACATGGATGACCTACTTGCTAATGCCCAAGCTGAGACTCAGGGTGTGCCCTGGGGATGAGATCCCCCTATAACTTAGATCAGACTGTAGCCATTACTTTCTAGACATTTGATACTTTTGGCCCTGCGTGGCTTATTTTGATGTAAACCTATATCTATACTTTTACCATGTAACTTTTATGCACGTTAAACTTTTCTTTTTTTGAACTAAAACCATTAAATACTGTTGTCTGTAAACCATTATCGCCCCTTTGACATAATTCACAATGAAGCCCATTTAGTAAGTACTACTAGCGAGTGAGTTAATCATTAAACACTCTACATCATGATTACAATGAACTGACCCAATGTAACTGACAAGAATCACAAAGCTAGCTAGTTGAAATTAGCACTTTTAGGGATGCGTGCTATCCTATTACTTCATAATAAGAGAACTAAGTTCAAGGAATCCTATTTGTGAGACATGGCAATTACAAATGATGTTCTAATTATAACAATTAAAAAAACTTGCACTTTTGAATTGAGTTCTAATTTTTTCATAGGTCTCTTGGTGTGAGATGACCTATCGAACATTTATTTTCATTTCTTTTCATCCTGATTTTTGGCTAAACTATCCTTGATGGCTCGGTTCAGCTGACTTTTCTTTTCTTCTTTTCTTTGCCTTTATTTTTGTGTGGACCGCCCTTTCAGGTTTTTGATCCAGCAGTAGTTTTCTTTCTTTTTTCCTTTTGTCTTAACTTTTGTCTAGATCATCCTTTTGGTTTTCAATCCAGTAGACATTTTCTTAATTTTGCATTGATTCGATTTCTTTTGTGGCCTATCTTTATTTTGTCTTTTTGTCTTTCGTTGAATAATGAATGTATAGTAAAGATAACAACAAAGTTGCATAAATTGCAGAGAAAAATTGATGTTCACATACCTGTGATAATTTCACCTAAAGACATGCATACATTTATAAGACGAAAATTCTTAGCGAATCATAACATGTTCATTGATGAAATTAATTTGAATACATAGGCAATGATAACAATTTTCGATGGTTAATCCCTACTCCTTACTAGTCTTTTACAGATTTTTTAGAAATTAACTAACATTTTTCTCTTAGTGCCTTAACTTTTTCCTAACCCTCCCTTATTGGGTTTTCAACTTAGCAGGCTTTATTTGCATTGGAGTACCCTAACTTTTACTTGACAAATTAGCAGAATACCGATCAATGGGTTGTACCCTAATTTTTCCCCGAGCAGTAGAGGACCACTCATCGGGTGATTTATTCTTTATTTCTTTTATTCTTTGTGCTGCTTTTTTGAGATTTAATTCTTTTGACCTAGACATGATAACGCTTAAGCCTATCTTGATTTATTGGATTCATGAATTCATTTCCATCCATATCCATAAGCTTGATTCCTCCTTTGCCAAGGACTTTCTTAACAGCAAATAGCCCTTCCTAATTAGGCCTGAACTTGCCCCTAGCATTGGTGTTGATCTGGTGCAGCTGTTTGAGAACCAGATCACCCACTTTGAGAGGTTTCTTTAGGTATCTAACTCTATTATTATAAGCTTAAGCCCTACGCTGTTGGTACATCTATAGGTGGTCAAGTGCATTGAATCGCTTTTCATCTATTGCGTTCAACTATTCATACCTAGCCCTTATCTAATCTAACTCTTTTAGCCAAGCCACAAGTGCCACTCATGGAGATCTTACTTCTATTTTGATAGGTAACACGACTTCCATTCCATATACCAAGGAGAAAGGTGTCTGATTAGTTGGTGTCCTTACACTAGTTTTATTACCCCAAACTGCAAACAGAAGTTTGTCAGCCCAATCCCACTAGGTAGTTACTATCTTAGAAAAAATCTTTTTGATTGACTTATTGAAATTAATGATTAGGTTCCCTTTAGAGCTCTAGAGGGATTTAAGTACAGACTTGTAATCGAAGGTGTACTTTCCATTCTTTATAACCAAAGTAAGCCTGCAGTTGATGCTCTCATGAGGGGTTATTTTGGTTTAGTAACTCAAGCCGTACTTTCCCTTCTCCATAACTAGAGTCAGCCTGATGTTGATGCTCTCATGAGTCTTTTTGGCCTTCTTTCTTGACGATGAGACCCCCTTTTCCTCCTCATGAAGAAAGACAGGCCAAGACTAATTGTTATCATGATTACTAAGCACTTTTGTCATATTTCTTTTTGTTGATCAGTTTTAACCATTGGATTTTTATGTCATTACGATATACTCAAAGTCAACTTCATTATTAAATATAGTGATACTCTAAGAGTGCTATTGTTACAATTGTATGATGTCTGTAAAGTGAAATGCTTAAGTAAAAAATGTAAATGGAAAATGCATCAGTTTAACCTTGATATGCCACATAAGCGGCATTGTTTGCATAAAAAATGTTTGCAACATTAAAAATTACATCATTTGAATCGTCCTCCACAAGCAGAGGGCCTTGTTGGTCACCCTTGGCAATACAGGCAGCTGAACTTGTAGTCTTAGTGTTTAGGTTCACATGAGTTTCTTCGGGCATTGCTTTTGCTAAGTTCTTGATGGCCTTGCTTTTATGGTTGCCCTTCTCATTCTCCTTCCAGTTCTTCTACATTAGTACGGCTATGGCCTTTGTGATAGCTTTGACATCTCTAAGGGCGATAATGATTTAAGTGAGGCCTCAGTGTGGTGCCTCTAAAATGATGATTAGGAGACACATGGAACTTGTTCATGGGTAAGGATTGAATGAGACATCTATGGGGTATCTCTAGAATAGGGTGATGATATGTAAAAGTGAAGAGGTTAGTTGAGGTACTAAAGTGATATCTCTCAAAAAACATAACGACGTATCATGGATACGGGGCTAAAAGGTGATATCAATGGAACATCACCTCAAAAGGGGCTTGCATCAACTTAGTGACAACTATATGGGATATCTTATGAGAAGACTTGGGGAAAGTGAATAAAGCACATGAGGTAGACTTGACAGCGATTGTAAGATAAAACGTAGCGAATGACATGGCAGCATTCATCATTTTGCATGGCAACATTTAGCATGGCAACATTTCATATGGCAATACTTATAGCACAACAATGGGGGTTAGTTAACACGTAGGTGGCAATCATTCCTCTAACCTTGTACCTCCCATCTCCTTATTACTCCATGCGAAGGGTAAAGGCTTCTAAATCTAGTTTTGGCTCTAAAAACTCTGAAATCCATATGGGACAACAAAGTGTGACCCAAACTATTAAATATGATAGGGTAGTCCTAAGGGGAAGTTGCTAGGCTACTATATGCAAGCTTATAGTTGGGTTATTGATGAAGAAGGTTCCCATCATATTATGGCACCCCAATTCCTATGAAGAATATTGGCAATACTATCATGAGTGATTACCTGCAAGGCGACCATAAGTCCTATGAAGAATCAAAGGTGAAGCTTCACTAAAGTAAAGTGGTCAATATTAAGGGTGATCCTCTAGTAAAATGCAAAAGAATCTAACTACTGCAATGAATATGATGCATAAAATAAACTATATCGGGTTAATTTTGCTAAACAAAATTTTCAGTATTCATCAAATCTTTTAAATGATTTTTAAAGAAAAGATCCCCAATGGAGTCACCATTGTTAGTGGACGACTGCATTTGCTTTTTCGGGTCAATTAGGGTAAACTGAGGCAACTTTTCTTTTCGGGATGATTGAGGCATTAATTATATGTAACTAAGGTAGCTTGGTAACTCAGCTGGGGGTTTTAACAAATAGAATTGGTAGGAGAGAATATAAAACAATTTATAAAATAATGTCAAAAATATTCATGGATCTAAATCCATAATTTGGAATATAGAGTTGCCACCTGGATCAGCTCTTCTAGGAAATTCTGGTATAGCATTGTCCCAAGAACAAAACTATACCTTAATTTTGAGATTCGGGTCCGGAAGAATTACTTATTCGATTTATTTAGCCAATTTAAATTGAAATACCAAAATCGTTTATTAAATGTGAAACATGTTACCTAGATTCATTTTAAGAAGTGAGATGAGAAGAAGAGCTATTGTAATCAAAACACACCACCTCAATGTGGTCATGGCATCATTTTATGGTAGTTACCGAATGCTTATAACACATAATACAAAACAAATTGATTCTGAGAAATTATGCTGCAAATAAAAGGTTAAAACAGGAACAAATAGCAATGATGTTGTTAAGGATCATGGTGCCATTCTTCCAGCATGATGGCACTGTGATAAATTTAGCAATTCAAAAAATTAATAAAATGATAGGATCGCAAATATGGTGAGTAATTTCACAAATCAAGAAGAAATGGGAAGGGAGGTATAGAAAAGTGTACCAGGGGTCGCAAGCAAATCCCTCGAACAAAATCACCACAAAGAGCTCTTACCTGCTCAAATGTAATTAATGAAATTGACAAGTGATGGAAAGAGCCAGAAAGGAAAATTATGCATGATTAAGAATGAAGAATGAAATAAATAAAAGTAGAATATGAATTAATTATGACATAAAAGAATTAAGCATGAAATAATTGCATTATTGAAAATGGAATAAAATGGGAAATGAAACATACCATAATTATAATTGAAAATGAAATATAGATAATTTACATTTTTGGAGTGTGAATTAATTATGTTATAGAAACCAAATATAATTAATCTATATTATGAAAATGAAATATAGACGGTTTATATTATGGAAATGAACAATTTATATGTTTTTAAAAAAAAGTAACAATTAATATTATGGAATATAAATAATTTATAATATATAATATAAACAACTTATACTATATAAATGAATTATAAGTAATTTATGTTATGAATTCATTAGATTATTGTTAGTGATGGAGCGTGTGATGAAGATGAGACGTAGATAAAATAGATTGATTTATATTCAAGTTCAATTGTAACAAGTTTAATTCCATTGATTTGGCATGAATTGAAACTTTAATAAATTGAAGCGAGGAATAAATTAAAATGATTATTATCTTAGTTTCAGATTGTGTACATTTTCGCTGTGAATCCGTTATTAAATTTGAAATGATACGGGAATGGCCTTGTGGAGAGTGATTGGATTAGAAGCGATGAGTTAAAGATTGGTAAAGAATAACTAGGTGAAAATAAATTTCCCTCTTTATTCTAAAGTTGCTAAAAACTCGAGAATGATTTTGACAAAACTTCAGTAAGAACTTTCCTAGAGCTAATTTCGTAGAATAGATTTGATAGATGTTAATTGTCTATGAAAAACTTCTTTAAGGCCTCTATTTATAATGAAAAATGAGAGGTAAAATCGGGTGGGTAAAGTAATTAATTCTCCTACTGAATGGGAAAATCAAATTAATTCAGATTTATTTTATGCCAAAAAATTCGATACAAGTACCGTTTTTAGGGATAACGGTTCCAATTTTGGTCAATTTTAAACATGATTTAGTTGGTTAAAACTAACTAGGAAATCATAGATACTAGTACCGTTATAAGGGATAATAGTATCGTTATCTATTGAGATTGGTATTGTTTTTCTAGGTTTTTGATAGGGGTATGAGGGACTGGATGTATTTTCTCAAGGCCAATTCCCACAAACCAATTTCAACTTAACATATTAGGACACGATAAAGTATAGAGCCAATCTTTCATCATCGACTAGGGGCACGAGAAAATTCCGTGCTCACACTATCGTTTTATGTGAGTCTTTGAATTCAAGGGTAGAATTTAAAATCTCCTCTGACCTACATATTTAGTTTAACTCTGAGTTGTCTTGGGTTGAGCTGTGTAGTTAGTTGCTGACTAAGCTTTGTTCACTCAACGCTCGATAATTAGATGGTGTTTCAGCTGAGTTATTTAAGTATTCATTTCGCTGAGTTACTTCATTTTCTAGAAACACTAACCATTCAATTTAAGGAAAAATGAAATTTTGCTTTTTGTCTAGTTACTTCTACACACATCATAGAAAAGATAAAAACAATTAGTGACGCATCAAAGATAAAAGCTCAGCATAGATAAAGACAAAGTTTGTCCAGAGAAAAGTTGCACGAAGATAAATTCAATTTCAGTTATTGTAGGGTGTATCCCCTGCAAATCTGTGACTCTACAAGAATGTTAGATTTCTAGAAGGAGTAGGAAGATGACACCTATCGAGCAAGCACAAGTTCTCTCTATCGAAAGACTGGCATCAAATGACAAAGCATTCAAGTTGGAGCTCAAATTTCAATCTATTTCTTAACAAATTGATTTCTATTTCACAATAGTGTGTTCTATCTAAAAATAGAACAATTTGAAGAAGCAACAGATGAATAGCTGAGCTGTCATTTTATAGTAGATTCCAAAACAAGTTCAATGACTATATTCTTGATTTTAACTATAAAAGAAGCAAGAAGGCAAGCGTTAGAACTTGGTGAATACACCTGAATTTCTAAGAAGTAAAACTCTGTCCATTTCCAAGCTTTATAGAAGTTCATTCAAGAAAGCATCTACTCAGTGAGAATCTGCTTTGAAACAAGAGAGATTAGATTAGATAATTTGAACTATAATATTTGATTATTTGTAACTTGATCAACATTTCTATAAGTTAAATCTAGCTCTTATTTAGACTCTGTTGAGTTACTGGTAGAAGAGGATATTCTACTCAGCATGTGAGTGATTATGGTGAGGACCGTACTCAGTTGTAATTGTAACACTCTGTGAAAGGCTTCTTTGCCTAGGGTAAAGGAGTTGAGATTAGTGGATTAAAGCCAAGACACTCTCTTGGAACTAAATGTAAGCATAGGTTGCCTAACCAGTATAAAATCTCGATGTTCTTTACTTTATCATTGAAGTTTTAATCAGTTTTTCCCATTGACCTGCTCAGTGTAGTTTATTTAATCAGAAAAAAGCTACCTATTTTATTCTAGCGAGTCATTCATCCCTCCACTTACTCACTGAGTGTATGCATAGGGACTAACAAGTGGTGTCAGAACTAGTTCTCAATCTAAAGATTTCACAATCTTGAAATAAATACCATGTCGTACAAAGGAGGAGAATCCAGTGGAAAGGTCCAAGCCTACATTCTACCTGAAGGCATGTCAGTCACCAGGCCTCCTATGTTCAATGGTGAGAACTATACTTACTAGAAGAATAGATGAACAATTTCATCCAGGCTCAGAGTATGCATGCTTGGATGGCTATTATTGAAGGGTCATTTGTCCCTACTATTGTCAAGAATGGAGTTCGTGTTGATAAGTACTTTAATGAGTGGGACAACCATGACTTGGCCAAACTAAAGGAAAATGTAGCTGCTATCAACTATCTTCATTGTGCTCTTAATGTAACTAAGCTTAACCATGTATCAGGGTGTAAAATTAATTGAGAGATCTAGAAGAAGTTGGAAGTTACTTATGAAGGTATTGAAAAGCTCAAGGAGTCCAAGATCAACATTCTCATGAAGAATTATGAGATGTTTCACAACCCATGGAGGACATTTCTAACATGAACACAAGATTCATGAATATTGTCAATGAGCTAAAAATACTTCATAAGAACTTTACTAAAGAAGAGATTTCAAGAAGATTCTGAGAAGCTTGACACATGAATGAGATGCAAAAAAGAGTGCTATCGAAGAAGCTCATGATTTGAAGACTTACAAGTTTGATGAGCTGATGGGAACTTTACTGACACATGAGATGTCATTAAAGTAATATGAAGATGAGTTCAAGAAGTTTAAGCAAAAGGAAAGAGAAAGCTCTAGCAGAGTTATTATTCTTAAGGCTGATGATGATTCCTCTAACGAAGAATATCCAGAGTACAGGAAGTAAGAGATAGCACTAGTGACCAAGAAATTTAACAGGTTCTTATGGAAACATAAGAACTTTCAAAGATTCAGAAATCCTAGCAAGTATAAGAAGGGAGTAGATGATAGACCATGCAAGGAATTTAGCAAGGAGCATAACAAAGACATCAAGTGTTTCAAATGTGGTGAAAAAGGGCATATCCAGTCTAGCTGTCCTAAAGCTAACAAGGACAGGTTCAAGAAGAAAATGGATAAGAAGGCTCTTGCTGCTACCTAGAGTGACTCTAAATAAGAGTCATCACTCTCATATAAAGAGGTATAAGATTCTGCAAATGTGTGTCTCATGGCAAAGGATGATCAACCTAACTCAGAGTCAGCAGACCAACCATTTACTTTTGCTACCAATCAATCAGCTAACCAGAGTACTGATAAAGGAAGGAGAACTAAGGTAAAATCTGAACCCCTGTTGTCATCTGATGAACTTGCTGTAGTACTTAATGATGTTATTAATATGACTAAGAAGTCAGCTACGTACATCAAAGAACTCCATTGGAGGTGTGATGATCTAGAAGATGTTAGTTCTTCTACCTCACTTGACATCTTATACCTTATTGAAAAAGCTGAGTACCATGATGGATATAGTAGCAAGCTCATTATGAAAAGGGATGAGTTAGCTGTTGAATTAACAGCTTTGAAAAAGGTGCGGGTCCCTCCTCAACCAAGCAGGAATACTCAGAGTAACCACACTTAGAACTCTAAGAAGGTTTCTTAAAAGAGTAAAGTGAGTAGGCCCAATCCTAAGGCCGCGTGTAATTTTTTTTAGAAAGACAGGACACGCTATAGTCATGTGTGGACATAAAAATGGCTACTATAATGAGTATAGCTGGTCAAGGATGACTACCACTAACAAGGGAGCACCCAGCTAGAAAAGGCATGGGTACCTAAGAAAACTTAATTGTTTTGTAGGTGAGCCTGAGATCCATAGATGATAGAAGAATATAGTATTTGGATAGTGGATGCATGAGGCATGTGATAGGTGATGAAAAGTAATTCATCACATTGCAGCGAAAGAGGAATGGAAGTGTTAGTTTTGGAGACAACCAAAAGGGAAAGATTGTTGGAAATGGTACTATGGGAGTCAAGCCTTCAATTAAAAATGTGTCTCTAGTAAAAGGCCTAAAGTTCAACTTGCTAAGCGTTGCTTAGCCGTGTGACAAATGTAGGAAAGTGATTTTTGACTCAATTGGCTGCTCAATCATTGATGGTAACTCTGGCCAAACTATTCTTTGGGCTCATATAATTAATAACATTTATATAATGGATTTATCCCCTAGCTCCAAGGATACATGCTTAGTTTCTAAGGAGAAAAATTCATGGCTATGGCATAGAAGGTTAGGACATATCAATATGACCAATATGTCTAAATTAGCCAGAAATGAACTTATTGAGGGTTTACCCAATCTAGCTTTTGAAAAAGATAGACTCTACTCGGCATCCCAACTTAGAAAATAATTTAGGAAGACCTCTAAATCCGTAGCTAATATATCTTCTTCTCGTCCCCTTGATCTTCTACACATAAATTTGTTTGGGCTAGGTTTGCCAACAAGTCTAGGTGAAATGAAATACACTCTTGTGGTTGTAGATGATCTAACAAGGTTCACATGGATTATCTTGCTTCCCAGCAAAGATGAAACATTTGAATCATTCTCTAGGTTGGCTACCAGGATCATGAATGAAAAAAACCTTAAAATTAATAGAATCCACAGTGACCATGGAACAAAATTTGAAAATAGGAAGTTTGAGGAATTCTGCTCTAAGCATGGTATTAACCACAATTTTTTTGCCCCTCACACACCACAGCAGAATGAGGTTGTTAAGAGAAAGAATATCACAATTGCAGATATGGGCCATTCTTTGCTGAGTGATAAGAATCTAACAAAGTAATTTTGGGGAGAGGTTGTTAACATAGCTTGTTATATTCTAAATAGGGTTTTAATTTGCCCAGTTTTGAACAAAACTCTTTATGAACTTTGGAAGGGGTTCAAGCCCAAGGTTGGTCATTTTAAGGCCTTTGGTTGTAGATGCTTCATATTAAACACTAAAGACCAATTGGCTAAATTTGACCCCAAGGTTGATGAAGGAATCTTTCTAGGTTACTCAACATACAGTAGGATATATAAAGTGTATGGCAAGAGAACTGGCACTTTAGAGGAGTCAATGCATGTAGATTTTGATCAAACTAACTATGCAGGTGGAGAAGCCATTGATGATGAAAAGGAAAGAGAACAAGTTAGTGGATCAGTCAGTTTGCATAGTTATTCTTGATCCAATTCCATAAAAAGAATATTATAAAATTGACTTGGATTAATCTATCAACTTTGGTGATGATAATGATGCTCAACCCATGTCTATAGCTCAACGAGCTAGTCTTGATCTACTAAAAGAAGTCAGATAAAAGGGGGATCACCCTGTTGAGAAGATCCTTTATAGTGTGCAGAATTTAGTGCTGAGTAGAGGTCAACTGAATAGAATGATGAGTCATTTAGAATTTTTCTCATTGATTGAGTCCAAGAAGTTTGAAGATGTTGAGTTTGATGACAACTGGATGATTGCAATGCAAGAGGAGCTAGACCAATTAAGAAGAAATTAAGTTTGGGATTCGGTGTAGAAACCCAGAGGAAAGTCAATCATTAGCACCAAATTGGTTTTCAAGAACAAGGTAGATGAAGCTAGAAATGTTGTTAGAAATAAGGCCAAACTAGTTGCTCAAGGCTATAACCAATAAGAAGGAATTGACTATAGAGAAACCTTTGAACCAGTAGAAAAGACTTGAAGCCATAAGAATTCTCTATACTTTTTCATCTCATATGAATTCAAATTATTTCAAATGGATGTCAAGAGTGCATTTCTCAATGGCTATATACAAGAAGAATTCTACTTCAGACAGCCCCCAGGCTCTGAAGATCTAAAGTATCCAGATCATGTCTTGAAGTTGAAGAAGGCTTTTTATGGATTCTTGGAGCTTGGTATGAGAGACTAACTAACTTTTTATTCAACAAAGATTTGAGCATGAGCTTTTTAGTGTCCTACAGAATGATGATGACTCGTTGCTCTAACCTCTTTACGGGCTAGTATTATATTCTTTCAGAGTCAATTCGTGTTTAGCAAGTACCTTTGTGACAATTTTGGAACTTTGACCGCGCTTAAAAATAATTAAAATGCGTTTAAAAATGAATCGTAATCTTTCTCTCTCGTAGAGTAATTTGTTTCAAAATTTTATCTTAAGCCCGATCATTTTCAGTAAGTCTCATTAAATTTATTAGATTTTAGGCTCTCTGACGTTTGTGAAATGTCAAGAATTGCTCAAATTGAATAATCCTAGTGAAAGTTATGAATTTTTAAAGTTTAAATCCCTAATATCCAAAGTGCTAGGTTTCCCTCCCCTAGCCGGGGCTGCCGCCGGAGTGGCGAGCCACCCAGGCAGGGTATGAACCGCGCCTTTTAGTGTGATTCACCACTCCCTCGTACTGTTCGATGCACGTGGCCAAGTCACTGAACTGCCCTAGCGATGCGTGAACCGCGCCCCTTAGGATGGTTCAGCCCTCTTGGGGATGTTCAATGCCCCCTTGGGGCGGTTCACTGACCCTTGGCGTGGTTCACCGCCCATTGGGGCAGTTCACCACGCCCGTGATAACGGTTGAGATTCAACCGCTGTACGGGTCCCTGGGTTTATCTCCAGTCCATATTTTCTCTCTCTAAATACGAAAAACTCACTTTTTTCCGAGAAATTTAACATTTCTAAAGACTAATTGTGTTATTTGGAGTGAGTAAAGTCTATATAAACCCATTTAATCACCTAATTCAGGAATTTTTTGACAAATAAAAGACTGAAATTCACATTCAGGGTTCTTAAGCATTTTAGAGAGAGAAAGCTTCATAAAGCTAATGAAACTTGATTAATTCTGGTTCCTAAGCATTATTAGGCTTAATCATTTAGTCTAAACACTAAAATCAAGTAGAAATCTAAGGTTAAAACAAACTTAAATAGGATTTAGAGACTTTTTTTTATCACAAAAGCACTAAAATTCATCACTGAGTTCGTCGCCTATTCCATAACTGTTTCATTGGGTTTTCGTCATAAAGCTTGCCGAATGTCCGGTTAGAATCTCAAAACGGGGATTCATGGCCTAGAGGTAACAAAAATGAGTTCCAATCTATTTTAATTAATTAGTTATATTGTTTGGCTGCTTTTGGTTGTTGTTAGGGGCAGTTATCCCCTTTTCTTTCGGTAATTTTGCAAATATATTTCTCCGTGTTTTTCGGTTCTTTTTCATGCCAAAGTCAAAAAATCAAAGTTATTTCATCATTTTTAGTCCGGATCTACTGAAATATCATGGGAATTGGCTTAAAATGTCGGTAATCTTGAGTTTTTGGGTGTGAAAATACCGATTTTCGTCTATTTGGCATATTTTTGGTCTAACTGCTCTGGCGGGCATCCAACCACTCTGGTGATGCATCAACAACTGTAACGGCAGTGGTTGGGCTGCCATGGCTGCGGTTCAATGCCCACTCCAGCGGTTGGACTAGCAAAAATGCCAAAAGGTCCCTATTTTGTGTTTTTGGCCCTTTTTAATTGTTTTCTTATGTTGTTTACCCCGATTTTCACCCGAAAAATTTCCAAAAAATCACATAATCTGGAACTAAATAATGTATGTTTTTAATCTATTTTTATTTATTTATTAGTTATTTAACTGGTTAAATCTTCATTTAATGGCTTTAAAATAGTTTTTTCTCCAAATAAATCCTTAATAAATCTTTTTACCTTAAATCAAAAACCCCAAAAGTATTATGTAATTTCCTTAATTAATTTTAGGCTTTTTTAGTTTATTTAATTAATTATTAGGTTGCTTAGATAATTATTAAATGTCCAAAATATGTATTTTTTGCCCTGAAAAATCCTAAAAATATGATTTCCTCCATGTTTGCTATTGAAAATCAACCCAACTCACCATTTGCCATACAATCATTTTCACTAATAATCCAGTAAATCAACCCACAAAGAGATGAAACGTGTTTTAACAACAAAATATGTTGAAGTGTTGATTTATGGTGCGCTATAAACTGTACTAACATCTGTGGATGCAGGGGAATTTGTTTTCATTTTATTTTACAACTTAGAACAAATGTACAGGTTCTCTTTGCAATTTCCCCCATTTTTCCCCGATTATAATTTTTATCCCCCCATTTTTTGCTTGTGCTTTATTGTAATATGTAAATGCATTGAACGAGTGTGAAAGAGTGTAGAATTAGGATTTATGTGATAATTCCCCAAATGATGAAAACTAAAACGGTTTTACGTGGTGAATGTAATTTTGAATCAACTAAATGAGATATAAGTGACTCATCCGATACCTGAATCTCTGATCTAATAGGTATGAGTCTCCCATCCAGAGGGTACCGTACCAAAACTCTTTCCCAAGTAGACAACTTAGGTGGCGACTTTATCAATTGTATTAAGATTTGGGTCTCGATTCTTTTATTCATTAAAATTGGCTTATTGTACAAACTTTAACTAAAAATGTTTTGTCACGCCTAAATCCAACTATAACCCCCAGTAGGCCCTGCCTCTCACACAGGCGCCAAGGGAAACCCACATGTCATCGACACCTTAAAATAGCTGAGGCTCAGTATATAGCTATAGGAAGTTACGTAGCACAACTGCTATAGATCAAGCACCAACTAGAGGATTGTGGTATAAAGTATAAGTGCCTTGAAGTCATGTGTGAAAACAAGAGTGCAATTGACCTATCCAAAAATCTAATTCAACATAGTAGGATGGAGCAAGTCAATATTAGACATCACTTCATAAGGGATCATGTGCTAAAAGGAGAAGTCAAGCTCACATATATTCCTATTGAAGAATAGTGAGCTGACATATTCCCAAAGCCCATTGGAAAGGATCAATTCAACATCTTGAGTGAATTAATTGGAATGACCAATTAAATTTGAAGAAATATTTTCCCCGCTGAACTATTTTGGAGCTGACTTATCTTCCATTATGAGCTCTTGCAAATTAGGTTAAGTATTTCTTTTTCATGCGTTAATTTTAGAGACGTCATTAAAATTATCATTGGTTTCTTTTCAAATTTAAACTTGAAAGAAACGATAGCAAGCTTTAAAGCGATCCATATTCAACTGCTTAAACTCCGTAAACTACGTAATCATTTATTCCACGGTAATCGTTCATCAATCTCACAGTTCAAATATGACCATTACTTGTGAGTCATACATGTAGCATTGCAGGTTTCAATCGAAGAGTTTTTGCTATTTAAAGAGAGAAAGGGAAGAAAGAGGGTTCACTTTACCAAAATATCTTCTTCAATTTTCTTCCTAAACCCCCAAATTCTCTATTTTCTTCAAATCTATTTCAATGGGAAGTACTTCTGGATGTTCTAATTTGAGTTCATGAGAACCTTTATTTGTCATAAGTGAGGGTGATTCTTAATAGGTTACAACTCAAGATCATTTGGCCCAGGTTGCAGTGAACATAAATAAGAGGGAAGACCTTTTTTATTTATGAGCAGTGAACATAAATACAAGCAGATTGTTGAGAGATTCTTCAAAGGAATCCACATAGTGGAAGGTTACAATGATATGTTTGTTACTAGAATGATGGGGAGAAAAGTTTATGTAACTCCAAGTTAATTGCAAATCTTCTAGGGATGAGGGAAAGACGCTTGAGAATATGTGCTATGATGGATGAGGGTTATGTAGATATCCCTGTTGATTATGAAGGCCCCACTAACTATAAGGCTGGAGAACTCACTGGTTCTATGTTCTCGAAGAAGGTGAAGCTAGCCCATGAATTGGTAACGAAGGTATTGCTCCCAAGGACTACATCTGCTGGTAGCTGATCAAAGTTTTAAAGTGTAATTGGTTATGCCATTTGGCCATTTTACATAGGTTTCTCAAAGTATCCAAGCATATGGTGTATAGCTAGTTGGTGATGGAGATATTAGGGCATATGAGCTGGATTTGGAAGGATGGGCTCTAAGGAACATAATTGTGTATACTGTTATTGAGTCTAGAGTACTCAGTAATGCTCATTTCCATAATTTGCAATGTGAAGAGATGCCCAAGACCACCAAGTACATCAAGCTCAAGCTAGGAGAGGTCAGAGTGAAGGATCTCAAACCTAGTATAAAGTTGAAGCCTATTAATCCCAAGGATGAAGACCGGACTCTGGCTACTTTTTTGCCTAAGGAGTTAGAGAGGATCACCAAGCAAAGAGGTAAGGGAGGAGAAAAGGCTGAGGAGAAGAAGGAAAGTAAGGAGAGACTCCAAGAAGGAAGCAAGAGAGAAAGCTCTACAAGCTCCAATTTTATGGATATTCCTGTCCCCAAAAAGTCCATATTTTTTAAGGGGACTAAGGATGTGAAGCCAAGGGAGCTGATAACCAACGAAAGAGAGGAGGAGAAAGACGCTGAAGCTGAGTTAAAGGAAGATTTGCCTTTAAAGAGGCTGAAGAAGAGAAAGAGTGATGATGCAGTGTTAGATGCTGAGAAGGGTAAAGGACAAGTTGCTACACTAGCACATGTGCGTGAAGAAGGACAACTGAGAAAGAATTTTATGGTTAAGAAGCTTACTAGCATAGTCCATTATATGGAAGAGGATGAGAAATTAAAAGCAGCAGAGGCAGAGAGATTGAAGAAGAAGCAAGATGATCTAGAGGAGGAGTTTTAGAGAAGAGCTGAAGAGACAGCTGCTCAGACTAAGGCTGATATGGAGAAAGCATTTGAAAAAGCCATAACTAGTCTAACTGAAAAATCAATTCTAGATGTTATTGAGGAGATGATAGGTGTTCTAGATGGTATTGAGAGTGAAGAAGAGAAGGGAGATGATGTAGAAGCTAATAATGCGAACTTAGTAGAGTTTGATGTTAATGAGAAGGAAGAAGAAGACCAACAGACTGTTGATTTTTCTGCTAAGGAGGATAAGGATGAGAAGAGAGAGAGGAGACAAAGATGGTTTTAGAAGATGAAGGTGGTAATTGATGAAGATGAGGGTGACTTAGAAGATAAGGAGGAGGAAGTTGTTATAGTTGAGCAAGGAGCTCTTCTAGCTGAGCAATTATCTTTAGCTCAGATCAGTGAACAAATTGCTAAAGGTGACAGTGTGAAGGAAGCTGAGGAGCAGTTAGAAGATCCATTTCTATTCCCTAACCTATCAACTAAAACACCACTCTCACCTACACCCTTATCCATGCAACCATTAACCATTCCTAAAAACCAATCACCATCCACATCCAACTCAGACCAATCAAACACTTCCCCCTCTGACCAAATAGCTAACCCAACCATCATTCCACTACTCTCACCTATAGGATCTCTAGTATATGAACTATTAGTGATAGAAGGACCAGTTATCAGAGGTCTTCCTATTTTGAAGGGATTCCTAATGAACAACAACCACCACAATAACCTCAACCTTAACCCCAATTCAATCAAACTGCTGAACTTCGATGAGAGATAGGATAATGGGAAGAGAAAGATTTTCAACTCTTAGGACATCTCTGGAAATAGACGTTGAGATAGCTAAATCTATTTTGTTTGAGGAGGCGCTGAGGAGAATTAAAAAGGCTCAAGAGCTAGTGCAAGGTTTAATGGAGGTAGTGAAGGAGTTGAAAGCCCACTTTAAGTCAGTCCCCACCTAATTCTCACTGGTAAAGGCAATTGTATCCCATACTGTGCCTATTCTTAATATTGTAAGTAGGAAAGCTGACTACTTAAAGATGGAGGTTGCAGAGCTCAAATAAAAGATGGAGAAGATTTATAAGTGCAAGTGAAAAGTTGTGAATGAAGAGAGAGACTTCAGGACTCTCTGATCGACAAATTCAATTTAGTTTTATAGAGATTACTAGTTGCACTTAATGGATATAGTATTCTGAGCAAGGAGAATGACACCAATATAGCCAAGCTAGATGCTGTGATTGATGTTGTCAACGGGCTGATAACTGCTTTTAAGAAAAATAAAGGAAACTTAATGAGCTTAAGCAAGTGAAGAATGGCTATTGGAGGGAGTAAAGGCCTCAAAGGGAGAAGTTGTGAAGGCACTGAAAAGTTAAAATATCTATGATGCTCTGGATAGCGACATCATGATGTCAGAGGCTAAAGAAGAACCATCTCTTCATTAGAAGCTTGGTCATATTAATGATCAAATTAAGGTTGTTCTTGCTGATGTCTTCAATGATGGTTAGACTATTGATCTAGTGCATAAGCAAATTTTTATTCACATTTGAAGCACACCTATTTTTGAGAGGGTGTTGGGTGAAACCAGCCAGGCCAGAGCTATCTCAAGTTAGAGTAAACTAGTCCCAGTCTCGCGCCCTTGAAGCACTCTTCTCTTGCCTAATGGAACAAGAGTTCATTTCTTAAAAAATTTATGAATCCCTAGTCAAGAACTTTGAACCTGATATTTTTGGTGATCTGACTAAGTTTGAGCAAGCACTTAACTCATTTAATGTCCAAACCTAAGCCATTCTGGATTCAATGGCAATGGGGGAGAAAGATTACGAGAAGACTGAGTAGGCTGAGAAAGAGAGTGAAGCATGGATCGCTAAATTCAACTTTGAACTATCCCAATGTCTGATGCGCGCTGAATAAAAATTCTATGAGCTTAGGAAGAGCAAAGGGAAGGAGATAATTTCCCCAAGGCAGAAACAATTAAGATGGGATCAAGAGGCATATGAGAGGAAGGTTGCTAGTGTAAGAGGGCCTATTTTGTCTGACAAGTTTTAGAATATAATTTGTTACAATCCTTTGTTTTCCTTTGTAATACATAGCATAGGTTAATTCTATGTTGATCTGTACTTAGTTAATCATTTGTAAAAGGACTACTGATTATGTTCTAAGTTAAGAACTTCTTAACTTCTTATATTTTCTGCTATATATATATATATATATATATATATATATATATATATATATATATATATATATATATATATATATATATATATAGCTTACCTTGCACAAGAATATGAGAAGTGTTGAGGAATGCATACTTAAGACGAATCAAGGATTATGGGGAGTTAGCATTCACTCTGAGCAAAATGAAGATGTTGAACAATGATGTATAAAGCATTCTATTGAGGTAACTCTAATCTAAATATCTTATTGATATAATTCTAAGTTAATTGCCATTGATCAAAATGGGGGAGATTGTTGAACCAAGCACAAGGTTAGGTTGTCTCCGTGGATGACTCAGTAGTGCTTAAGTTTCGATCATAACAATTAAGTTAAGTTTGAGTTAATTAAATCAATAATGATGTTAAAATAAATAGTCTACGATTTTATGTGAGTGTTTGAATTAATGGTAGAATTTCAAATCTCCACTGACCTAGCTATATAGTTTAACTCTGAGTTGTCTTGGGCTGAGCTGTGTAGTTAGTCGTTGACTAAGATCTGTTCACTCTGTGCTCGATATTTAGATTGTTTTTCAGTTGAGTTATTTAATTATTCATTTTACTAACTTACATCATTTTCTAGAAATAATGACCATTCCATTTTAGGAAAAATGGAATCTTGCTTTTTATGAAGTTACTTTTATAGACATTAATGAAAGACTTCATGCAAAAGATAAAAGGAATTATTGACGCAAAAAAGACAAAAGCTAAGCATGGATAAAGACAAAGTTTGTCTGAAGAAAAGCAGCAAGAAGACAAAGTCAATTTGGATTGTTACAGCATATATCTCCTGCAAATGCGTGACTCCGCAAGAATGATAGATTGCCAGAAGGAATGGGAAGATGACACATAGCAAGTTAGCGCAAGTTCTCTCTTACAAAAGACTGGCATCAAATGACAAAGGATTCAAATTAAAGATCGAATTTCAATCTATTTCTTAACAGATTGATTTCAATTTCACAACACTGTGATTTTAGCTCTGAACGGATTGATTTGAAGAAGCAACAGGTGAATAACTGAGCTGTCATTTTACAAAAGATGCCAAAACAAGTTCAATTACTAAATTCTTGATTTCAACTACAAAAAAAGCAAGATGGCAAGCGTTAGAACTTGGTGAATACGCCTAAATTTCTAAGAAGCAAAATCTGCCAATTTCCACGCTTTAAAGAAGTTCATTCAAGAAAGCATCTACTACTCAAGAATCAACTTTGAAACAAGAGAGATTAGATTAGATCATTTGAATTGTAATATCAAATTATTTGTAACTAAATCAACGTTTCTATAAGTTGAATCTAGCTCTATTGAGTTGGTGGTAGAAGAGGGTGTTTTACTCAGTGGGTGAGTGATTACAGAGAGGAGGGTACTCAGTTGTAATTGGGACACTTTGTGAAAGGCTTCTCCGCCTAGGTAAAGCAGTTGAGATTAGTGGATTAAAGCCAAGGTACTCTCTTGAGACTGGATGTAAGCACAGGTTGCCGAACTAGTATTAAATCTTTGTGTTCTTTACTTTACTGTTGAAGTTTTACTCAGTTTGTGTGTTGCCTGCTGACCTACTCAGGGCAGTTTATTTAATCACGAAAAAGTTACATGTTTTATTCTAGCGAGTCATTCACCCCCCGCCCCCCTTTGACTCATTGAGTGTACGCATAGGGACCAACAATTAGTATATGAAAAAAATTTCAATTTTAAATATATATAAATACATATCAAATTAAATAATATTAGACAAAAGATACTCATCTATAGCTTTTTTCATAAGTAAAAAGTTCCAAATCAACCAAACACATCTCTAAAATGTAAAATTTATAGAAAAAATGAGATGTAGTTGAATTTAACTGCTGAAATTCATCATTTTATGAAAAAAAATTTGATACAATTTTTTTTAGTAAATACTGTATAAGTTAATCAATATATCAATTTCGATTATATATTTTTGTGGTGCATTAAACTACACAAAATTTAATACCATAATTTTAAAACAAGTGGGGCACATAGACTCCACTCTCATACACTTAGAACCGCCCCTATTCATCCTATTAGATTACACCATAATCATGGAGCAATTAATAGGACGACAAGATCATGTGAAACATTTTGTTCAATAACGATTCAAATCTCCTAATATCAAGATTGAAGGCATATGTCTTCAGACCAATCGTCATTTAAATCACAATTTGATAAAGGCCTTGAAAGACCACCTCACGAAATATGGTTGGCCTACGGCCTAATGCGTCTTTCATAAGATTTTGGTTATGTAGAGTCTAAGTCAAAAATTTGGTGTAGGACTTAAAGCATATGCCATGAGATTGAGATAAGATTAGTACAAAGAAAAAGCACTTGATCCTATTTGAGATTTTTCCTTTAAAAGCAAATAATAATGCACCTAAAACCTTGCCTAAAGCACATAGTTTAAGGTATGAGTGGGTGTTTTCTTAATACCATTCTTTGAGAAAAGTAGGGGGAGCACGATTGAATTATTGAGTTCAAAGCACACAAATTTCTTTGAAAAGGACAAGTCAGAATTTGTATTTTGCTTCACCCCCTTGAATCGTAATTTGCAAGAAATAATTGATCTAAGAAAGCATGTTGGTTCAATCACAAACCATGGAAATATAATTTCTCGTGAGAAGTGATGACTCTTACCATAAGGTAGAGTTTGAGAACCCATTGAATGACTTTTGAAATTGCTTAATTAGCGTAATGAAATTAAGCTGAAATTTAATCTATGCACCACAATCTAGTTAGTAACTGGATTCATCCACATGTGGGTGTTAGGTGATAGTGTGAATTTGGAAATTTCAAGAAGGATTCAATAATGCTTATGTAGATAATGTGTATATGTGATGTTTTGTGTCCAAGAATTGTATTGTGATATTGGTAAAAATGATTGGAGAAAGATTGAAAGTAGTTTACTAAAGTCTAAGTAAATACTTTGTAATGCTAAGTTTAGGGGAACCATTACATTCTGATTGGATATCGATTAGATTGACTAGATCAGATCCAATAGAATTACGTAAGGATAAAGATCTAAAAGAGATAGATTCGATCCAAATGATTGTGATCTATGGGATAGATCATATCATGAAGTTCAACTAATGAAAAATATATGGCGATAGATTTGATCATGGATGTTGTGATATACGAGGTAGATCAAATCAGTTTCCACCTATTAACTGAATTTAATTTGGTTTTGTCATGATAGTTGAAAGTTGTATAAAGAGCTGAGATCTCTATAAAAAGTATCATTGTTAGTTACGATAGATGCTAAGCACATGGTAGCATGTAATGCTATGAAGGGTGTTATAAGGATCATGAAATTCATAAGTAGGTGGGATTGGGAAAGCCATCCTAAGCTTACTTGATGTTTTTCATGACAAAATGGGTAGCATAGTACAAGCAAAGGGACCTGGTCATTGAATCTAAACATGTGCTTAGAATGTCTGAAAGACATATAATCCTAAAAGGATGACAATGTGTTAAAGACATGTCAAACAAAAGAGAATTGCATAGGAAGAATATTGTTGATCATTTGACCAAACGCCATCGTGGATGGAGTTTGTAAGGTCATTACAAATCTATAAAGAATAGGGAAATGCCTTCTGTGAACTAGTTGAAGAGGGAGATTTTTGGTGTGCACTAGTTCATAGGCATTAGTTCTTAATAATGTATGATGATTTGTACAAACTTTAATTGTGTCACATTAATAAAGGCAACTAACCTACAGCATTTAGATCTTGTGCTATAATATGAGTAGGGTATGCATTGATTATGAATCATTAAATGTTCCAAGTCTATTTGATCGTGAGAATGATTAGAACTTAAGCCTTGTATGTTAGATTGTTGGGAAACAATAATCTGGAAGAAGATAACTCAAACCAAACATTCGGATCAATGCTTGAAGAAAACAAAACTCCTAAGTCCAAGAAGAATGGATTCGGACAAGATATTGAAGATAACAAATCCCTGAGTCCAAGAAGAAAGCATCCGGCCAAAGTTTGGAAAGGAAACAAACTTCTAACTCCTTGAAGACAACATCTAGAGAAGATCACAAAAGGAATAGCATACGGCTAAGATTAAGTCTGAAGACATCTGGAAGACTCAACTCTTAAGACAAATGGAATATTAAAATATTCAATTTTTCCTCCAACATTGGTCTGAAATCAAACAACCTTTTTGGAGTATGAAAAAGATAGCTAGCATAACTTAGGTAAAGGACAAAAAGCTGACACGAATAGAGAAAAAGGTAACAACCTTTTTAACATAGTCCAATAGAAAAGGCGCGTTATTAGCACAAGTCCATTCCAGCCCGATGACGAAATATGCCTATTTTGTTTAGTGAACAGACAAAAGAACTAAAAAGGACCGAATTGTCATCCAAAATCTAAAATTCAAAAATCCACATTCCAAGGAAGCTTCGATTTAGCATTTTCTACTGATAAACCAAAAAGGAAAAATTTGGTCAAACATGGGTAATCATCCCTTTGGGTAATTACCTGTCTACAGTAAAAAATTAAATCTTACTAAGATTTGGCAAGGATTTATAGGATTAAAAGCAGATCTTGTTAGATAGGTAACTAGCCCGCCGGCTAATTACCATTCCACCATAAATAGAGGACTTCCCCTTTAATTTTCAATAGATGGCAAAGAAACCAAAAAATCCATTTCATCCCCTTTTGTTTGGGGAGTCCTAAAAGCCCCAAAACTCTATCAAAATACTCCTAAATCTGAGCATTATCACCGACATTTGGTATAAACTCATTTCTCTATCTTTTTAGATCGAGATCTAACAGTGATCTTCAGTCTAAAAATGACTTAATCTCTCAAAATTTCACATTTCCTTTATTATGAAAGAGGCACTACATTTAAGCAAATCAGATTTTCTAAAACCAGATCAAACGCGCCATATGCACCGCACCCTGCGTACACAATCTATCCCAAAAGGCTTGTCCGCTCACAGTGGCGACTCTACTGGGGACCTTTATTTTTATAAAAACCCGATTTTTATAAAAAAAATTTGGCATGATAATTCAAATTAAATTTGGAACTATAGGATATGTGGTAATTTCAAAATTACACGAATTTTAGGATTGCATAGCATATGCATTGTTTACCCCATAACTAATTTAGGTGTCTTTCGGAGAAGTATCTCCAAGTTCGCTTAGGGCTTGAGGGCTAGGGATCCAATCACACCCCTTGTGTGACGTACGAGGGCCTTGCTCGCTTAAGGCAAGACTACCCGAATATATTATATGTGTTTTGATGGGTTGTTCTTGGATCACACTTTCTTGTGTATCTAGAACGGGGTCAATCAGCTGATTATCTATTTCTTACTCTTGAATCTCCAGTTTAATATTGCTCCCACTGACTTTTGTAGGTAAGTGCTCCCTTTCCAAAAGGTGAGCACTCCGAGACACAAATACCTTTTATGCTTCTAGTTGGTAAAACAACTATCCAATTATGTCCTTTGGATATTCAATGAACAAACACTTGTCAGATTTGGTGCTTAGCTCATCTGACACTGTCCTTTTTATCATGGTAGGACAACCACATACTCTAAGGCGACTTAGAGATGGCCTTTTATTATACCATCTTTTGTAAGGTGTAATATCAACTAATTTAGAGGGCACTCTATTTAATACATAAACCGCATTCCCCGGTTCATATCCCCAAAGGGATTTACTGAGATTTACTTGGCTCATCATGGACTAAACCATATCTAATTAGGTCTGATTCCTCCTTTCTAACACTCCATTTTGTTAGGATGTATAAGGAGGGGTCCACTAGGGAACCATCCTATTTTCCTTTAGATAATCGTGAAACTCCTGACTTAAGTATTCTTCACCTCGATCCGATCGAAGTGCTTTAATACTTTTCTCAAGTTGTTTCTCTACTTTGGTTTTGAATAGTTTGGACTTTTCAAAACTTTCAGACTTGTGCTTCATCAAGAACAAATAACCGTATCGTGAGTAATCATCAATAAAGGTTATGAAGTAGGAGTATCCTCTTAGTGCCTGAACACTCATTGGACCACATACATCAATAAGTACAAGTTCCAATGTACTCGTGGCCCGTTCACCCTTTCCATGAAAAGGTAACTTTGTCATTTTTCCTCTTAAACAAGATTTGCAATCACCATAAGACTCTAAGTCTATTAGGCCCAAGTCTCCATGCTTATGCAACTTGGTTAAGCGATCTTTGTTTATATGGCCTAAACGATAATGCCATAAGTGGAAAGATTTCTCATTATCTAATTTTATCTTAGCAATGGTTATATTTAAGAATATGATTTTGCAATTATGAAATATCATTTATTATACTACAATAAAATATCATTCAAAACTTTGATAATACCTTTTATCAAATTAGAATAAAATTCCATCTATTGTGAAGCAGGAAACTATACTTTATAATGACAATTGAATTTGGTCCTTTTACAAATTTTAGCAAAATGGAAATTTCAAGTTCCTACATCAATAGCACCCATCAAGCTCTAATGATTTTCCATAGGTACAACTCTTCCTATTGCCAAACCTCTATTTCTCATCAATATCTATACCTTCCTATGGATATGTGATTCTCATTAGGTATTCCATACCAATTTAGAATTCCCTTGAGATGTAGAATTTCTCAATATCAAACATCTTGAAGTGGAAGCTTCACGCCTCCTCTTCTCATGCTATGAGACTTTAGCCATTTTGATCTTATTTCCAATATCCCATATTGAAATGAAGATCTTGTTTCCAATATTTCATGTTGAAAATAATCATTTTGTCTCCTAGATAAAATTCTCAGTATTCTTTTACTTTTCTCTTTACTCTTCTAAATCCTTCTTCAATACTAGACACAATGTGTCTCTTTACTTCTTTGAGATATGAACTATTTAAATTTCTTACTAACTGGTCCACCAATTTTCCATCAAAAATATTTTGGTTCAAATTTTCCACCAAGGAAAATCCTTTCTCAAAGATGTAAAGACACAGACTTCAAGTCCATGATTTTATGATGGCCTTGTAGCTAAAGTAACATGGATCCTAACATCTGACTTGATGTTTATCCTTATCTCCTGCCAGGTACTCACATAAGGTAACAGGAATGTTAATAACCTCCAAGGTGTTGTATCCTAGTTTCCTTTATATATTTAATGCATATTTGTTTCAAGCAGAATTGCATGCATCATGATGTTTAGATTCGGGTTTATACAAAGTACATGCCAAGCCCAAGCCTTTGAGGACTATCCTCACATTTCTAGAGAAACCCTTTGAAGCTAGAGCCAATAGTTATTAATGCGAACATTTGTGTTTAAATAAAGATCTTGACCTAAGATATAAGAAAAGAAAATTGTTCAGATATTAGTTTAAGTACATGTATTTAATATAAGGTCTTTTAATTAAATACATTTGTCCTATTATTTTCTTCGAAATTTACAATGGCCCATTCTATTGAATTTGGGAATGTTAGCCTAGCTAAATTTCCTAGTAGGTAGCATCTATAACTAGTCTATTACAACCCCCAATTTTATGAGTCAAGTCGTATTTGTAATTTATAGTTGGAATCCCATTCCATTTGCATCCCATGCAATTGCTAATTCATTCAAGTTCCCTAATCCCAATGGATGTGTGTTCTTATATTAGCATCTCCTTGAATATGTCTCAAACCAGGGCCTAGCCCCTAATTTTATGGTGGACTACCCCAGTACTGTTAAGGCAGACCTTATCCCAAACTTTACAACCAATCAATGTGGACTAGAAGGAATGCTTTGCGTAGCACTTTGATAGCCCAAAGACATCGTATTTTAAATTTGAGTAAGGAAGACTATAACTTGCCTTAATATATTTACTTTGGGATTTTATTGGTGTTATACGTGTCACAAATCTAGGATTTATCAGATGGAAAAAATTATAATAACTTGTATTAATTCAGGGAATTTTAGAATTAATTTATAAGGTCTAACCTTAGGTGTGTTCAGCTCTTTATTATAATTATTCCATCAACCTAGATTATATGCAAAATAATTAACACTTTTATTTGTTATATTTATATTGCATTTCCTTTAAGCTTTTATTCAATAAATGTAATTTTTTTTACTTTGTTATAGAAACATATATAAGCACCATCTTATATACTAGAAATAAATTAGTTCATATTAATCCCCCGGTTGGTCAATTCAAATTTCACCGATATAGGTTCCCAAGTAGGAGAGGTGCCCTATGAGGTAGACACCAAGTCCAATCCTTAGCCAGAACAAATATGGGCACAAACCTGAAGACCAATGGATTCTCTTGAATTAATAAAGTTCGTTCTTCCAAGTCATGTAAATTGAAAGCATCTATAACCCATGTAATTTGAATAAATTATTGACAATTGTATAATTTTAGTAAGTTGAGCAGGCTTATTTAAAATTATTCATAGCCATTTTCTAACCTTGAAATGAGAGGCACAAGTTCATATATATTGTTCCAAACAAGTAAAAAAACAAATCATTTCATATAAAAAATAATATTTAGTTCGCTTCTAACTTAATTATGCGCTAAATAGGCAGGCTCTGATACCACTATTGGGAAGTGACAGCCAGATTGAACATGCATAACAGGCATGACGGAAATTCAAAATTTTGTCCCTGTCCCCAGGAACTCCTATTAGTTGCATATAAATTAAATAATGTCTTCACTAAATAATTCTCTACCTAGGTTAGCATGCAAAAGGGCTAGGCATACCATAATTCCAAATTATATCCTAGCATGTATATTTTATGCTAAGCATGTTATCTATAAGCTATAACCTAAGCATGTTATAACTCTAAGCTATAACCTACGCATGTTATAACTCTAAGCTATAACCTATGCATGTTATAACTCTAATTTATAACTTAAGCATAAAATAAACTATGCATACAAAACAACCTAAGTATATTATTGAGTCTAAAAATGCTTAAAGAAAAAGACATAATAATAAAAGAGAAAGAAAAGGAACTTACCAGTTGAAGTATTCTTTAGCAAGACCCTCTTGCATAAGCCACCAAGTGTAGGATAGCCTCTATGAGTATCCACATGAACGCCACCAACAAAAACCTCCCCGAGAGGAAGAATTAAGAAGCCTCGAGTAGTTGCTAGACCACTCCAAAAGCCTAACCCAAAAATATAAACTAGAGGTGCCCGAATGAATTCAGGCTCCTCAAAAATAACTTGCTCAATTACCTGAGAGATTATTCTTTTTGAATCTAGCTTAGGATTTATGCTCTGAGCTATGGTACACTTGAAACTCCCATCATGCTATGCTCCCCAAAAGCAATGTGGGATGGGAGTAAAACTCCCATCCCTATATGGGTCACACACGCAGATCTAAGGGATCCACATCTATGCACGTTGTGTGCTGCAAGTCAAAGCCCTTGCAAGCTGGGCCTCGCGGCCCATGCCACGAGCCCAGCTCAATGCGCGCCCATCATGGGCGGCGCTTGTGCAGCCCATTTTCATAGGCTACCATGAGAAATGCCCAGCATTGCTCGCGTACCTTTCGATGTACTCCCATGCACTCAAGCCTGTACAAAATACTTTTGTACTCTCGGTCCAATTTAACTCGCCAATGCAAAATTCCCCTTTTAATCCTTTTCAAATAAATATTTATTTTCTGACCACCGTAATAACTGAGTTACCAGTCAAAATAAACTTCTTGGTCCAACCAAAATTGATCTAATGAATTTTAACCAATACCATAATTTATTTCTGACTCTAATTAATTAGTTACCAGCCAAAATAAATTCTTTAGTCTTTCCAAAATTGATCTAATCAATTTTAACCAATCAAATAACAATCCAATTATTATTTAAGTTATATTTTCATAATAGAATAAATCTATTGGTTCTTTACTTAGTTTGTTGAAGGTCCAATGTGTGTGACCTTATAAGATCCCATAGTATTGAGCTATTAAGGCTTACCCAACCCTTGTTCTAATAAAACCATTGGCTCGATGCTCTAGACTGTGAATAGAACTCGATTACCTTAAAGGACTATAGTACACCTCTAGCAAGGGTCTACCATCCCTCATTACTTAGAACGTCATTTATGCTTATGACTTCATCTCAGTTAATGCAATAGTTATCCATTGCGATAAATTCCTTCCATTCTTTAATATTATTACCATCTGGTCTATGGGTTCAATTAAAGTGTTAACCCACTAATAGCAAGGTTGCTCCAAGCTATCCTTGTAGTTTACTTGTTACCAAACTATATTGCATTTTACCATAGTGTGTTTTACTAGAAACCATTTCTATCAAACATATACTCTGATCAGAGGTTTATGGCAATCACTACTTCAACAAGTGGCTGGGTACAGCTCCTTAACATATCCAGAGCAATGGATTCTTTCTGACTACTTAGCTTACCAACGTGCTATCATTAATATACCCGTAATCAGCCGTAACACCCTAAATTAATGAGGGTATAGTAATGACCCGAAGTATAGCAATAGTACCACACAAGGTAACTAGCATCTCAAGTATGAGGACATTTGTAAAGCTTATTGCATGAAGATAAACACTAACACATTGATATATATACCAAGTGTTTATCTTACTGCGGTCTCCATATATCTCCCATATATATCCATGAGTCAAACATAAGGCACCACCTTCAGTCTTTAGGAGATTAACTGCTTGGACCCTTTCCGAGAAAGTTTACCACGTGCTAGTCTTTTCGCTTCATTAATATCCTTTCTTGATGATACTATGAGTCTGAATAGTTTAGACATAATCATAATTGCACATGAAGCAGGTTCCACCAAATATAGTCCAACTATAATTTCTTTAACTTCATGCTATAATATGTTAAGGACTTTTGCATACATGCATCAATGAATATATTTAACCAGCTATAATATATATATATATATATATATATATATATATATATATATATATATATATGTATATATACAAGCACATTGATATAAATAAAAGACTAAATGCCTTTATTGATTAAATAAATTATTCGTACTATTACATAATTAAGATATATTGCCCTAATTGCCTTAAGGTACATCATATCCAACAAGAAGTACATTCAGGAGACTGCAGTCCACATATGAACGGCATCATGATGGCAAAGAAAATTCAAAGAATGGGATACTTTTGGTTAACAATGCTAGCTAATTGTATTCAAGAAGCAAAGACTTGCCATGCCTGTTAGATGTATGGAGATGTGACCCACTTGCCCCTAGTGACCTTACAAAATTTTATGATGCCTTGGCCATTCTCAGCCTGGGGCATCAATATCATCGATAAAATAAGACCATCTTTGACCAATAGCCATTATTTCATCATAGTGGCGATTGATTACTTTTCTAAATGGGTTGAAGTAGGATTATATGTGAGCATCACGACTAAGAAAATGGCTCGACTTATTCAACGACATATCTTCGCCAGATACGGCATTCCTCACCATATAGTGAGTGAAAATGGTGTATAGTTCTAAGGAGAAACAACCGATCTTATTGAGAAGCACGGAATTGAGCATCATCACTCTTCTTCCTATCGCCCTCAAGCCAATTGAGCATTGGAAGTAGCTAATAAGGCTATTAAGAAGATCCTCTCTAAAATTATTGCCAATTACTATGATTGGGCTGACCATTTTCCCTATGCCTTATGGGGATACAGAACTAGCGTCAAAACTCCTATAGGTCAAACTCCTTTTTCTCTCATCTACGTAATGGAGGTCGTGTTGTCTATTAAAATGGATATCAAATCTTTGCGCATAGACCTTGAAGAAAGACTTTATGAAGACGAATGGGGAAAGGCAAGGCATGAAGAATTAACTTTAGTCAATGAGGAATGATTGACTGCATTGGAGAATCTAAAATTATACCAACAGCACATGGCCAGATCTTACAATCATAAAGTCAAATGCCAAGATCAACCTTCAGAACAGGTGATCTAGTCTTAAAACAATCTCATAAGATGGACACAGATGCTCGAGGTGAGTTCTAACCAAACTAGGAAGGACCATATGTACTAAAGAAAACTCTTAGTAAAGGGCCAGTCAAAATCTCAGATCTGGATGGCAACGAATTTGTAAATCCAGTTAATCGTGATAAGCTGAAGTGCTATCACATGTAAAAAAAGAAAAGAAAAAAAAGAAAAAGAAAAATGGATTTCTGTCAAGAGATAGTAAGGGCTCTTGAGCAAAAATAGACACCAAAATAAAAGAGTGAGGCCTTGGGTGAAATCCATTCGGAACCTTAGGCAACGATGGATATTTCTTGGGAATAAATACCATTTACCCTTCCTATTTAAATAATATCTTTTATAATAGCATATTCATGTTAACAATACTACATGAGTGCATTGAATGGAAACTGTGAATTTTTTAATAAAACATGCATTCAAATAGCATTTTTTGTCTTTATTACACATAAAGTGCATTACAAATAGGAAATGGAAACAACAAAGGCAAACAAAGAAGCTTGAATCCTTTATTCTCCTACGAAGATGAAAGACACACGATGACAAGCTCAATGATCTCCAAGGAAACCACAGAGTCTCTTTGTCTTGATAAGCCTCTCCTCGAGGAAGGCAAGCCTACAAGTACTTGCAACCTAGATATAATAAGCCTCAGAAGGATGGATGTCAAAAGGCATAGAGTAGTTCACTTCCACCTAAGAGCAATTGATCCACCTCACATTATAATGATAAACCCGTGTATAGGAAAGTTCAAAGCCAAGGAGGGTGCACAAGGATGTCCAAAACCTCTGAGGATGACCAAACTGCCTGCACAAGTGACTGAGAGAGTAGGTGATAATCTTGAAAGGACCAATAAGGACTATGCCTTCTCTAGCAACATCAGTAGTCACATGCATGATTCCCTACCAAGGGAAAACCCAACAATTATCTTCAGCGGCTCAACTCCCTATAAACTCAACCCACTCCTTGATAGAGAAGTCTCTGTGAGAACGGTTGCCGATGCGAACTGAGGAGCCCCGTGCCTAGTAGGCCTTTGATTGATAATCCATGCTTGTGGGAATGGATAGTACAAAAATCTTATCCCAAAGCCAAAGCTACAAAAACCAAAAAAGAGAAAAATAATAATGTTACTAATACAAAAAAAGGCCTGCTAGATTGAAAACCTAAAAAGGCAATATAGGAAAAATTAAGGCAAGCCTGAGGAGCTAAAAACTCGAAAGGGCGGTTCATATAAAAAGAAAAGGCTCAAATAAAATTTACCTAAAGGAGGATTCTGCTACCCCTAGTAGTAGCTTCAATCCCATTCCAGGAAGAGCGCATAAAGATCAGTGTCTCGGCCATACTCACTGCTATAGGAGATTTTCCCTCTAACATCTAATAAATGATGGTCAGGAAGGAGAAGCTGCAAACCATAGTTGGAGCCTCACAAAGAAAGACTCCGATCAAAAGTAAGCAAATGAGCAGAAGATGCCTTGCATCATTAGGAGTAAGACTCCTAACTGTGTGAAAAGCAACATCCAACCTCAGGCCCTCATTGCAAATCAACTGGCGCCTATCGAATCATTGTAACTGGAAACATTTCATCAATAAATCAGAATACTCAGTGCGATGCATTGGAATGGCTGGACGTATATTAGTTAAACATCTCAGGAGTCCACAGAATTCCTCATACAAGGGGCATAGCTCGTGATCTCCAAATTGGAAGACGTTGTCAATGGGATCCTAGAACTTCACAATAGCCTGGATCACACTGTCCTTGACAAAGATGCGACTATAATCCTTTGTATGCAATAAATTACAAACCCCGGTATGGTCCCAACCATTGAAGTTCTTCAGATAAACATTCAGATCCACATGAAAATGGATGCAGTTCTCCATGACAAAATTTCAAAGGGTAGCAGTTTGCTATACGTAGTTTATGGGGCAATCTGCCAATATCTGGCAGATTATCCTGATAAGCTCGATTATCAATAAAAGAAGAAAGCACAAAATGTAAAAATAATGCAAATTCTCTTATAAATAAAAAATGTGTTCATACAAGAAAAGGCTCTGAAAATAGCGTAAAGAAAAAAATGACAAAAAGAAAGCCTATCTATTATCTGCCGCTTGAACTCGGATGGCTGGGATCAAGAGACGATAGAGCAGGAGGATAACCACCCTGTGGAAAGAACCCCAAAGGATTGCCATGTCCATAATGAGGCTGTTTCTACTGGTCATCCACCTAGACCATTCTAACTGAGCTCAAAGCCACCGGATATCCAGCTGCAACATTTTTAATACGAACCATTCATATGCATTTCATGGCATACTATGCATCATGAATAAAACAATGAAGTAATAAACATACCACCATGTCAGAATTTTGGTTCATCATGAAATGCTGCTGACCTTGGATGTGTCCCCAGTCAGAGATGCTATCGGCAATAGGCACTTGCAAAAAAAAATAAGAGATTGAAGCAAGTCAGAACTGGCATGATCTAAGAAAGAAAAACCAAGAAGAGCTCACATTAGTGGCGCCAGCCAAGTGGAAAGTCACCAGATGCTCAAGATCCAGGTAAGGCTGAATCACTAGCATGCAAGTACTCAGGTTAGGACGGTACATCAAGAACATGGGTGGTTGACACTAGAATTCCCGATGTCCCTCCATCATCACCAGACTCTGAGGAGGAACTAATGAAGCTGAAGAACTCCCAACATGGGTGGAAGTGGATGTAGGCCTCTTCCTACCTTGGTGATCCTACAAAAACGTCAAAAGCAAAGGTAAATTAGTCTAAGTAAGCATAAAAATGGAAAACAATGAGGAGATCCAAGTTGATGAAAAAGAGATACCGTCATCTAGACAGTCCCAAGTGAACCCAATCTAGCTCACCCACTAGGGGCGGAAGTGGAAGGAGCATCGCCCTCAATAGGGTTATGAATGTCCGATTGAGGCTCGATGGGAACATGGTCTATCTCTGGCCATCTGAGTAGCTGTAAATGGCAAAACTCTTCATACCCCTAGGGTTGCTCCAAGAAAGGGCTAGATATGCTATTCAAGGCAATCGTGCGAAGTTAGTTGAACTGAGAGGCCAGAAGATCCATCAAGGCACAACATAAGGGATAGGACGCATCCTAGGAGGAAGAAGCCAACCTTAGATGCACTCCCCAAGATACCACTCTAAGGAGAAGGGAATCTCTATAATCAACTGGGTATTCACGAATCCTCTAACTAACCTCATAATATTCGGCCAATGAAGCTCATGCAAGCATGGCTAAGTCTTGATCTAAAAGGAAAAGAAGCCAAGTATCAATACAATGATTGTAGCAGATATGGAAAAAGAGAGAAAATAAAAAATGCTGAGAAGTGTACCTACACCAGAGACAGAGTACGAAGGTGAATAGAAAGATGAGAAGGAGACTCAATCTCCTAATCGTGCCAGCAGTGTGGCAAATGAGGACAAAATGGATAGCTGCCATTTCGCACCAGCTTGGTCCTCGAATGAATCCCCATCTTAAAAAACCAGAGCTATAAAAAGCCAAAGAAACTCAGAACATCAAAAGATAGGAAAATGCTTATAAAGAGAGAAAAGGGAGTTAGGCCCTTATGTAGACAATCTGGAGAAAGGATTTGAACTTGTTAATCCTATTCCTCACACACTGATCAAGGGCCCAATACAAATGGCCCAACTCAGCGTGGCCCTAGGCATACTCATCAAAGTGGGTTGGATCAATAAAAGTAGGTAGAATGTGGAGATTAACGATCAAACCCTCGGTGGGAAAACACAGCCAGGACAAAGTACCGGCCATGAAGGCTCTAGCCTCGTAAGCAAAAGTCAAGTGCCTTCTATCCCTAATAGTCCAAAGGGTCATTAGTTTCTTGCAAGAAACTCACCCAGGCTTATCCTTAGAATACCCAATCAAAGCCTCAATGGTCTCCACATTGAAGTTATCATAAGTGAAACATGCATCGAAGTGGATCACGTTACCATGGAAGGGAAGACCTGTGATGGCGCAACAATCCTATTGAGTGATAGTGTACTCCCTACAATAGAAATGAAAAGTGTGGGTAGTGTCTGACTATCTGCTCAAGATATGGGAAGAAGTACTAGCTGGGATGTTCGGATACCCGCGGGACCTCGCATACTTGCAATTCCTCACCATCCTCCCTGAAGATGCCCCGTCAATGATCGCTTTAGCACCAGGAGATAGTACCTTGTACCACTTGTAAAAGTTTGAAATACTGCCGCCCTCATGGCTAGTAACCTGCAAAACTAATGCATGTACACTAATCACACACCAATCTTCGATAAATCACATGATTAACAAAAGTCATTACATTTAATAAAGTCATACCATAATTGAAAAGCAATAAAATAATAACAATAATAAATAATGATATCAAATGAATAAATAACAAATAATAGCATGGTAATAAAAAAAATAAATAATACAACAATGGTGATAAGGCTTACAAAAATCCAAGAAAGATGATTGGAAGGCTTTAATGCAGGCGGAATAAAATCCCTAAGAGCGATCCCGTGACACTTCCAGGTCGAAGGAAGCCCGTAGAATGCCTCAGCAGGTACTTTAGAGAGTTCCACTTTCTCGCCATCAATAACCACGCTATGACTAATCATTCGAACAGCCTGTAAATCTAGGAGGACATTATAAAGCTTATACCACATGGAGACCCTATGAAATCGGAGTAGAAGGTGTAGAAAAGGGAAGAAAATAAGAGAAATCATTGCCAAAAGTAGCAAGGAAGCAGAAATTCTCAAAGCAAAGAAGCAGAATACGCGAAAGGAAGAGAAGAAGAATTTTCGGTGTGAAGATAGCAAGCAATTAACCGCTTGGCTAATTACATGCATAATTAGCCAGTGGAATAATTGCCTAGGCGGCTGTCATGCATTTACCCATTGAATGCGTAAATGCATAATGGCTACAAAAGTTATTGTTAAATAGGTAATTAGCCCGCCGGCGAATTACATATATTTTAACTTTTTTGCATTTTTGCATATTTCATCCCTTTTCTACATTGTTTATAAAATGAGCGGACCTAAAAGCTATTTTTACACAATCATTCATGCATTAAGCACTCGAAAATATTTATTTCGGCCCTCGGTCAATTTTAATCTCATGCAATTCATTAATAAACTTTTAATCGAAGAGACAAAATATATTTTGTTTCAAAATTTGTCAATTAAAAATATTTAAACTCATTGCATTCTACACAAACTATTTTGTTTATTTCACATACGACAAAATTTCTAGGACAAAATTTATGTATGCGAGAGGCAAACTTTTAGCACAGGTCTGTTCTGGCCCGATGAGGAATTATGCCTATTTCATTTAGTGATCAGACAAAAGAGCCAAAAAGGACCGAATTCCCATAAAAAATCCAAAATTCAAAAATCCACATTCCAAGGAAGGTTCACTTTAGCACTTTCTATTGAAAAATCAAAAAGTCAAAATTTGGTCAAACATGGGTAGTAATCATGCTAGGTAGTTTCCTGTCTATAGTTAAAAATCAAATCTTACAGAGATCTGGTAAGGATTTATGGGATTGAAAGCAGATCTTGTTAGATAGGTAACTAGCCCGCCGGCTAATTACCATTCCACTATAAATAGAGGACTTCCCCTCTCATTTTCAACAGACGGCAAAGAAACCAAAAAATATGTTTGTCCCCTTTTGTTCTGAGAGTCCTAAATGCCCCAAAACTTTGTCAAAACACTCCTAAATCCAAGCTTTATCATAGATACTCGGTATAAACTCATTTCTATGTCTTTTTCAATCAAGATCTCACACTGATCTTCCGTCTAAAAATGACCTAATCTCAAAAATCCCCCATTTTATTTAGGAATGATCCAAGATTATAGCCATAACTTCAGTTAAGCCTATTTTTCAATCAAATCACAACCTCTGACAACTTCGATTCTACACCGACTCCCAAGTCATCCTAGACAGACGAAAAGGTAAACCAAGGGTAATTTGCTCCAAGCCTAAATTTAAAATTCATTTCTATTATTTTATTATTGCACATGACATTTCATTTCTCTAATTAAGTGAGCCACTGAGGCCACTTAAACAATAATATGTGTAAATAAGCTCGCAGGTATGGATAAACATCTAGAATGTGAGGAACATCTATCTGAGTTTCTAGGACAAAACCAAAGTGGAGTCGTTACTCTGCCAAAATTTTGGTAGAAAACATCAATTTATTATGCCATTATAATGCCTGTTTTATTTCCTTAATATTTTTCTTAAATAAAGCCATTGTAATGCGGAAATTACTATAAATTCCAAAATTGATCCAATTGATTTGAACAATATGTGTACCTATCATGTCTGAACTCAGAATCTCACTCTCTCTTTGGTATAAAAATCCCATTTTGGATCAGTATACTACAATTCCCAGTGGAGCTGAGTCGGGTGGCGACTTTATTTCTATTTTTAATTAAAGTAAAATGCTTTATTTTAAAAACAACTTTTCTCGATAAAATGTGTAATATATCTATCAACATACTTACATTTTTTGCTTATAAAAAGCCATGTTCTTCATACCCAATAAGTTTACTTGAAGAATAATAAGATAATTTTCTCTTTAATAAAATCAAGCATTTTATTATGAAAGAGGCACTGCATTTAAGCAAATTAGATTTTCTCAAACCAGATTAAACACACCCCACGCACCTCACCCCGCATACGCAATCCATCTCGAAATGCTGGCCCGCTCACATGCGTGGAGTCCACACAAAAGACAAATCTGCATAGAAGTTGGCAGTGCAAAAAAACCAAATAAATGCCAACTGACAACTTTGTCGTATCAATCCCAACAAATTGAACTGGATATTTATTGGGTCTAACGAACAAATCCATGGCTTCGGAAGCGCCATCACATATTTGATCAATGGTGAAGATTCAACCTCAATCAACGGCTTTATTTATGATCTAAGCCTATAAAAGGGAAGCTTCACCAAGTGAGAAGATGTTTGTTGATTTTACAAAGTTATTACCTTAGGACATTTGCTATTCAATCAGTGAACTTGATCCCTCTAAGAACTAAACACTGAAATCTGTTGTAAGAATTCTCAAGTAAACTACATACTTGAAGAATTCAAAAACCCATCTTAGAAAAAGAAAATCTATAAAATCTCATACTTGGGTGAGTATTGAGATTGAGACTTATCTTAAACTAGGAAAGTTTACGTGGTACATTGTTGTGTGACTCAGCTTAAACTCGGGTAGAGTTTGAGTTGTATATCCTGCTAGAGAAGAGGACTCAGCCAAAGATTGGTGTTTTTGGTGGTATATCCTACATGTAAAAGAGAGGTCATCTTTTAGAGACAATGCGCAAAGGACTCAGCTAAAAATTGGTGTCTTTGGTGGTATATACTACATTCGAAGGAGGATAATTCTCCGGCGAAAAATTGTAAAGGCTTGGTTTCTACCTATAAACAAAATTTATCACTAGTGGATTTAAGCTCGGAGAAGAAAACTCCGATTACTGGAGGAAGGCAGGCCCAAACTAGTATAAAAATATCCATGTTTGATTTCTTCAACTCTAAACTTCACATTCAAGCACATTTATAATAAATATTTGCATTATCTGGAGATTTCACAAGTCGGCTTTCTGTTCATTCATCTCACGTTACACAAAGGACTTTTAAAGTCAAAACATTATGCAAAAAGGATAATTCACCCTACTCTGACCCTAGTTAACACTCACAAGGGACCAACAAGTGGTATCAGAGTGAATGCTCACAACTAAAAATCTAACAATCTCAAGCTAAAGGTCCATTTTTAATTTAAGAATCAAAATGAGCTATAACAACTGACAGCTTCTTTCGGAGGGTATGTCCATTACCCGTCCTCCACTCTTCACCGGTGAACACTACACATCTGGAAAAATTGGATGAAGAACTTCATTAAGGCCCAAAGTATGCTAGCATGGATGGCCATTATAGATGGCCCATATATTCCCAACTATGAAGTTGAGGGTATGACCACCAGGAGGCCATCTAATCAATGGGATGAAAACAATTATAAGAAATTGCGTGAAAATGCAAATGCTATTAACATGCTTCATTGTGCTTTAAGTGCAATAGAGTTTAATAGGATTTCAAGCTACAAAATAGTTGGAAACTGACAGTCACATTGACATGCATAACAGGCATGGCAAAAGTTCAAAAATTTTGTCCATGTCCCCAGGAACTCCTATTAGTTGCATACGAATTAAATAAAGCCTCAACTAAACAATTCTCTACCTAGGTTAGCATGCATAGGCTAGGCATACCATAATTCTAAATTATATTCGAGCATAAATATTTTATACTAGGCATGTTATAACTCTAAGCTATAACCTAAGCTATAACCTAAGCATAAAATAAACTAAGCATGCAAAGCAACCTAAGAATAAATATTAAGTCTAAAAATGCTTAAAGAAGAAGACCTAATAATTAAAAGAGAAAGAAGGAAAACTGACGGTTTGAAGTGTGCTTTAGTAGAACCTCCTTGCATAAGCCTTCAAGCCTAGGATAGCCTCTATAAGTATCCACACAAACCCCACCAACCAAAACCTCCCCGAGAGGAAGAACTAAGGAGCCTTGAGTAGCTGCTAGACCACTCCAAAAGTCCCACCCAAAAATATTAACAAGAGTTTCATCGAAAAAATATTTGAGGCCCCTAAAAATTTGCTGAAGCAACCCGGGAGATTTTTCTTTAGGAATCTCTACTAAGGATTTGTGCTTGAAATTGGTGCATTGAAAAAGGTGAAAGGGGGTGCCTATTTATAGGCTACCCATTTTCCAATGTGGGATGTGCAAAATGCATATCCCACAAAATGGGTCTCACTCAAGGATCCAATTGGATCCGCAGGCTGTGCCCAGCACACTGTGCATCAGCTGTGCAAGGCAGGCCACATTTAGAGTGCCTTGCTCCTCAAGTGGGCTTGTAAGCTGGGCTGTGTTGGGCGCTCCCAGCACTAGTTTGCCCAGCATGTGGGCTCGAGCAATTGCCGAGCCCATAGCCCCTTAGCTGCTTTAAGTGTAGTCCCAAAATGTGGGCCCCATTTCAGTAGGATCTGACCCTTTTACCTTGATTTGAAAAATGCCATTTTAATCCCTCTCTCAAATATTAATTTATTTTACAAACCTAATAAATTAGTTATCGATCAAAAATAAATTCTTAGGCTTATAAAAAATGATCTAATAATTTTTAACCAATTAAATAATAATCCAATTATTATGTTATATTTTCGTAATACAATAAATCTACTAGTTCTTTACTTAGTCCAATGAAGGTCCAATGTGTCTAACCTTATATGATCCCAAAGTATTGAGCTATTAAGGCTTAACAAACCCCTATTCTATTAGAACCATTGGCTCGATGTTCTAGACCATGAATTGAACTCGATTACCTTAAACGACTGTAGTACGCCTCTAGCAAGGGTCTACCATCCCCCATTACTCAAAACGTCATTTGTGCTTATGACTTAATCCTAGTTAATGCAATAGTTTCCCAAAGCGATGAACTCCTTCCATTCTTTAATACAAGTACCATCTCATTTATAAGGTTTGGTTAATGTGTTAACCCACTAATAGCAAGGTTGCTCCAAGCTATCCATGTTATTATCTCGTTACCGAAGTATATTGCCTTTTATCATAGTGTGTTTGAGTAGAAACTATTTCTATTAAATACATACTCTAATTAGAGGTTTATAGCAATTATCACTTCAACAAGCGGCCAAGTACAACTCCTTAATATATCCAGAGCGATGGATTCTTTCCGACTATAGAGCTTAGCAATTTATTGTCATCGCTATACCCATAAGCACTCCTGACACCCTAAATTAATGAGTGTATGGGAACGACCCAAAGTACAGAGATGGTACCACACAAGGTAATTAGCATCTTAAGTATAAGGATATTCGCAAAGCTTAATGCATGAAGATAAACAGTAACACATTGATATATACACCAAGTGTTTACCTTACTATGGTCTCCAATATATCTCAGATATATCCATGTGTCAAACTTAAGGCACAACCTTCAGTCCTTAGGAGATCGAATGCTTGGACCCTTTCCAAGAAAGTTGACCACATGCTAGTTTTACCTCTTCATCAATATCCTTTCACGGTGAAACTATGACTACAGATAGTTTAGACATAATCATAATTGCACAAGAAGCAGGTCTCACTAAATATAGTCCAGCTATAATTTCCATGACGTCATGCTATGATACGTCAAGGATTTTCATATACATACATCTGTGAATATATTTTAACGAGTCATAATATATTTATAAACACATTGATATAAACAAAAGATTAAATGTCGTTATTAATCAAACAAATTATTCTTCCCAATACATAATTAAGATATATTGCCCTAATTGCCTTAAGCGCATAAACTCCCACTTGCACTAAGGCCAATTAGCCATATATCTTAATCCATATGCTTTAACTTACTAGTCATGTTTGACTTGAGTCAATGGCTTCGTCAGACCATTCGTAAGGTTTTCATCAGTGGGAACACATTCTAGTCTTATTATCTTAGCATCAACAATCTCCCTGATTCTGTGATACTTTTTAGATACATGTCTGTTTTTCTAGTTAAATTGTCCTTTGCTTGAGCTATAGCACCATTGTTATCACAATACAAAGTAATTGGATCAACAATCTCAGGCACCATACCAAGATCACCAATAAATCCCTTTAACCAGAGAGCTTCTTTTGCTGCATCCCATGCAACAACGTACTAAGATTCTGTGGTTGAATCAGCAGTAGTTTCTTGCTTGGAATTCTTCTAGCATAACGCCCCTCCATTTAACACATACACAAAACCTAACTGATACTTAAAGTCATCCTGGTCAGATTGAAAACTTGCATCAGTGTAACCTCTAACTGTGAGTTCTGCATCTCCATATATCAAGAACTTATCTTTAGTTCTTCTTAAGTACTTAAGAATTACCTTGATGGCCATCCAGTGCTTTTCACCTGAATCCAATTGATATCTTCTCGTAAAGCTCAAAGCCTGAGAGACATCTGGCCTAGTACATATCATATCGTACATGATGGATCCTATCATAGATGCATAGGGAATATCCTTCATGCGCATTCTTTCTTGAGCTGTCTTTGGACACTCAACCTTAGATAGGTTAATGCCCTTTATCATCGGGAGATAGCCTTTCTTCGAATGCTCAATGTTGAACCTATTTAATACCTTATCTATATATGTAATTTGAGAAAGACCTAATAGCCTCTTGGATCTATCCCTATAGATCTTTATACCTAGTATAAATGCTGCTTAAACAAGGTCTTTCATGAAGAACTTTCTTGACAACCATACTTTAACACTTTGTAGAAGAGAAAATTTGTTTCTTATTAGTAGAATGTCATCGGAATACAATAGTAAGAAAAATATTGTACTCCTACTAATCTTCTTGTAAACACAAGGCTCATTAATATTTGGAAAGAAATCCAGCTCAAGGATTGTCTGATCAAACCTTATATTCCAACTCCTAGATTCCAGCTTAACTCCATAAATAGACCTTTGCGGCTTGCATACCTTCGAGCCATTATGAGATGTAAAACCCTTAGGCTGTGTCATATACACATCTTGGTCTAAATCCCCATTCAGGAATGTTGTTTTAACATTCATATGCCAGATCTCATAATCGTAATGAGCAACAATAGTAAGGAGTATCCTTATGGATTTAACCATGGCCCCCGGTGAGAAAGTTTCATCATAGTTCATACCTTCATGTTGACTATAAGCTTTCACAACTAACCTTGCCTTATAGGTAATCATATTACCATCCATGTCAATCTTCTTCTTGAAGACCCATTTGCACCCGATTGGTCTGACCTCTTGTGGTGCATTAACCAAATTCCAAACTTAGTTCTCATACGTGGAATCCATTTTTGATTTCATGGCTTTTAGCCATTTATCAGAATATGAGCTTTTCATTGCTTCATCATAGGTTCTTTGTTCATTATCCTCCAGGAGATATAGTTCCTTATCATCAATGATGATAAAATCATATCTATCAGGACCTTTGTGAACACGACCTAATCTTCATAATATTTGTGTTTTGATAGGTTATTCTTGGATCACACTTTCTTGTGAATCTAGAACGGGGTCAATTAGTTGATTATCTATTTCTTCCTGATGAACCTCTAGTTCAATATTACTCTAACTGACTTTTGTAAGTATGTGTCGAGCACTTCGAGACTCAAATACCTTCTATGATTTGGGTTGGTAAAATAAATATCCAAAAGTTCCCTTTGGATATCTAATGAATAGATACTTATTAGATTTGGTGCTTACCTTATCCAATGCTATCCTCTTTACTATAGTAGGACAACCCCATACTCTAAGGTGACTTAGAGATGGCCTTTTATTACACCATCTTTAGTAAGGTGTAAAATCAACTGATTTAGAGGGCACTCTATTTAATACATAAATTGCACTCTCTAGTGCATATCCCCAAAAGGATTTACTGAGATTTGCTTGGCTTATCATGGACAACAATATCTAATATAGTTTGATTCCTCCTTTAAAATTCTTCATTGTGTTGGGGTGTATAAGGAGGGGTCCACTAGGGAACTATCCAATTTTCTATTAGATAATCCTAAAACTCCTGACTTAAGCATTTGCCACCTCGATTAGATCAAAGTGTTTTAATACATTTCTCAAGTTGTTTCACTACTTTAGCTCTGAACATTTTGAATTTTTCAAAACATTCAGACTTGTGCTTCATTAAGTACAAATAACCGTATTGCGAATAATAATCAATAAAGGTTATGAAGCAGGAGTATCCTACTAGCACCTAAACACTCATTGGACCACACGCATCACTATGTAAAAGTTCCAATGTACTCGTGGCTCGTTCACCCTTTCCATTAAAGGGTAACTTTGTAATTTTTCCTTTTAAATAGGGTTCATAATCACCATAAGACTCCAAGTAAGTCACCATGCTTATGCAGCTTTGTTAAGCAAACTTTGTTTATGTGGCCTAAATGACAATGCCATAAGTAGAAGGAATTCTCATTATCTAATGTAACTTTCTTCACATTGTTTATATTAAAAACTTTTGTTTTAGTATCAAGAATATAAATGCAACCATTCAACATCCCATAACCATAAAGAACATTATTTAAGTGAATCTGACAATTATTATTCGAAAATAAAATTTCAAATCCCTCTGCTGCTAAACATGCAACAAATACAATATTCTTAGTAACACTCGGAATGTAGTAACAATTATTCAAAACTAAAACTAAGCCACTTGGCAAAATAAGATTAAAGCTTCCTAGGGCTAATGCGGCAACTCGGGCTCCATTTCCCACACATAGGTCCGTCTCCCCTTTTGCAACTCTTCTACTGTTCCTTAGTCCCTGCACAGAAGTGCAGATATGAGAACGCAACCAGTATCTAATAACCAAGTGGATTCACGAGGAAAAGTAGTATAGTTTCCAATTACAATTATACATGGAGTAGATGCCTCTACAGGCTTCTTCTTCAAATGTTCAGAAGTGGGAGCTTTGCAATCCCTCTTCTAATGTCCCGGTTTCCTGCACTAGAAGCAGACATACTTGGATGTCTTCTTTTCTTTCTTCTTTTTTACTAATTCTTTTCTTGGCACCCAATGCCTGCTTCTTTTTAGAAGTCTTGCTCTTATCGACCAACAATAGTTACTTCTGATCTTTCTTGATCTGAGGTTCTATTGTCTTCAGTATGTTGATTAATTCTGAAATTGTGGAATTAATCTTGTTCATGTAATAGTTAGTCACAAAGCTTGAGTAACTATCTGTTAAGGACATAAACACAAGGTCAATGCTCAATTCATGATTCATCTCGAATCCCAATCAATTTAGCTTCTCAAGGTATCCCAAGAGTTTCTGCACATTCTGAGAGGCAGAGGTGCTACCCTGCATCTTGGTTCCAAAAAGGAGTCTGGTGGTCTCATACCACTCTGTCCTTTCCCACTTAGTAAAGAGCTCCTCAAGATTGAGAACCATGTCCTCCAAGGTCATGTTCTCATGTTATTTTTGAATCTCAGGATTCATGGACCCCAACATTATGCATATTGCAGTCTCACAATATTTCCTATGCTTTAACCAGGCATCATGTTCCATATGATCCATAACATCAGGTTCAATAGGGAAAATTTCATCCAGAATATAGGCAATTCCCTCGGATCTGAGAAATATTCTCAGAGCTCGAAACCAATCAGAAAAGTTTGAGCCATTCAGTTTTGTGTAAAGTAACAGGCAAAGATTAATGTTTGAAGTCATTTTCAACCTAAGATATAAGAAAAGAAAATTGTTCAGATATTAATTTTAGTACATTTATTTAATATAAGGTCTTTTAAATAAATACATTTGTCCTACTATTTTCTTTGAAATTTACAATAGTCCCATTCTATTGAATTTGGGAATTTTATCCCAGCCAAATTTCCTAGTAGGCAGCATCTATAACTAATCTATTATGACCCCCAATTTTATGAGTGAAGTCATATTAGTAAGTTATAGTTGGCATCCCATTCCATTTGCAGCGTATGCAATTGCCAATTCATTCAAGTTCCTTAATCCCAAGGGACGTGTGCTCTTATTTTAGCATCTCCTTGAATATGTCTCAGTCCTATGGCTAGCCCCCAATTTTATGGTGTACTACCCAGCCCTATTAAGGCAGACCCTATCTCAATTTTTATAACCGATCAATGTTTTGTTTTTATTTTTAGAAACTGTTCATTCAATTAATTTCAAATAAGTTGAATCTGGCTTAGAAGAACTCCTATAAGATGCATATAAATTAAATAAAGCCTTAACTAAACAATTCTCTGCCTAGGTTAGCATGCATAGGCTAGACATGCCATACTTCTAAATTATATCATAGCACATATATTTTATCCTAAACATTTTATAACTCTAAGCTATAACCTATGCATGTTATAACTCTAAACTATAACCTAAGCATGAAATAAACTAAGTATGCAAAAAAACCTAAGCATAATTATTAAGTCTAAAAACTCATAAAAAACAAGACCTAATAATTAAAAGAGAAACAAAGAAAACTTACAAGTTGAAGCGTGCTTTAGCAAAACCTCCTTGCACAAGCCTCCAACCGTAGGATAGCCTCTATAAGTATCCACACGAACCCCACCAACAAAAACCTCCCCGAGAGGAAGAACTAAGGAGCCATGAGTAGTTGCTAGACCACTCCAGAAGCCCTACCCGAAAATATAAACTAGAGGTGCCCAAATAAATTCAGGCTCCTCAAAAAGAACTTTCTTAGGATAGCCTCTATAAGTATCCACACGAACCCCACCAACAAAAACCTCCCCGAGAGGAAGAACTAAGGAGCCATGAGTAGTTGCTAGACCACTCCAGAAGCCCTACCCGAAAATATAAACTAGAGGTGCCCAAATAAATTCAGGCTCCTCAAAAAGAACTCTCTTAAATGCCTGAGAGATTAATCTTTGTGAATCTCAACTTGGGATTTATACTTCGAGCAAATGGTGCAAGTTGTAAGGGGGAACAAGAGAGCCTATTTATAGGCTTGGGGGAGAAAAAATGCTCCCCCAAAATAAATGCACATCCTACGCGGGTTATGCCCACGGGTCATAATGACCCACGGGCACAACCCGCCCATATGCAGCGTGCTAGGCATGCTATATTCTGCAGCAAGGCAGGCTATTACAAGGCTAACATGTGCAAGAGCAGGGCCTCATAACATAAGTTGCAAGCCCCGCTGGCGGCGCGCCCTACGGGCTGCGGGTTTGGGCAGCCTATTTTCATGGGCTACCGCGAGTAATGCCTAGCATTGCTCGCACACCATTAGTTGTGCTTTTGTGCACCCAAGCCTATATAAAAATATATTTTGTACTCTCGGTCCAATTTAAATCACCAACGCAAAATTCCCTTTTAATTCCTTTCAAATATTTAATTTATGATCCTAATAAATTAGTTACCGATCAAAAATAATTCCTTGGTTTATCCAAAAACGATCTAATGATTTTTAACTAATTAAATAATAATCCAATTATTAATATGTTATATTTTTTAATAGAATAAATCTATTAGTTATTTACTTAGTTCGATGAAAGAACAATGTGTGTGACCTTATAGGATCCTGAAGTATTGAGCTGTTAAGGCTTAACCAATGCTTGTTCTAATAGAACCATTGGCTCAAGGTTCTAGACCGTAAATAGAACCCGATTACCTTAAATGACTGTATTACGCCTCTCGCAAAGGTCTACCATCTCCCATTACTCGGAACGTCATTTGTGCTTATGACTTAATACCGATTAATGCAATAGTTATCTAGTGCGATGAACTCCTTCCATTCTTTAAATATTAGTACCATATGGTTTATAGGGTTTGGTTAGAGTGTTAACCCACTAATAGCAAGGTTGCTCCAAGATATCCTAGTTATTAAATTGTTACCATAGTATATTGGCTTTTTCCATAGCGTGTTTGACTAGAAACCATTTCTATCAAGTACATACTCTAATCAGAGGTTTATAGCAATTAGCACTTCAACAAGAGGCCAGGTACAACTCTTTAAAATATCCGTAGCAATGGATTCTTTCCTACTACTCTACTTACCAACGTGCTATCATCACTATACCCGTAATCAATCGTAACACCCTAAATTAATGAGTGTATAAAAATGACCCAAAGTATAGCAATAGTACCACACAAGATAACTAGTATCTCAAGTATGAGGATATTTGCAAAGCTTATTGCATGAAGATAAACACTAACACATTGTTATATACACCAAGTGTTTATCTTACTTGCGGTCTCCAATATATCTCCCAGATATATCCATGCGTCAAACTTAAGGCACCACCTTCAGTCCATACGATACTAACTGCTTGGACCCTTTCTAGGAAAGTTGACCATATGCTAGTCTTTTCACTTCATCAATATCCTTTCTTGATGAAACTATGACTAGGGATAGTTTAGACATAATCATAAATGCACATGAAGCAGGTCTCACTAAATATAGTCCAACTATAATTTCTCTAACTTCATACTATGATACGTCAAGGACTTTTGTATACATACATCAATAAATATATTTTAACCAACTATAATATATTTATAAGCACGTCGATATAAACAAAAGATTAAAAGTCTTTATTAATTAAACAAAATATTCATACCATTACTTAATTAAGATATATCGCCCTAATTGCCTTAAGGGCATACATCGTATCCAACAAACTCCCACTTGCACTTAGGCCAATTACCTATATGTCTTAATCAATATGATTTAACATGCTGGTCATGTTTAACTTGAGTCAATGGCTTTGTCAGACCATCTGCAAGGTTCTGATCAGTGGGTACATATTCTAGTCTTATTATCTTAGCATCAACAATCTCCGTGATTATATGATACTTTCTGGATACATGTCTATTTTTCTGGTGAAACTATGGTTCCTTTGCCTGAGCTATAGCACCATTGTTGTCACAATACAAAGTAATTGGATCAACAGTCTCAAGCACTGAGATCACCAATAAATCCCTTCAACCAGATAGCTTCTTTTTGCAGCTTCGCATGCAGTAATATATTCAGATTCTATTATTGAATCAATAGTAGTTTCTTAATTGGAACTCTTCTAGCATACCGCCCCTCCATTTAACACATACACAAAACCTGACTGAGACTTAAAGTCATCCATGTCGGATTGAAAATTTGCATCAGTGTAACCTCTAATTGTGAGGCCACCTTCTCCATATATCAAGAGCTAATCCTTAGTCCTTCTTAACTACTTAAGAATTGCCTTGACGACCATCTAGTACTTTTCACTGGATCTGACTAAAATCTGCTCGTAAAGCTCAAAACTTGAGAGACATATAGCCTAGTACATATCATAGCATACATGATGGATCCTATCACGGATGTATAGGGTACATCATTCATGCTCATTCTCTCATGATCTTTCTTTAGACACTCAGCCTTAGATAGGTTAATTCCCTTTATCATCGGGAGATAACCTTTCTTTGAATTCTCAAGGTTGAACCTATTCAATACCTTGTCCATATACGTACTCTGAGAAAGACCTAACAGCCTCTTGGACCTATCCCTATAGATCCTTATACCTAGTTTAATAGTTGCTTCACCAAGGTCTTTCATGGAGAATTCTTTTGACAACCATACTTTAACATTTTGAAGAAGAGAAATATCGTTTCCTATTAGTAGAATGTCATCAACATATAATACTAAGAAAACAACTACACTCTCATAACCTTCATGTAAACACATGGCTCATTAAAGTTTGGACAGAAATCTAGTTCACGGATTGTCTTATCAAACCTTATATTCCAACTCCTAGATGCTTGCTTAAGTCCATAGATGGATCTTTGTAGCTGGCATAATTTCTAGCCATTCTGAGATGTAAAACCCTCATGTTGTATCATATACACATCCCGATCTAAATTCCCATTTAGGAATGCTATTTTAACATCCATCTACCAGATCTCATAATCATAATGAGCAGCAATGACGAGGAGTATCCTTATGGATTTAAGCATGGCTACCGGTGAGAAAGTTTCATCATAGTCGACACCTTCACGTTGACTATAACCTTTCGCAACCAACCTTGCTTTATAGGTAATTACATTACCGTCCATGTCAGTCTTCTTCTTAAAAACCTATTTGCACCCAATCGGTCTAACCTCTTGCGGTGTATTAACTAAATTCCAAAGTTGGTTCTCATACATGGAATCCATTTTTAATTTCATGGCTTTCATTCATTTATCAGAATCTGAGCTTTTCATTGCCTCATCATATGTTATTGGTTCATCATCCTCTAATAGATACATTTCTTTATCATCAGTGATGATAAAACCATATCTATCGGGATCTTATGAACACGATCTGATCTTCGCAATGTTTGCGTTTTTATATATTATTCTTGGATCTCACTTCCTTGTGTATCTCAAAGGGGCCAATTAGCTGATTGTCTGTTTCTTCCATTTGAACTTCCAGTTTAATGTTGCTCCTACTAACTTTTGCAAGTAAGTGTTCCTTTTCAAAAAAGTGAGCATTCCATGACACAAATACCTTTTGAGCTTCAGGTTGATAAAATAGATATCCTACACTTTCCTTTAAATCTTCAATGAATGGACATTTGTGAGATTTGGCGTTCAACTTATCCGATGCTATCCTCTTTACCATACCAGGACAGCCCCGTACTCTTAAGTGACTTAGAGATGGCTTTTTACTACACCATCTTTTGTAAGGTGTAAAATCAACTGATTTAGAGGACACTCTTATTACTACATATATCGTACTCTCTAGTGCATATCCCAAAAAGGATTTACTGAGATCTGCATGGCTTATTATGGACCGAACCATATCTAATAAAGTATCATTCCTCTTTCTTGACACTCCATTGTGTAGGGGCGTATAAGGAGGGGTCCACTGGGGAACTATCCCATTTTCCTTTAGATAATCTTGAAACTCTTGACTTAAGTATTCTCCACCTCAATCTGATCAAAGTGTTTTAATACTTTTCTCAAGCTATTTCTCTACTTCAGCTCTGAATAGTTTGAATTTTTCAAAACTTTTAGACTTGTGCTTTATTAAGTATAAATAACCATATCGTGAATAATATCAATAAAGGTTGTGAAGTAGGAGTATCCTCCTAGTGCCTAAACACTCATTGGACCACATACATAAGTATGTATAAGTTCCTATGTACTTGTGGCCCGTTCACTCTTTCCTTGAAAGGGTAACTTTGTCATTTTTCCTCTTAAACAAGGTTCGCAATCATCATAAGACTCCAAGTCTATTGGGCCCAAGTCTCCACGCTTATGCACCTTGGTTAAGCAATCTTTACTTATGCGGCCTAAATGACAATGCCACAAGTAGAAGGAATTCTCATTATCTAATTTAACATTCTTTACATTGTTTATATTAAAAACTTCTATTTTAGTATCAAGAATATAAATGCAACCATTAAACATCCCATAACCATAAAGAACATTATTTAAGAGAATCTGAAAATTATTATTCGAAAGTAAAATTTCAAATCCTTCTACTACTAAACACGCAACAAATACAATATTCTTAGTAACAGTTGGAATGTAGTAACAATTATTCAAAACTAAAACAAGTCCACTTGGCAAAATAAGATTAAAGCTTCCTACAGCTAATGTAGCAACTCAGGCACCATTTCCCAATCGTAGGTCCATCTCCCCTTTTGCAAGTCTTCTGCTATTCCTTAGTCCCCACACAGAAAATAGATATGAGAACCACACCCAGTATCTAATACCAAAGTGGATTCATGAGGAATAGTAGCCAAGTTTTCAATGACAAGCATACCTAAAGTAGATGCCTCTATAGGCCACTTCTTCAATGTTTAGAAGTAGGAGCTTTGTAATCCTTCTTCCAATGTCCTGGTTTCCCACACTGGAAGCAGAGATACTTAGATGTCTTCTCTTCTTTCTTCTTTTTAAACCCTTTAACTACTCCTTTGGTGACAATATTCTCCGGGCCAATTTTTGGAGAATATTCGTTTGTAGACTAACCTGAAAATTCTTTGCTTTTGGCATCAAATTTTCTCAGTGCATCAGTCAATTTCGGGAACGTACAGTCATAAACTTTGAAGTAATGTTCCTTTTACAAAATTAGCATAGCTTATGGGTAAAGAATCCAACAGGATATCCATTCCTAAGGATTGATTGACTATAGATCCTAGTGATTCCAATTTCACCATGAAATTTATAATCTTGTTGATGTGTACTACAACACAAGTCCCTTCCTTGATCTTAGAGTTGGAAAGTTCATTATTTAACTTGAGCCTTTCATACCTTGCCATTTCAGGCAAACCCTTTAGATGGATCAACATGGTTTCCAGACTCATGTGATCACACTATGAACATATCATAGGATTCATAGTATCTAATAGCAAGTGTGACACATAAACTGAATCCTTTAGATACTTCAACCATGCCAGCTTAATTACAGCCGGTAAACCAGTGCTAGGAATTTTTGTGAATGGATTTTCAAGAACATATGCCAATTCATAATCCTTAAGGATGTCCCTTACATCCTTGATCCATTCTTGGTAGTTAATTGCAGTTAAAACTTGGATGTGTTTAAGACGAATTTTTAAATCGGAGTTCATATTCAACCTAAGATATAAGATAAGAAAAGAGTTAAGATATTAGTTTAAGTACATGCATTTAATATAAGGACTTTTAATTAAATACATTTGTCCTACTATTTTCTTCGAAATTTAAAATAGCCCGTTCTATTGAATTTGGGAATTTTAGCCTAGCTAAATTTCCTAGTAGGTAGCATCTATAACTAGTCTATTATGACCCCCAATTTTATGAGTCAAGTCACCATAGTAAGTTACAGTTGGAACACCATTCCATTTGCATCATATGCAATTGCTAATACATTCAAGTTCCCTAATTCCAAGGGACGTGTGCTCTTATATTAGCATCTCCTTGAATATTTCTTAGATCTAGGCCTAGCCCCCAATTTTATGGTGGACTACCCCCCCCTCCAAACTTTATGACCAATCAATGTAGACTAGAAGGAATGCTTTGCGCAGCACTTGATAGCCCGAAGAGACCGTATTATAAATTTGAGTAAGGAAGACTATAACTTGCCTTAATATATTTACTTTGGGATTTTGTTGGTGTTAAACATCTCACCCAATCTAGGATTTTATCAGATGGACATATTTATGATAAATTATATTAATTCAATGAATTTTAGAATTAATTTATAAGATCCAACCTTAGGGGGGTTCAAGCTCTTTAATATAATTATTCCATCAACCTAGATTATATGCAAAATAATTAACACTTTTATTTGTTATATTTAAATTGCATTTCCTTTAGGCTTTTATTCAATAAATTTATTTTTTACTTTCTTATAGAAACATATATAAGCACCATCTTATATACTAGAAATAAATTAGTCCATATTTAATCCCCGATTGGTCAATTCAAGGTGCACCGATATAGGTTCCCAGGTAGGAGAGGTGCCCTTTGAGTGAGTAGACACCAAGTCCTATCCCTAGCCAGAACAAATACAAAACTCAAACACCAGTGGATTCTCTTGAACTAATAAATTTCGTTCTTTCAATTCATGTAAATTGAAAGCATCCATAATCCATGTAATTTAAATAAATTATTGAAACTTGTATAATTTGAGTAAGTTGAGCAGGCTTATTCCAAATTATTCACAAACATTTTCTAACCTTGAAATGAAAAACACAAGTTTATATATATTGTTCCAAACAATTAAATAAACAACAAATCATTTCATATAGAAAATAATATTCCGTTCACTTCTAACTTAATAATGCACTAAATAGGCAGGCTCTGATACCACTGTTGGGAACTGACAGTCAAATTCAACATGTATAACAGGCACGTCAGAAATTCAAAATTTTGTCCCTATCCCAAGGAGCTCCTATTAGATGCATATAAATTAAATAAAGCCTTAACTAAATAATTCTCTACCTAGGTTAGCATGCATAGGCTAGACATACCATAATTCTAAATTATATCCTAACACATATATTTTATACTACACATATTATAACTAAAAGCTATAACCTAAGCATGAAATAAACTAAGCATTCAAAATAACCTACGCATAATTATTAAGTCTAAAAACACTTAAAGAAAAAGACCTAATAATTTAAAGAGAAAGAAAGAAAACTTACCACTTGAAGCGTGCTATAGCAGAACCTCCTTGGACAAGCCTCCAAGCATAGGATAGCCTCTATGAGTATCCACATGAACCCCACCAACCAAAACCTCCCTGAGAGGAAGAACTAAGAAGCCTCAAGTAGTTGCTAGACCACTCCAGAAGCCCCACCCAAAAATATAAACTTGAGGTGTCTAAATAAATTCAGGCTCCTTAAAAAGAACTTGTTCAATTACCCGAGAGACTAATCTTTGCGAATCTCAACTTGCTATTTATACATTAAGCTAATAGTGCAAGTTGAAAGGGGGAAAATGAGAGCCTATTCATAGGCTTGGGAGAGCAAAAATGCTCCCCCAAACCCGATGTGGGATGTGCATAAAATGCACATCATACACGGGTGATGCTCACAGGTCATAATGACCCACAAGCACAGCCCGCCCATATGAAGCTTGCTAGGCATGCTCCATTTTGTAAAAAGGCAAGGCACACCTTATGGGCTGCGCGTTGGGTAGCCCATTTTCATAGGCTGGTGTGAGCAATGCCTAGTCTTGCTCATGCACCTTTCAGTGTACTTTTGCGCACCCGAGCCTGTACAAAATATATTTTGTACTCTCGGTCCAACTTAACTCGCCTAGATAAAATTCCCTTTTAACCGCTTTCAAATATTAATGTTATGACCCTAGTAAATTACTTACCGATCAAAAATAAATTCCTTGGTTTATCCAAAAATGATCTAATCATTTTTAACCAACTAAATAATAATCCAATTATTAATATATTATATTTTAGTAATAGAGTAAATCTACTAGTTCTTTACTTAGTCCGATGAAGGTCCAATGTGTGTGACCTTATAGGATCCCAAATTATTAAGCTGTTAAGGCTTAACCAACCCTTTTTCTAATGGAACCATTAGCTCAAGGCTCTAGACCGTAAATAGAACTCGATTACCTTAGACGACTGCAGTATGCCTCTAGTAAGGGTCTACCATCCCTATTAGTTGGAACCCCATTTGTGCTTATGACTTAATCCCGGTTAATGCAATAGTTGCCCAGTGCGATGAACTCCTTCCATTCTTTAATATTAGTACCATCTGGCTTATAAGGTTTGGTTAAAGTGTTAACCGACTAATAGCAAGGTTGCTCCAAGCTATCCAAGTTATTACCTTGTTACCAATGTATATTGCCTTTTATTATAGTGTGTTTGACTAGAAACCATTTCTATCAAACACATACTCTGATCAGAGGTTTATAGCAATCATCACTTCAATAAGCAGCCAAGTATAACTCCTTAACATATCTGGAGCAATGGATTCTTTTCGATTACTCAGCTTACCAATGTGATGTCATAACTATACTTGTAATCACCCATAACACCCCAAATTAATGAGTGTATAGAAATGACCCAAAGCATAGCAAGAGTACCACACAAGATAACTAGTATCTCAAGTATGAGGATATTCGCAAAGCTTATTGCATGACGACAAACACTAACACATTGATATATACACCAAGTGTTTATCTTACTGCGGTCTCCAATATATCTCCTAGACATATACATGTGTCAAACTTAAGGCACCACCATCAGTCTTTAGGAGATTGACTTCTTGGACCCTTTCTAAGAAAGTGGACCACATGCTAGTCTTTCTGCTTCATCAATAGCCTTTCTTGATAAAACTATGACTAGGGATAGTTTAGACATAATCATAATTGCACATAAAGTAGGTCTCACTAAATATAATCCAACTATAATTTCTCTAACTTCATGCTATGATACGTCAATGACTTTTATATACATACATCAATGAATATATTTTAACCAGCTACAATATATGTAGAAGCACATTGATATAAACAAAAGATTAAATGCCTTTATGAATTAAACAAAATTTTTGTACTATTACATAATTAAGATATATCGCCCTAATTGCCTTAAGGGCATACATCATATCCAACATTTATAATAATTTATATTAATTCAAGGAATTTTAGAATTAATTTATAAGGTCTAATCATAGGTGGGTTCAAGCTCGTTATTATAAATATTCCATCAACCCAAATTATATGCAAAATAATTAACACTTTTATTTGTTATATTTATATTGCATTTCCTTTAAGCTTTTATTCAATAAATTTAATTTTTTTTATTTTGTTATAGAAACATATATAAGAACCATCTTATACACTAGAAATAAATTAGTCCATATTCAATTACCTTGATGGTTGATTCAAGCTGCACTGATATAGGTTCCCAGGTAGGAGAGGTACCCTAGGAGAAGTAGACACCAAGTCCAATCCTTAGCCAGAATAAATACGGGTACAAACTCAAAGACAATGGATCCTCTTGACTAATAAATTTAGTTCTTTCAATTAATTTAAGTTGAAAGCATCTATAACTCATGTAACTTATATAAATTATTGAGTCTTTGATAATTTTGAGTAAGTTGAGCAGGCTTATTCAAAAAGAATCTACAATCATTTTCTAGCCTTGAAATGAAAACCCAAGTTCATCTATTGTTCCAAACAATTTAATAAACTTTAAAACATTTCATACAGAAAATAAAATTTAGTTTGCTTCAAATTTAATTATGAACTAAATAGGGAGACTCTGATACTACTATTGGGAACAGACAGTCATATTGAACATGTATAATAGGAATGGCGAAAACTCAAAAATTCTGTCCCTGTCCCTATGAACTCGTACTAGTTGCATATGAATTAAATAAAGCCTCAACTAAACAATTCTCTACCTAGGTTAGCATGCATAGGCTAGGCATACCATAATTCTAAATTGGATCCTAGCATAAATATTTATACTAAGTGTGTTATAACTATAAGCTATAACCTAAGCATGTTATAACTCTAAGCTATAACCTAAACATATCATAACTCTAAGCTATAACCTAAGCATAAAATAAACTAAGCATGCAAAATAACCTAAGCATTATTAAGTCTAAAAATGCTTAAAGAAAAAGACCTAATAATTTAAAGAGGAAGAAAGAGATCTTACCAGTTGAAGCGTGCTTTAGTAGAACCTCCTTGTAAAAGCCTCTAAGTCTAGGATAACCTCTATTAGTATCCACACAAACCCCACCAACCAAAACTCCCCGAGAGGAGGAACTAAGCAGTTGCTAAACCACTCCAAAAGCCCCACTTGAAAATATTATCTAGAGGTTCCTCAAAAAAATATTTGAGGCTCCTTAAAAAAACTTGTTCAAGCACCCGGGAAATTTTTCTTTAGGAATCTTTACTTAGGATTTATGCTTGAAATTGGTGCATCGAAAAAGGTGAAAGGGGGTGTCTATTTATAGGCTTCGGGGAGAAAAAATGCTCCCCATTTTTTAATGAATGCACATCCCACAAATAGGTCTCACCCATGGATCCAATTAGATCCGCGGGCTGAGCTACGCAAGGTAGGCCATATTTCGCCTACCTTGCTCCGCAAGTGGGCTTACAAGATTTACTGCAAGCCCAGCTTGCGGGCTGGGGTGTGTTGGGCACACCCAACGCTACCCATTAGCACTAGTGTCACCTAGCATGTCTACTCACGCAATTTTTAAGCCCACAGCCCCTTAGCCGCTTTTTATGGGGTCCAAAAATATAGCCTTATTTCTGTAGGGTCCAACCCTTTTACCTTGATTGTAAAAATCACCTTTTAATCCCTCTCTCAAATATTAATTTATTTTATGACCCTAATAAGTTAGTTACCGGTAAAAAATAAATTCCTTGGCTTATCCAAAATGATCTAATCATTTTTAACCAATTAAATAATAATCCAATGATTATTACGTTATATTTCTGTCATAGAATAAATCTATTAGTTCTTTACTTAGTTTGATGTAGGTCCAATGTGTGTGACCTTATAGGCTCTCGAAGTATTGAGTTATTAAGGCTTAACCAAACCTTGTTCTATTGGATCAATTAGCTCGATGTTCTAAACCGTGAATAGAACTCGATTACCTTAAACGATTGTAGTACGCCTCTAGCAAGAATCTACCATCCCCCATTACTCGGAACGTCATTTGTGCTTATGACTTAATCCTGGTTAATGCAATAGTTGCCCAATGCGATGAACTCCTTCCATTCTTTAATATTAGTACCATCTAGTTTACAGGGTTTGGTTAAATTTTATTCTATCAATAGCAAGGTTGCTCAAAGCTATCACAATTATAAACTTGTTACCGAAGTATATTTTCCTTTACCATAGTGTTTGACTAGAAACTATTTCTATCAAATACATACGTTGATAGGAGGTTTATAGCAATTATCACTTCAATAAGTGGCCAAGTACAACTCCTTAATATATCTAAAGTGATGAATTCTTTAAGACTACATTGCTTACCAACGTGTTGCCCTTACTATACCTGTAACCACCTATGACACCCTAAATTAATGAGTGTGTAGGAATGACCCAAAGTATAGTGATGGTTCCTCGCAAGGTAACTAGCATCTCAAGTATGAGGATATTTGCAAAGCTTATTGCATGAAGATAAACACTAACACATTGATATATACACTAAGTGTTTATCTTACTGCGGTCTCCAATATATCTCCCAGATATATCCTTGTGTCAAACTTAAGGCACCACCTTCAGCCCTTAGGAGATTGACTGCTTAGACCCTTTCTAAGAAAGTTGACCACATGCTAGTCCTACCGCTTCATCAATGTCCTTTCTCTATAAAACTATGACTAGGGATAGTTTAGTCTTAAGCATAATCATAATTGCACATGAAGTAGGTATCACTAAATATAGTCCAACTATAATTTGTCTGACTTCATGCTATGATACGTCAAGAACTTTTGTATACATACATTAATGAATATATTTTAACCGGTCATAATATATTTATAAACACATCGATATAAATAATAGATTAAATGCCTCAAGAAATCTGGAAAAAGCTTGAAGTGACCTATGAAGGAATAAACAAGGTCAAGGAAGACAAAATTAATCTCATCCATTAAAAGATTGAAAATTTTAAAATGGAGCCAAAGGAGTCCATCAGTAGTATGAACACCAGATACACAAATCTGTTGAATGAAATGAAGAGGTAGCTCATGACTTAAAATTTTATAGTTATGATGAACTTATTGGTAATCTCCTAACTCAAGAACTATCCTTAGAAAGATATAGCATGCAAGAAAATATGCCTGAGGAGAAGAAGTAGTCCATTGCTTTAAAAGCAGACTCATCTGAATCAACCTCCTCTGGAGTAGAAAAGTATTCAAAGGTATCTACTCTTAACAAGGAAGAAATGGCTATGTTAGCCAAAGAATTTAAAATATTATCAAGGAAGGGAGAGAGGAGGTAAAAGAGAAGCTCTCGAAGGTTTGACTCCAAAAGAGAAAGAAAGCAGCTCCAAGAGAGACAAATATAGAAGAGATCTGGAGGTAAAGAAAGACCAAGAAAAAGAAATGGCCTACTTTAAATGTGGTAAGAAAGGACATTTCAAATCAAAGTGTCTTAAGCTCAAGAAAGAAAAGAAACACAAGAAGAAAGTAATGGTGGCCACTTGGAGAGATAGTGAGGAAAGTAGCAGTCCATCATCATCAAAAAAAGTGAAAACTACTAATTGTACATTCATGGGACTAACTGAGTCAGAGGCAGAACCATCCGAATGAGAAACGATTGATTCAAAGTCCAAGTCAGCCAGTATAGAGGTAAATTCTCACTCTAATCATATTTCTAACAATGATCTTGCTAGAGCTCTAGGGATTGTAATCAACAATGTAAGGAAGAATACCGAAGCTATCAAATCTCTTTAAAGACAAGTGATGGAGCTAAAAGAGGATGATGAAGCAATGGGCAAGACATCAATCTCATAAGAGCTACAAAGCACTATGAGAATGTTGAAGAAAACTACATAAGGTCCCAAGTTCGAATACTTAGTGAAAATCTGTTTGGGCTAGAAAGGGAACTAGCCCTAATGAAGGAAGCTACTAGAAGATATCCAAAGACAGCTCCTGGAAGAAGACCAGGACCATCAAACAAAAGAAGGAATACAAAACCTCCAAAATTCAAAGAAAGTCAGCAGAGAGACCCAAGCATAGAAGTATGTGGCTCCTCAAAAAGGAAAACCTCAAGCATAAAGATATACAACTACTATGATCAGACGAGGTTTTACTAGGATGATGCACGAGGGGTGTGGTGTATGGGGCACATTTTGGTGCAGTTTATGGAAACTGCGGCATTGATTTTTGTAGGTGTGTACCTTTTTACAAAAAAAAAATTGGTTTTATTAAAGAGGAAATTATTTATTATTTTCCACGTAAATTTATTAAGTGTGAAAAATGTGCTTTTTAGAAGCCAAAAATGTGATTATATCGAGAAATATATTTACACATTTTAATAAAAGAAAATATTTTTAAAATAAAGCATTTTACTTTATTTAAACATAAAATAAAGTCGCCACCCAGTTCAGCTCCACTGGGAATTGTGGTATATTGATCCATGATGGGATTTTTTTACCAAAAAGAAAGTGAGACTTTGAGTTCGGACACAATAGTTACTCATATTGTTCAAACTATTTGGATTAATTTTTGAATTTTGGAATTTGTAGTAATTTCTACATTACAACGACTTTATTCAGGAAATAAATTCAAGGAATAAAATGGGCATTATAAGAGCATAATAAATTGATATTTTTCTACTAAAATTTCAGCTGAGTAACTGCAGCACTTAGGTTTTGGCCCAGAAACTCAGGTAGAGTTTCCTCAAATTCTAGATGTTTTATCCGAACCTGCACGCTTATTTACACATATTATAGTTTAATTGGCCCTAGTCGCTCACTTAACCAGAGAAATGAAATACAATGTGCAATAATAATAAATAATAGAAATGAATTTAATGAATTTTAAAGTTGGGTTTAGAGCTAATTACTCTCAATTTACCTTTTCATCTGTCCAGGATAACTTGAAAGCCGGTGTAGGACCGAAGTTGTCAGAGATTATGATTTGGTTGGAAAAAAGATTTAACCCAAGTTATGATTATAATCTTGGATTATTTTTATAGAAAATGCGGGGTTTTGGGAAATTGAGTTATTTTTAAACCAAAGATCACTATGAGATCTGGATCTAAAAACACATAAAATTGAGTTTGTACCGAGTGTAGGTGATAAGGCTCAGATTTGGAAGTATTTTTGCAGAGTTTCATGGATTTTAGGACTTCTGAAACAAAAAGAGAAAGAATTGATTTACATACATTTCAACCGATCAAAATGGAAAGGGGTGTTCCTCTATTTAAAGAAGGTCGCTTTTAGCCCGCAGGCTAAAAGACTAGGTAATGAGCCAGCGGGCTAATTACCTACTTGAGTACAAATCTGATTTGAATCTGTTAGTAAATATTTCGCAAGATTTACTAAGATTTAGCCTGATATTTTCACTGTAGAGGCAATGAGCCCGCAGGCTAAAAGACCAATTTGACAAAAAATTTGACTTTTTGATTTTTTTAGTAGGAAATGCTAAATCGAGGCTTCCATGGAATATGGATTTTTGAATTTCTGATTTTTGAATGACAATTCGGTCCTTTTTGGTATTTTGTCTGATCATTGAATGAAATAGGTGTTATTCCTTATCAAGCCGGAAGGGACCTTTGCTAATAGTTTGCCCCTCACATACTTAAATTTCGTGCTAAAATTTTGTCGTATGCGAAACAAAAAAAAACGTGTGTGATGCAGAATAAGTTGAAATATTTTTAATTGACTAATTTTGAAATAAAAAATATTTTCCCCTTCGATTAAAAATGTTTAAACCAATGAAAATGATGGTATTCAAATTGACTGGGGGTCAAAAATAATTTTAAAATTATTTTTATCCAGAAATGTAGTAGATGTTGTGTATAAATAGCTTTTAGGTCCACTCATTTTATAAATAATGCAGAAAATGCATGAAAAATGCAAAAAAGCTGAAAACAGACAATGAGCCCATGGGTTCAAAGCAAAAAAATGATCACTTTTCTAGCCGTTAAGTGTCTGTGAGCGGGCGAGGGTTTTTTTAAGGGTGCATGCGAGGTACGGCGCGCGGGGCGCCTTTCGGTTTGTTGGGGTTTGAGAAAATCGAGGCGTTTGATCTAGTTTGAGAAAATCCAGTTTGCTTAAATGAGGTGGCTTTATAGGCCAAAAATGTGATTATATTGAGAAATATATTTGCATATTTTATTAAGAAAATATATTTTTAAAATAAAGCATTTTACTTCATTTAAAAATAAAATAGAGTCACCACCTGGTTTAGCTCCACTGAGAATTGTGGTATAGTGATCCAAAATGGGATTTTTATACTAAAAAGAAAATGAGATTCTGAGTTTGGACAAAATAGTTACTCATATTGTTCAAATTGTTTGGCTTAATTTTGGAATTTTGGAATTCGTAGTGGTTTTTTGCATTACAACAGCTTTATTTAACAATAAATTCAAGAAATAAAATAGGCATTATAATAGCATAATAAAATAGACATTTTCTACCGACTATTTGGCAGAGCAGCGGCAGCATTTGGGTCTCGGCCGAAAAGCTCGGATTGAGTTTCCTCACATTCTGGTTGTTTGTTTGTACTTGCGATCTTATTTACACATATTGTAATTTAAGTGGCACCAGTGGCTCACTTAACTAGAGAAATGGAATGCAATATGTAATAATAAAGGAATAAAAATGTGTTTTAATGAATTTGAAAGTTGGGCTTAGAGCCAATTACCCTTAATTTACCTTTTGGTCTGTCCAGGATGACTTGATAGCCGGTGCAGGACCAAATTTGTCAGAGGTTGTGATTTGATTGGAAAATTGATTTAACCCAAGTTATGACTATAATCTTGGATTATTTCTATAGGAAAATGTGAGATTTGGTCATTTTTAGACCGAAGATCACTGTGGGATCTTGATCTAAAAAGGTCATGTGGTGAGTTTATACTGAATGTCGGTGATAGAACTCGGATCTAGGATTATTTCGACAGAGTTTTGGGGCTTTTGAGATTCTCGGAACTGAAAAAGGGCACAAAGGTAATTTCGGGATTTTAAAATTTTCATCTCCTCTGCAAATGATGGGTGTGCACCCCTTTATATAGAAGGGTGGTAATTAGCCGGCAGGCTACTTACCACTCTAATAGGATTTTACATTGGATCCCGTAAATCCTGGCCAAATCTCAGTAGATCGGTAAATAGCCGGTGGGCTAATTACCTATATTTGACCAAACTTTAATTTTTGTTTTTTCAGTAGGAAATGCTAAATCGGAGCTTCCCTGGAATGTGGATTTTTGAGTTTTGGATTTTGGATGACAATTCGGTCCTTTTTGGCTCATTTGTCTGATCACTGAACGAAATAGGCATTATTCCTCATCGGGCCAGAATGGACCTGTGCTAATAGTTTTCCCCTCATATACATAAATCTCATGCTAGAAAATTTTGTCGTATGCGAAACAAATGAAATAGCATGTGTGGGATGGAATGAGTTAAAAATATTTTTAATCAACAAATTTTTAAATAAAATATATTTTGCCCCTTTGATTAATTTTTTTTAAATGAGTTGCATGAGGTTAAGGAATTGACCGGGGTCGAAATAAATATTTTTGGATTCTTGATGCATGTGTGACTGTGTAAAAACAGCTTTTAGGTCCGCTCATTTTGAAAACAATGCAGAAAATGGACGAAAAATGCAAAATTGCAAAAATTTTGAAAATACACATAATTAGTCGGCGGGATAATTGCTTATATAATGGTAACTTTTATAGCCGATATGCATAAACACGTGGGACACTTAAACGTGTGACAACTAGATAGGTAATTAGTCAGCAGGCTAATTACCAGCGGTCTAGAAAAAAGAAGCTTAACTCCCATTTTCTTCACACCAACAATTCTCTCTTCTTCCTTTTGCATCTTCTGCTCCCGATTTTCAAGAATTTCTACCTCCGAGCTATTTTTGACAATGATATCTTTTATCTTATTTTCTTTTCTTCCCCTTCTCTTTAGATTCTGTAGGGTCTCGATGTAGTTCAAGCGTTATAACATCCACTTGGATCTGCCAGCCATTCAAGTGACTACTCGAAATGTGATTATTGATGGCGAACAAGTGGAACATTCTGTGGTTCCGGCTGAGGCTTTGTATGGGCTTCCCCCGAATTGGATGTATCATGGGATCACTCTGGGGGATTTTATTCCGTCTTCTATGAAGCCTTCTGACCATCTTTCTCAGATTTTTGTAAGCCTTACTGCTGTTTTTATTTGCGCAAAGAACTATCCATTTTATTATTTATTTATACAATTTTTTATTACAAAAATTTATTTAATGCAATGATTTATTATTTTCGATAATTGTGCGAATTATCAAAAATTGGTGTGTGATACATGTGTATGCATTGTTTAGGTTACTAAGCATGACGGTGCTTGCATTACCCACTTTCATAAGTGGTATAAGGCGCTATCCCTCGATGGAAAGGCCATCATTGACGGGACATCTTTGGGGAGGATGGTCAGGAATTATAAGTACGTCAGGCACCGCAAGTATCCATACATCCCAACTGGTAAATCTACCTACATCTTGAGCAGGTGGTCTGATACTGCCCACACTTTCTATTTCCATTGTAGGGAGTATACTATCACTCCGCCAGATTACTGTGCTATCACTAGTCTACCCTTCTATAGTAATGTGATCCATTTCAACGCTTTCTTTACTTATGATAATTTCAATGCGGAGATCATTGAAGCTTTGATTGGATACTCCGGAGTCAAGTCGGGGCGAGTTTCTTGCGAGAAACTCATGACTTTTTGGACCTCTAGGGATAGAGGGTATCTGACTATTTCCTATAAGGCTAGAGCTTTCATGGCCGCTACCTTCTCGTGGTTGTGTTTTCCCTCCGGGGGTTCGATTGTGAATCTCCATATTCTGCGGCTTTGATAGATCCATCTCTCTTTGACCAATACGCATGGGGCCGAGCCGCATTAGGCCACCTATACTTGGCTCCTGACTAGTGCGTGAGGAATAGGATTGACAAGTTTAAGCCTTGTCTTTAGATTGTTTATGTAAGGACTTAACCCTTATCTCTTTTCTTTACGAGTGTTTTGACCATTTTTAGTTTTCTAATCTCTTTGTTGACTGTTTGTAGATCTGGTTCTTCAAGATGGGGATCCTTCGAAGGACCAAGCTCATGCCTAGAAGTGGTTTCCCATTCTGCCCTTGACTGCCACTCTATTTTTATGATTGGGAAATGGAGTCCGGTTCTGCTCTTTCTACCGGTCTTTATACCCTTTCTTCGAAGCCGGTGTGTCTCATAATTTTCTTGGTTTGCTTTAATTGCTATATCTACTACAATCGTTGTACTGATGTCTAGCTTTCTTCCTTTTTTCAGATTAGGAAGCAGCTTTAGGGGCATGCTCTTCACTGGCCAGAGGTTATGAGATTTGCTGGGGAGTTTGTGAACTCCTGATTTATCATAGAGACACCCTTCTCTTTGGACTGGTACCTGGTAGATCACATTCAGGGTTGGCATCTTCCTCCCAAGTTGCATTCTATTCTTCCTGAGGTGCCTCAATGGGTTTTTTAGCCTCATCCCTTGCCTAACTTTGCACTATTGGCCTCTAAGGGTATCTCTAGCACCTTCTCAGAGCTGATTGGGGGATATAACGAGTTTTGTCATTTGTAGTTGCTTGGATGGCCAGATACAGATCCTATTCTTATTGCACTTCAGTGGGATATCCACAACCCTCCTAAGGATGACGATCCTTCAGCTTCTATCCCCGAGGCCTCTGCCCCTTCGACTTCCACCCCTAGTGACCAGGCTAGATTAGGTTTGCCTGAGGCTGTCCGAATGACTGTATTTTCCCTTTCACTAGTTTGAGTCTTTCTTTCTTTTATGGTTGCCATTTTTTTGACTATCACGCTTAGTTAGACTAACCCGACCTCGCTCTATTTTTTTATAGGATCACCAGGGAAGGAAGAGACCTGCGACTACTTCTACTCATATGGGTAGCTCTTTGGCATCATTTGTCCCACCTCAAGGCCTGGCGATCATGGAGGGGTATCGGGGGTTCGAGTATTAGCCTCCCATGTTCATGATGTACCGCCCCGACTTGAGCACTTATACTCCGGTCAATCTGCCTTATATATATCCTGAGCATCCAGTGACTTTCCATGATGATGGTGCCACTCATAATGGTGTCCTCTATCTTTTCTCCTTTTGCCTTTTGATTTTAGATTGTGACAGTTCTGACTTATCATTCTTGTAGGTGCCTATTACTGATAGCATCTCTAATTGGGGGTATATTCAAGGGTAGCAACACTTCTTGATGTCCCAAAACTCAGATACGGTGGTATGTTTGTTATTTTATTATGTTAACGATGATGCATGGCATGTCATTAAATGCATATGAATGATTCAAGTTGAAATGTTGCAGCTGGAGATTTGATGGCTCCGAGCTTAATTAGGGATGCTTTAGGTGGATGACCCATACCACCAGCCACAGCAGGGATAAAGAAATCCTCCTGGATTCTTCTCGTAGGGTGATTAGATGGGTTTTTTCTTTTGTTTTGTTTTTCTGTTTTGCTTTGCTTTCTTTTGGGTCGTTTCCAATGCCTTCCTGTGAGCGGACGACGACCCGCGCACTGTGGGCGGACGACGACCCGCGCGGCTGCGTGCGCGGGGGCCGGACCCGGTAGGGCCGGCCCGTTTTTGGTGTGTCGGGGAGACGAGTGTGATGCGGTTGAAAAGAAAATGATTTTGCATATTGTAATGCTTAAAAGATACGAGATCGAAATCCCATACTTAGAATAGAGTCGCCACCCGGTTCAGCTCAACCGGGAAATTTTCGGTACGATTTTCCCACCAGGTGGTTGGACCATACCTTAAGTAGAGATTCCGAGTTCGGATGATGTTATCTACTTTTCATTAGGCCAAATTAGGATACTTCATTCTTTCTTAATCGGTTTAATCCACCCTATTTATTTGTATTTTCAGTTATTTTGTGGTTTTCGCATTTATCAAGCAATTGAAGCAGTAAATAAAATATTTACAATCGTAAAAGAAAAGTAAGTGCGGAAAGTAGAATTATTACAAGGTTTTCAAGTCCTATACATTTTCTACTTAACAAATAAAATACCCGAACGTCTGATATATACCCACCTGCAGATGATAGTTGACACGAATATGGCATATCTTATTTATAATATCATAAAGCTCGATTGAATGGCTAAAATGAGGTTCGAATGGCATTTGAGGGGAAATTCCGTTTTTGTCCAAATTTCAGATTCGATTATTGCTTTAATCGGATTACAAATGAATATACCACTTGTTGTGAGGCGGGTCTGTTTTCAGGAGGTTTCGAACCTCCATCGTTGCACTATAAGTCCCAGCTTTAGAAAATAAATTAGTTTGGAAATAAACGAAAACAATACTGCTGTCCGGAAAGCCAAGCCGCCAATGGCATTTGATGCCGCCGACGACATAGTTGATGTCGCTGGCGGCATGGATGATGCCGCCGGCGACATTGATTGTGTCACGGGCGACATCAGCATGCAGATGGGCACAGGGCTTTCTGGGTACCGTAAAGAAAGGTTCCGCGAGAAAGCGAGGTCTCCGGGGAATGCGATGCTAACGGCGGTACCAACGGTGTCTCTCGCGACATGGGTGATACTGCCGGCCTCATTGCATGTCCCCGGTGACTCCAATTCCTTGCTACAGCAGCGGTTTGCAGTCAAAGCGACCGAAAACTCGAAAATGAACACAAAAAAAAAGAGTTGGTGTAAAACTAATAATAATAATGCCAAAGAGCTATGAGACTCAGGATTTTTACCTCGGGGTTGTGGATCCACCTCTTCGTGATCCGAATAAAACACCTCCGGGGAGCTTGTTACGATGATTTAGTAATGATTTTAAGTGTCTTTTGGTTTCTAAATTCTACTGAAATGATTTTGACTTAAGGTTTTGTCGATTTCAACTCACAATCAGAGAGTTCAAAGAAGAAAAACCAGGAAAAATGGGTCGGAATCCCGTTTTTTCTGTTTTATCTAATTCTTATCTCACTATCATCTATTTCCACCTTTAAAATCCCTTTTGTTTTTTCCTTTTTCCTCCTTTCTTAAGTGCAGTCCAAGGAGCCTTTTTATAGGTGGAATAGGGTGCCTTTTGGGGCCTTTTTTAATAATTCCACCGAAAGTGGTCGGAGATGCTGTCTGTAAGGGGACCCGTTTCGAGTCATGCCGCCGGCGACATGATAATATCGCCGGCGGTATGATTGATGTCGCCGGCGGTATGATGATATCGCCGGCGACATGGGTGATGCTTTTGGCGGCATCAGCCTTCAGCATGCCTTCAGTTAGTGGGTCAAAAAAAAGCCAAAAAGTCCGAAAAAGTAGCTTACTAGTGGAAAAAAAGGGCATCTTTATGACTTTTAACAATATTTTAAAGGGTATTTATTATTTGGGTGTAAATCATTGGTTCAAGCTCCTACCGAACGCGTTATCGGCTACGCCAAACTGGATTCTACCAATTATAAAATTCACGAGGAATATTATTTTGGTAATAAAAATTCTAAAGAGAACTTTCATTTTGAGGTATTAAAATCGGGTACACGTCATCATCGTCTCGCGAGAGGGACTACAAAATCCCGTGCTCACAGGCTGCCCCTCGGGGGATCACTGCTGCCATAGGTCAGTATGATCACACGAAAGAGCAAGGGATAGGAATGATACCTGAGGGATGACCGATTTGTCCCTTGGTTGGACTTACGCTTTGTCGATCGTTTGTCCCTTGGTCGGACTTACGCTTCGTCGATTGTTCATCCCTTGGTCGGACTTACGTTTTGTTGATCGTTGGTCCCTTGATCGGACTTACGCTTTGTCGATTGTTCGTCCCTTGGTCGGACTTACGCTTTGTCGATCGTTCGTCCCTTGGTTTGGGCTTGATCGTTTGTCCCTTGGTCGGACTTACGCTTTGTCGATTGTTCGTCCCTTGGTCGGATTTACGCTTTGTCGATCGTTTGTCCCTTGGTCGGACTTACGCTTCGTCGATTGTTTGTCCCTTGGTCGGACTTACGCTTCGTCGATTATTCGTCCCTTGGTCGGACTTACGTTTCGTCGATTGTTCGTCCCTTGGTCGGACTTACGTTTCGTCGATCGTTTGCCCCTTGGTCGGACTTATGCTTTGCGGAGAATTTGCCTTTGGTCAGGCTTGTGGCTTGGAAGAGATTGCCCTCCGATTGGGCTTTTGTATTCCGGTATAGTGATTGTCCTTTGGGCGGACTTTCGTTTTGAAGAGATTGCCCTTCGGTCGGGCTCGTGTTTTGAAGAGATTGCCCTTCGATCGGGCTCGTGTTTTGAAGAGATTGCCCTTCGGTCGGGCTCGTGTTTTGAAGAGATTGCCCTTCGGTCGGGCTCGTGTTTTGAAGAGATTGCCCTTCGGTCGGGCTCGTGTTTTGAAGAGATTGCCCTTCGGTCGGGCTCGTGTTTTGAAGAGATTGCCCTTCGGTCGGGCTCGTGTTTTGAAGAGATTGCCCTTCGATCGGGCTCATGTTTTGAAGAGATTGCCCTTCGGTCGGGCTCGTGTTTTGAAGAGATTGCCCTTCGGAGGGGTAACATTGCCGGCGATATGGATGATATCGCCGGCGGCATGGCTTTATGTCGCCGGCGGTATGGATGCCACGTGGCAGCTTTGACTTGGTCAGATAATTTCAAAATTTGAACTTAATGAGGCGATGTCGCCGGCGGCATGACTGATATCGCCGGCGGCATGACTGATATCGCCGGCGGCATGGACAAACAGTTTCAGATAAATCAAAACTCCTCGAATTCCGCGCGGCAGTTTATAAATGGTTTGGAACTCCATTCTTCCCTATTCCTTCCCAAAACCGCATCTCTCTCCATTTCTTCTCCAATCTCTTTGTCTTTGAAATTATGAAGAGAATTAGCAAGGCTTTTAGGGGTAAATCCAAGGCCAGGGAGAGCCTGCCCGATTCTTCCGTTGAGGGACTGAAAATCCTTTCCGTTCCTACTGCATACGGTCTGAAGGAGACGGCCAAAGTGTACGGCTATGGCATTAATTCTCCTATCACCAATCTGACTCCGGAGAAGGAGAAACACCTCTCTTATATCCAGGTAATTAAAAAAAAACTCGAATTACTTCTTTTTGAATTCGATGTGATTTTGCCTTAGATTCGTAATCATGCCATGATAGGTTCGATTTTTGCCTTGTTGTTCGATTGATTTGGGTTCAGAGTGGAATATATCAGTCATATTGTATGCTTTTAGGATCGATTTTTGCCTTGTGGTTCGATTGATTTGGGATTTTTGTGATTTTTGGCACTACGGGTGCGATTTAGGGAGAAAACAGGTTCTGCCCGTGCTGAGTGATGCCGCTGGCGGCCTGAGTGATGCCGCTGGCGACATCAGTGTTGTTGCTGGCGGCATCAGTCCTTGCCACAGGTTCTATGGGAGTCTGATGTCGCTTTTGTTTGAGCTGATGCCGCCGGCCACATGGACCATACCGCTGGCGGTATGAGCTGATGTCGCCGGCGATATCGCTTCTAACAGAGGCGACATCAGCAGGTTTTTGACAGAAACGCACAGAATTGATCCGTTTTGTTTTCGATTTTGCAGCCATACGAACTGACTTACACAGGGGGAATTGGTACCATTGGTGAGTGGTGGCACCACATCTCAGAGAATGATCCCGAGCTTGCGCTTGCAATTAATGCGACAGGGTTTGGGGAGTTAGCCCGGATTATGCCCATGTTAATGCCTAAGCTTCCTCATTCTTCAGTAACGGCCCTGACTGAAAGGTGGTCCGAGACCACTCATACCTTCCATTTCTCCTTTGGGGAAGTCACAATTACCCCTTCTGACGTGGTAGCCATGACCGGCCTTCCTTGGACGGACGAGGTTATACATTTTGACGTCTACATGGACAAGTACCACGTTGAGAGGCCCGTGGTTAGGCGGGTAAAGGAGTTGTTCGGTCTGAGGCCCGTTTCTGGGCGGCTGTCCTATGGTGAGCTGTACCGTTATTGGACCCGGGTGGATGTGGTGCCCGAGGAGGAGAGGGAGGCATGCGTCCGTTCCTTTGTGATCTCACTACTTACCGTGCTGTTCTTCCCAATCTCGGGGAGTAAGATCAACTACATACTTATTACCGCGGTGGAAGATGTGCCTGGAATTAGGAGGAAAAATTGGCCGAGGGCCATCTTGGCCCAATTGTACCACGGGCTGGACGTGGGAGCCCGGAAGAATGAGAAAGCGCTCCGCCTTTGCCACCTACTGCTCCAGGTAAATTTTATTTATTTTTTTTTTTTTTGCATGATGACTTTTAAATTGATCGGTCGTTATTTGTGTAGGCTTGGGCGTTCGAGCATCAGATCCTTCCGCCGATGGAGTTTAAGAAGGTTGTGCCGCCGGGCTCTCACTTCCTTGCCCGCTGGTGCGGGGGTATCGGTGGGAAGGCTAAGTACCCTACGCTGTATAGGGAGGTCCTAAGAAGCGCGCGATTGAGTTCGGTACGCGAATTTTTTTTTTTTTTTTTGTCTATAGACTTATGTTGGTTGTTTTGATGTAGCTCGTCTTGGACCCATTCGATGGGGTGGAGAACTTGGCTGAGGTTGCCCGAGTCCGGCGGGAGGTGGATGACCGCCGGTTTGTGATCGAGTGCCCCCTGTCCCAGCAGTGGTATCTGGGCGAGCGTGTCCGAGGCTGGAGGTCCCTTCCGGTTGCTGCTAGACCGGTGCCTGCCGATCCTCCGAGGGGCTTGTGGTGGCCTCATTTGGTGATTTCTGCCGAGGCCGACAAAGCCGATTATATTGAAGGGAATGGCCGAGTGATCCCTAGCGTTCCTGGCCCCTACGAGCGGCTTTTTCAGCGTCTGCTCCCCGTGTGTCCTCGTATCCATGGCAATGATACAATTGAGTATCATAACGAGCAACGATTGGAGGATGAAAAGAGGCGCCTTAGAGGCATCGTGGATGACGATGATGAAGATGATGATGAGGATAAAGCGCTGGAAGGGGACGTTGCGGTCGACCCTGAGGGGGAGGACGAGGTAGGCGTGGGTGTAGCTGGCGGGAGCGTGCCGATGTCCCAAGGGGAGCAACGTTCTTTCGAGGTATGGTTGTGTATGATTTTGAAGTCGTTTAGGGACGTTGTTGATGTGTGACTTTTACGTTCTGCAGGAACCCGTGAGAAAGAGGGGCCATGATAACCAAAGCGGGACCCGACATTATGGCCCGCCGGAGGGCATAAACTTCGTGGAGGGGAGATTGGTTAATCCGTTGGAAACCACCTTCCTATTGATGAACTCTCGAGGTGAATTCTCTCATAGGAATGTTGGTTCGAGCCGGCAATCCCCAATTTTCGTGCCTGAAAACGCTACCTACGTAAGATCTAATAATCCTTTTCTTATTGAGTCATAGATGTGGGTGTCTTAGATTTTGCTTTTTTGGATTTGCTAGGTGGCGCGAAGTCATGTGGAGCAACTCGCGGAGAACAATTTTGTTCTCCGGGATACCCTTATTGGGCAATCGCTCCTCGTTCAGGTATTCTATGCACATGTTAGGATGGGATATATGTGTGGATGTTATGCATGACATGCAAGGCTGATATTTTCTTCAGTTTGCAGGATTTTTTAGCCCTTTCTTTGTCTGATGCTGACGCAGCCCGGCGGCGGTATGAGGAGGAGACTGCAGCTTTACAGCGCCGCGTGAGCGATCTCGAGGGTCAGCTGGCGGCCACTGCCCAAGAACAGAGAAGCAGACAAAACCTGGACCGTGCGCACCCCGGGGGTACCAGTCGTAGGGGGGTCAAGAAGTCTGCCGACCGACGTGCGTTTACCGCGGCTGAGGAGTCCAGCAGCGTTCCCATGATGGCGGGAAGAGAGGAAGACGATGTTGACGATTGGTTCGCAAGTCCTGATGACGTTTCGTCCCGTCCAGCCGGTAGTGGCGGGCATGCTTAGTTTTACTTTTCTTTTGAGTTCTTGTTTGTACCTCCGATACATTGGGGTTTTGATATTTGATTTATGGGCTAGACGATTTGGTATAATTTGAGCGATTTGCGCCTCCGGGCTTTTATTCTGAAAATGAATTGCTGCTTGATAAGTCATTGGAAACATAGGATTACTTATAGGTTTTTGTACAGGTCTGAGACAGCAGAAATGTTTCTGATGTCGCCGGAAAATTCACTCCATATCGCCGGCGGCATGGCCCATATCGCCCAAATGGATCAACTTAAAATAATATATACAGGGCTGTCTGAAGTCCATATCGCCGGCGACATCATCTGATATCGCCCTAATTGGCTCTATATCGCCGGCGGCATCAACCACATCGCCGGCGGCTTCACTCATATCGTCGGCGGCTTCATCCAAATCGCCGGTGGCATCAACTTTCCAGCAATCTGACTTTATCCATTCTGTCCACTACTTGTCATGGCAATCCATAATAAAAGATTACGGGGTTTTTTGCAGAGTTTGGGGAATGTCGATTGGAAGAGGCTCGAAAAATTCAGGCTTTGGGGGCTTCGATACGTTGCGGCGTGGCCCGTGAGACGCGAATTCCTTCGAGCGGTACTGTCCTTTTGGGATCCAATGGACCATGTTTTCCGCTTTTCATCGTTCGAGCTCTGCCCCTTGCTCGAAGAATTCCATGCTATTTTAGGGACACCGTGTCCTAAACGCGTTTCTCTGGCGTTACCGGACCTTCATTTTGGCATAAATGGAATTCCACGAGGGCTATGGAATTTAGATTCTATCGACCCATTTCTATCCCAATCACCTGACAGACCTGGTTTTCAGCTCGAAGCAGTCTTGGAGTGGTGTCGTGGGGTGTCCCGATCCCATCCTGCTTGGCCATTTATGATGGCCTTGTTACTCATGGCGGAGTTTATGTGTGGAGTGAGCCTGGTTGCTCCGCTCAGGTTAATTTCCCTCATTGGCCCTATGTCGACAGGGGCTTCCCCGGTGGCCGTGGGATTAGCCGATGTTTTGTTAAACACGGATGCTGCTTCTGTTGACTCCTCACTCATTGGGGATCAATTCACATTATTACAGGTATCTCTTGTTCTTTTTGATCCCAGCATTTCTTTCTCTTATCCTTACCCGAGTTCTGCATTTATAGGTCTGGCTGATGGAGAAGCTAAAGCTGAGGGAGGTACCCCGAGGGAATCCAAAAAAGTATCTTCCTGTCCATCTGAGGGAGAGAGGGCTTATGCGGGCCGATTTCGATGAGCTGACATATGACAATTGGGTGGCTATCTTGAGGGGGTATACTGACGTGCAGGTTTAGTGGGTTAGTCCATGGTGGAGAATTCAGGACGTGGTCGTAGAATCTTGGGGAGCATGTGTTCAATTGATAGGCTTGGAGAAATCTTCATTTTATACCCCCTATCGGCTATGTCGTCAGTATGGTAAAAGGAAGAGAGTCCAGATCAAATTGCCCCATAACCAGATCGGAGTTTACAAAGCTAGGTGGGTCAACCATATTCAGGAGAAATGGTCTAAGGAGGCTGTGTTCGAGATTCTGGATTGCGATCACCTAGAAACCACTGAAACTGACACATACTACAGAGGATGGCTTGCCGAGATAAGAGGTTTGCCGACCCATCGAAAGCGGTCATGGGCTCGTTTGGAGGGGGAATGCGCGGAGCGAGAGGAGGATCCCCTCTCTTCTAGCACACCGAGGCGGGTCTCTAGGTACCAAGATGACGATGCAGGAAGTTCGTTTTGAGTCTTGCCATTATTGGAATCATCAGGTTTTTTTTTTTGCTCTAGAATGGAACCAAAATGAACCCTGTTCAAAGTTTGCCGAAGTTGTCTTGAACTTATGAATACAGGATTCACGTAAGCGTAAGCATTTCGATTTTAACACGAGAGAACTTTTTATTAATCGAGATAAAATAAAGTACATGATGCCTGGTTGTCATTTCCATCGACTTAACTCCCGGTGTCGACTAGCCGAGTTCGGTTTTCTAGAAGGCACTCGCTCTATACTCACATACCCTAACTTTTGCCTAGATCGCCCTGTTCGGGTTTTCGATCTAGCAGGTTTGTCTTATCCCCTAATTTTTGCACGGTTGGTTCACAGAATACCAATCGTCGGGTGTCACCCTAATTTTTGCCTAATCAGTGAAAGACTGAAAGGCGGGAGATTATTATGTATGTATCTTTTCGTGTGCTGCTTTTCTGGTTTATTTCTTTTTAAACATGATAACGCTTAAGCCTGTCTTGGTTTACGGGATTTACGAACTCGTTCCCATCCATGTCCATAAGTTTAGCTGCCCCTTTGCTAAGCAGTTTCTTTATCACATATGGTCCCTCCCAGTTTGGCCTGAATTTTCCCCTTGCATCAGTGGTAGAGTGCTTCAACTGCTTGAGGACCAGATCACCGACCTTTAGGGGGGACTTCTGATGTTTTACCCGACTGTTGTATGCCCGAGCCATACGTTGTTGGTACATCTGGAGGTTGTCAAGGGCCTTCAACCTTTGTTCATCCATCATGTTCAACTGTTCAAACCTTGTCCGAGTCCATTCGGATTCTTCTAACTTAGCCTCCAGGGCAACTCTTAATGAGGTCACCTGAGTTTCAACTGGCAAGACTGCTTCCATTCCGTAAACCAAGGAAAATGGAGTTTGGCCTGTCGGAGTACGTATGCTGGTGCGATATCCCCAAATAGCAAAGTGCAACTTATCCGCCCAATCCCTATAACCGGCTATCATCTTAGAGAGAATCTTCTTTACCGATTTATTGGCTGCCTCAACAGCTCCATTGGCTTGTGGTCTGTATGGAGAAGACCTGTGGTGCTCGATCCCATACTTTTCGATTAATGAAGCGGTTGCTCCTTCAAATTGTACCCCATTGTCTGAGACTATATGATGTGGGAGCCCGTACCGCGCAAAGATATGCTTTTCTATGAATTTGGCCATCTGCCTGGCAGTGACAATGGTGAAGGATTCGGCTTCCACCCATTTTGAAAAGTAATCTACTGCTACCACAATGAATTTGTGGCCATTCGTTGAGGAAGGACGGATTTCACCAATTATATCTATACCCCACACCGAGAATGGCCAAGGGGTGGATAAGTGATGGAGCTCGGTCGGTGGCAAATGCCGCATATCTCCGTAAATCTGGCATTGGTGGCATCGTTTAACCTGGGCGATACAATCGGCTGTGAGAGTGAGCCAAAAATACCCTAGTCGCTAGATCTTCTTTGCGAGGGCAAGACCATTCATATGAGGGCCACAGTCGCCGGCATGAACCTGGATCATTACTTTCTGAGCCTCGGAATCATTGAGGCAACGGAGGAGTAGGCCATCACTGGTGCGCTTGAATAGGTCATTACCTATAATACGAAATTGGGTAGCAAGCCGCCGTAGGGTGGTACGGTCCGAGTCGGAAGAAGCTGTGGGGTATTGGCCGGCCCGAAGAAACAAGACTATGTCAGAATACCAACAAGGTTCGGATGAAATGGCGAGAACCGGAGGAGTTGACTGGACACGATATGGGGCCTTGGTGGATAGCAAAACCAACGGGCGGATAGGTTGTTGCTGGGGTCCTTCCCATAAGGACGCGAGAGTGGCGAGAGCATCTGCCATTTGGTTCTCATCTTGAGGGACATGGCGGTATAAGCATGAGGTAAATTTCTCAGACAATTCGCGGACGGCCTCGACATAAGGGCGAAGGGATTCTTCTTTAACTTCCCAATCTCCAATGACCTGACGAACAACTAGAGCCGAATCTCCAATGACGGATACATGGTGTGCCTGAACCTGAAGAAGAGCCTCGAGGCCGAACAGGCAAGCTTCATATTCAGCGCCGTTGTTGGTGATAGCAAACTCTAAACGTTTGGATAATGGGATTATCTCATTATCTGGTGTGACGATGATGACTCCGAGACCTGCTCCTCGGTGGTTTACAGCGCCGTCAAAGTACATTGTCCAATTGTCATCAAGGACTGTAGCGAAGGCGAGCTGTTCATCGGGGAATTCTAAACTTTCCTTGTAGTCAGAGCTGAGGGGTTGATTAGCCAAGAATTCGGCTACAGCCCTCCCTTTAATGACCTTTCGGGTTACATATTCGATGTCAAATTCAGATAGGAGAAGTAACCATCTTGATAATTTGCCGGCTAGAGTGGGGGACTGACAAAGAAACTTCATTGGATCAATTTTGGCTACGGCCTGGACTCGATAGGATTGGAAATAATGTCGCAACTTCTTAGTGAGCCAAACCATGGTAGCACAAGTCTTCTCTACAATTGAATATCGGGTTTCATAATCTAGTAGCTTCTTACTTAGGTAGTAAATGGCATGCTCGCGCTTATCATCATGTTCTTGGACAAGCATGGCTCCGACGGATGTTTCTTCAACGGCCAGATAAAGGATGAGTGGTTTCCCTGGGATGGGGGGTGTCAAGACCGGTGGATTGACAAGGTATGTCTTGATTCTATCGAATGCTACTTGGCAGTGATTGTTCCATACCACGGGTTGTTGTTTCTTCAACAACTTAAAGATGGGTTCGCAGACTGTAGTAAGGCGGGCAATGAATCGACTAACATACTGTAAGGACCCTAAAAATGATCGGACCTCTTTCTCCGTCTTAGGGGAAGGCATATCCCTGATGGCTTTGGCTTTGTCTGGGTCCATTTCAATCCCTTTTTGGCTAATCACGTGTCCTAACAGCTTGCCGGAGGTGACTCCAAACACGCATTTCTTTGGATTTAGACGAAGATTGTATTTTTCAATGCGAGTCATGAACTTGTCAAGAACAGCAGGGTGCTCTTCTCGAGTGGCGGATTTCACAATCATGTCGTCCACATACACTTCCACTTCTTTATGGATCATGTCATGTAGTAGGGCGGTTACAGCTCGTTGATAAGTGGCTCCGGCATTTTTCAACCCGAAGGGCATTACCTTGTAGCAATAAACCCCCCACTCAGTAATGAATGTTGTTTTGACTTTATCGGCGATATTAACCAGGATTTGATTGTATCCTGAGAACCCATCCATGAACGAATACATAGCCGCCCCGGCGGCACTGTCAATTAGGACATCGATGTGTGGGAGAGGGAAGTCATCCTTTGGTGAGGCTTTATTGAGATCTCGAAAGTCTACGCAGACTCGAACTCTACCATCCTTCTTTGGTACCGGGACGATGTTGGACAACCAAGTCGGGTATTCTACTACTTCTATGAATCGAGCTTCGATCAACCTCGAAACCTCTGTCTTAACTTGTTCTGCCCATTCGGGTCTCAACCGGCGGAGCTTCTATTTGACGGGTCGAAATTTAGGATCAGTTGGGATCCTGTGCTCGGCGATTCGTCGATCAACCCCAGGCATGTCTTCGTATGACCAAGCAAAACCGTTAACATGATTCTTAAGCAATTTTATGATTTCACTTTTTTCCTCGGGAGTTAAATCTTTGGAAATGGTTACCATTTTTGGATTGTCATCCGTACTTAGGTTTATTTCACTTAATAGAGTTTCACTAATGCCAAAAACGTTATGCGTATCGTTACGTGAATGCATGGATCCATCCGGAAAGACATCAAACAAGTAAGCTGAACGGGAGTTATTCATTGCGTAAAAAGCCTCATAGGCGGCATTGTTCGTATCAAAGACATCGGAAATATTAAAAATTACATCATCCACATCTTCCTCCACATGCGGAGGGACTTCAGCGGCCATGTCAATGGGAGAGGTGTTCTCTATATCATCTGTCAGGGTGGTGCTTGGGTTGTGCTCCCAAGTGGTCCTTTGGGGGGTGGTGCGCGACGGCTCCTCAGACAGGTTAGCCTTTTCGGTTATAGCCCTGGCGAGCTTTTCTACCATGGCATCTTCTTTCCCATTACCCTTCCAGCCTTTCTTCATCAGCAGTACCATAGCTCTTGTCACGGTTGCCACGGCATCCTCAATTTCTGGATCGATAGACTCATCTTCAGGATACATCTTATCTTTCCCTCTATCCTTCTCGGAAATCACGTTGATAGGCACGTCAGACTCCGTTGGTTCAGGTTCAGCCGAAACTATCGTGTGACCCGCCTCAAAGTCATAGACATCTTTAAAGATTTCAAAGCCGGGCCACATTTTCCCGTCATGCTCGATTGGTTCGGGCTCCCCTTTATAAAGCCTCTTTCCCTGGATTTCACAAGTAGTGACCATGCGGCAATAACAGTAGGGGACGCGACGATAGGCTTTTCTAGGCTTATACCCCAGTCCAACTCCACGGATGCGAATTTTTGGTTCCAGTGCTTCAATAATCCCCTGTTCATGTATTCCTCCACCCCTACCATGCCTGTAACCAGACTTCTTCATTAGCTTGCCCATACCCGCGTGGAGGTAGCTGTGCCAAAGGGGAGTGGGTTTTTGAGCCTTACTAATCATGGCAATCTGGAGGCTCTTTTCCAGATTAGCTTCGGCTTCCATAACGGCCATGACGGAAGCAGGATCGGCCTCTATAGTTACCATTCTATCACCATGGATCAGCTTGATCTTTTGGTGTAGTGTGGAGGGTACCGCGCCCAATGCATGGAGCCATGGCCGGCCAAGCAGCAGAGAATAGGTAACAGGAATGTCAAGGACGGTGAAACGTACATTGTTTGTGATACCTTCGACAGTAACCCCTGCCTCAAAGACCCCAATTACATTGCGCTTTGAATCGTCATATGCTCTAATAACAGTGCTGGACCTTTGAAGCATGTCCTCTGACAGTCCCAGATGAGGAAGGATCTTTAAAGGGCATAGGTTTAGGGCGGAGCCATCATCGACCATGACGCATGGGATGACCTTATCAAGAATTTGCACCCGGATGAACAAGGCCCTATTGTGATCCCTTCCTTCAAGTGTGAGATCAAAACTATCAAACACGATCTGAGGCCCCTTTCTTGGGGGAATGCCCTCTCCTATCGTGGCGCACATCTCAACGACCGAGGTGGTCGGATTAGACTCCAGGTCAAGGAGCCGTTTGATCAAACCCTTACGATGCCTTTCTGAGTCAATTACCAGTTGCCAAATGCTATATTGGGCTTGGGTGTTTTTTATCTGGGTAATGAGGGGGTCGACCTCAAGACTAGTAGGGACAGGTGGAGGTGGAGAAGGGGGCCTTGCTGTAGTCCCAACCCTGCCAGGAATCGGGTCTTTGTTTAGACGGAGATACCGGTCTTCTGGCTGATATACACGACCACTCCGGGTGATATTGAGGACATTGTCGAGTAAGACGCTCTTGGTGGCTCGCATCTCAAACAGGTACTGCTGCTTTTCAGAGTCTGAATCTGGGTCTCGTAGTTCATATTTATCCACACTAAAATGGTCATGGTGGTCGACCTTGAACAAGTTGGTACTTATGGCCTTAGATTCCCGAGCCACTTCCCCATCTTCATCAGAATAGTTCTCCTGTGAAACAAAAGAATCTACACTGAACAGTGCTTTTCCCTCAGCTTTCCTTCTCTTTGCCACAAACGGTTTAGACCTGCGACTCTCTTATTTTGGTTGGCTTGGATCCCTTTCCATTTCTTGAATGGAGTTAACTTCTGGGTTGGCCTGATTGATAAGTTCAAAAACTGAGCAAGATGGAAGGCCTGAACCGATGACCAGGACGAAATTATCACTGTCCTGCCCCTGGGCAAGGAGGTCGAAGACCGTGGCTTCAAGTAAACCTGATTGGACCATTCCGACCTTACTTTCGAAGTTTGGTAAAGGGTTATTCATAGTGCTCGGGGCCTTATCTGGTTCGGCAATCTTTGCCTCGCTAACCAAACGCTGAATAGCTGAGAGTAGGGCCTTACAATTGTTGGTTTGGTGCCCCACCTGAACATGATAATTACAGAAGTTATTCTTGTCTTCAGGTTTAGGTGGCTTGTATTCTTGGAGGGACTGAATAAAACCCGCTTCCCTCAACCGTTGGAAGATGACCCACAGGGGCAATTTATAGGGGTTGGTCAAAACAAAAGGGGGGCGAGGAGGTTGGATCGTGGCAATCGTTGATGGAGTCGGGTTGGTTGTGAGTGTCGTAGCTGGGGTATGAGAAATGGTTTGGATAGCAGCCAGTGTTTTTGGTTTAGCCGGCGCTAGGGCCGAGGGTTGCGCTTCATTTTTCCTGAACCATGGTTTGCCTGCTCTCTCGGCCTTCTCGCGTTCTGCTTCGCGCTCAATTTTTTCTGCTTTCTCAAACACAGCTTTGTAAGAAAGGAAGGAATCCGTAGCCATTTCCTTACGGAACAAGGGGAGAGATCCTTCGAGGAGTTTGACAATCATTTCCTCAAGGCTAAGCTTAGACTTCATCAAGGCCTGGGTTGACATCCACCTGTTGAAGTACTGCTTAAAGGTTTCGTTGGGCATTTGACGGACCCTCTCAAGATGTTGGAGGGTCGTCTCCATCATAGTATTGAACCCATAGTGTACTTTCAAAGCCTCAGATAAGAGCGTCCAGTCGGCGACAATATGCTGCGGCAAAGTATGGTACCACTCGAGTGCAGGTCCCCGAAGAGAACAAGGAAACATCTCAGCCAGCACTTTGTCACTTAGCTTCTTCACGCGCATCACCCTTTCATACATTATGATGTGAGAGGCGGGTGCTCTCGAGCCATCATAGTGAGCCATGTTTGGCATAGTAAAATTGTCGGGGACCCAATCTTCGTCTCGTTCAGGTTTTTTATTAATGATGAGGCGGTTGATGTAAGCTTGGATTTCTGGTGTCACGCCCGGAGGTTGCGTGACCTGGTCGCTGACCGGTTCGCGAGAGATGGTCGGGGCTTGGGGTGTTGTGCCCGGAGAATGCACGACCTGGTCGTTGACGGTCTGAGAAGCTATCATTTGTCGAACGAAAGCGGCTACCTCAGGTGTCACACCCGGAGGCAGTGTAGGACGGACAGTCAGATGACTGGCAAATGGATTCTGGGGGTAAGTGGTGCCTTTAGGAGTTACGACAAACTGTGGAGGTGTGAATGGGGGTAGAGACCGAAACGATGGACTTTGGTGATTAAAGGTCAGAGGAGTGGAGGTTTGGGCGAAAGGTCTGGGGTTGAAAGGTACAGCTGGTGGAGTGGTTGAAGTCGACAAGAGAGCCGAAGCCTGTCCAAACTGGAATGGACTCGTCAAGGGTTGGATTGATTGAAGTACCGGTGCAACGGGTCCCGCCTCTACCAAACTGGTCAGTATCCGTGTTGTACCGTTTGGGGCTTGGATGTCAGATGCCGATACTTGATCGGAGTTCCTGTTTTCTAGAGCTCGCTTAACTGCTGCCTCAACCGTAGTTTAGATAGAGGCTTGGAAAGTATCCGAGTTTAAGAACTGCATCATAGCACTGGTTAAGTCAAAACCAGGAGGTGGTTGGGATCCTATTCCCGAGCTGGAAGTGGGACCAAAAGGCTCTTCTAGAGGGGGGGTCCCTTTGTTTCTTGGGAGAGACATGGTCAGTCGAGGGGAATTTTGGCTTAACTGAACTCGCTCTGAATCTGATTCCTCACTGGAATCGGTATGGGGGATTCCTTCAACTTCCGTGGTGGCAACCGGGGTCGGAGTATGACGTATCAGGCAATGTTCTATCCTTTTCCAGGCAGGGGTACAATGGTCAGTGCGCCTCCTCGTAGCTGAAATGGTAGGCAGCGGATCAGGTCATACGTGGATTGGTGAATGATATGCGTGGTATGCATGCTTTTTGTGCCCTGGGAGTGACATGTAGTGCGCATGGCTGCACGTAGATGTGGTTAGAGATGATGTGATGGCTTATCCCTCCAACATATATGAGACGTGTGTACCTCGCGTCATACATAGCGATATGTGATGATGCAACAGAGATACAAGAGAAGTCCTACACATGTTGCTAAACCTCTTCCACGGGTGGAAGTGGTAAGGGCAAGTTGATTTATTTTCGGTCCTTAAAGCCGATGTATGGGGGTGCATGATCATAGAGCACTTAGCATGCGAATCGGCCCTGTTCCAACCTTTTGACTCCCGCGTAACGCCTCTTTGGTAGGATGGAGTTTGGCTGCTTCACCGGCAATGGCGAAAGTAGCGCGTCCCAATTATTTTATTCATTTTGGGTAATCCTAAGGGGAATGATGTGCTAAGGCTTTTTTCTAACGCGGCTTTGGTATAGGGTTGTTGATGTAGAAGGTTCCCGTTTACCTTGATTCCACGTTACTCAACCACTACCTGAATGGGCGCGGTCATAGGAGTTTACGTGTTGGTTAAAACGAGTGATCCACCCACTAGGCATCCTCAATTCCAACAGGGCATGAGTGATACTTTGTGAGCTTCTCGGGTGAAATAGGGTACCTAAAATTACCGAACTATCTACACGCATGAGGACAAGACGTCATAAGAAAAGAATGAAGTTTTAATTTGGCCAATGATTTCAATACATCATCAAAATCTTTTAAACTATGAAGGAAGATTCAAGTTTAAAGAAAGTCCCCAGCAGAGTCGCCACTGTGAGCGGACGACGACCCGCGCACTGTGGGCGGACGACGACCCGCGCGGCTGCGTGCGCGGGGGCCGGACCCGGTAGGGCCGGCCCGTTTTTGGTGTGTCGGGGAGACGAGTGTGATGCGGTTGAAAAGAAAATGATTTTGCATATTGTAATGCTTAAAAGATACGAGATCGAAATCCCGTACTTAGAATAGAGTCGCCACCCGGTTCAGCTCAACCGGGAAATTTTCGGTACGATTTTCCCACCAGGTGGTTGGACCATACCTTAAGTAGAGATTCCGAGTTCGGATGATGTTATCTACTTTTCATTAGGCCAAATTAGGATACTTCATTCTTTCTTAATCGGTTTAATCCACCCTATTTATTTGTATTTTCAGTTATTTTGTGGTTTTCGCATTTATCAAGCAATTGAAGCGGTAAATAAAATATTTACAATCGTAAAAGAAAAGTAAGTGCAGAAAGTAGAATTATTACAAGGTTTTCAAGTCCTATACATTTTCTACTTAACAAATAAAATACCCGAACGTCCGATATATACCCACCTGCAGATGATAGTTGACACAAATATGGCATATCTTATTTATAATATCATAAAGCTCGATTGAATGGCTAAAATGAGGTTCGAATGGCATTTGAGGGGAAATTCCGTTTTTGTCCAAATTTCAGATTCGATTATTGCTTTAATCGGATTACAAATGAATATACCACTTGCTGTGAGGTGGGTCTGTTTTCAGGAGGTTTCGAACCTCCATCGTTGCACTATAAGTCCTACCTTTAGAAAATAAATTAGTTTGGAAATAAACGAAAACAATACTGCTGTCCGGAAAGCCAAGCCGCCAATGGCATCTGATGCCGCCGACGACATAGTTGATGTCGCTGGCGGCATGGATGATGCCGCCGGCGACATTGATTGTGTCACGGGTGACATCAGCATGCAGATGGGCACAGGGCTTTCTGGGTACCGTAAAGAAAGGTTCCGCGAGAAAGCGAGGTCTCCGGGGAATGCGATGCTAACGGCGGTACCAACGGTGTCTCTCGCGACATGGGTGATACTGCCGGCCTCATCGCATGTCCCCGGTGACTCCAATTCCTTGCTACAGCAGAGGTTTGCAGTCAAAGCGACCGAAAACTCGAAAATGAACACAAAAAAAAAAGAGTTGGTGTAAAACTAATAATAATAATGCCAAAGAGCTATGAGACTCAGGATTTTTACCTCGGGGTTGTGGATCCACCTCTTCGTGATCCGAATAAAACACCTCCGGGGAGCTTGTTACGATGATTTAGTAATGATTTTAAGTGTCTTTTGGTTTCTAAATTCTACTGAAATGATTTTGACTTAAGGTTTTGTCGATTTCAACTCACAATCAGAGAGTTCAAAGAAGAAAAACCAGGAAAAATGGGTCGGAATCCCGTTTTTTCTGTTTTATCTAATTCTTATCTCACTATCATCTATTTCCACCTTTAAAATCCCTTTTGTTTTTTCCTTTTTCCTCCTTTCTTAAGTGCAGTCCAAGGAGCCTTTTTATAGGTGGAATAGGGTGCCTTTTGGGGCCTTTTTTAATAATTCCACCGAAAGTGGTCGGAGATGCTGTCTGTAAGGGGACCCGTTTCGAGTCATGCCGCCAGCGACATGATAATATCGCCGGCGGTATGATTGATGTCGCCGGCGGTATGATGATATCGCCGGCGACATGGGTGATGCTTTTGGCGGCATCAGCCTTCAGCATGCCTTCAGTTAGTGGGTCAAAAAAAAGCCAAAAAGTCCGAAAAAGTAGCTTACTAGTGGAAAAAAAGGGCATCTTTATGACTTTTAACAATATTTTAAAGGGTATTTATTATTTGGGTGTAAATCATCGGTTCAAGCTCCTACCGAACGCGTTATCGGCTACGCCAAACTGGATTCTACCAATTATAAAATTCACGAGGAATATTATTTTGGTAATAAAAATTCTAAAGAGAACTTTTATTTTGAGGTATTAAAATCGGGTACACGTCATCATCGTCTCGCGAGAGGGACTGCAAAATCCCGTGCTCACACTCCCTTTGTATGAACACATTTTTGTATAAATAAAATTTTCTTTGTTCCTTCACCTTGTGTTTCCTTTTCATTGTTTGTCGAGTTTATCAGGGTAATCTGCTAGATATTGATAGATTGCCCCATAAACTACTTATAGCAATTGTTATCCTTGTGAAAGTTTGCCAAGGAGGGTTACATCTATTTTTGTGCTGATCTGAATGTTTATCTGAAGAACTTTGATGGTTGGGATCATCTTAGGGTCAGTGATTTGGTGCACATAAAGGAGTACTATCATGTCTTTGTCAAGGATAGTGTGATCTAAGCCGCTGTCAGGTTCTGGGATTCTATTGACAGCATATTTCAGTTCAGGGATCACAAACTAGGCCCCTTATATGAGGAGTTGTATGGGCCTCTTCGGTCCTCTACCGATATGCCTCCGATTATCCCAACTCATCGTCCTAAATGTTCTGATTTATTGATGAATCATTTTTAGTTACAGCAATTCGACAGGCGTTGATTGACTTGTGATGATGGCTTGAGGTTGCATTTGGCTTTTGACATAGTCAGGGTACTTTCCCCAAATGATGCGAGTTAGCTTCCACTCATTTGTCTACTTTTGTTAGGGGTCTTCCTTTGCGAGGTTCCTACTATGATTTGTAGTTTCGCCTTCCTAACTATCATTGATCAGATACTAGAGGTGAAATCTCCTATTGCGGTCAGTTTAGCTGAGACACTAATCTCCATGTGCACTTCTCGGAGAGGAACTGAAGCTACTACCAGGGGTAGCAGGCTTCTTCTTTAGGTAACCTTTATATTTGAGCCTTTCTTTTTGCATGAACCGCCCTTTCAGGTTTTCGATCCATCAAGGTTGCCTTAATTTTTGCCTGGACCACCTTTTTAGGTTTTCAATCCAGCAGGCTTTCTTTTCTTTTCTTTGTCTTCTTTTTCTTTTTTTCTCTTTTTTTTCATGTTTTCTCATTTGTTGCTTTGTAGCTTTGGCTCTAGGACAAGCTTTCCGTGTTGTCTGTTCGCACAAGCATGGATTATCATCTGAGGTCCTACTGGGCGCGGGGCTCCGTAGTTTGTATTGGCAATTGTCCGGAAAGAGACTTTACTGTCGAGGAGTGGGTTTATTTCATGGGTAGCCGAGCTGCTAAGGATATTCATTGGGTTTGCTCTTAGTGGGGTATCTCGCATGTTACTACTAATGTCGCTAGAGGCAGCGTTGCCCTCATCGGCCTTTTCAAGATCATCCCCTACTCTCCTGGTCGCTTATGTAGGCAGTACTGCTATTCTCAGAGGTTTTTTGCATCCCTGTGCATCCTAATTGGCCCAGAGTAGTCTTATACTTGGGTCTATCGTCATGACGTGAGGTGGACAAGTAACGTTCAGGTGGAGATGAATTACTCCATGCCTTTTGATATTTACCCTTTTAAGGCTTATCACATCTAGGTTATAAGTACTCGCAAGCTTCCTACCCTTGGAGAGAGGCTCATTGAGATGAAGAGACTCCGCAGCTTCCTTGAGGGTCTTTGAGCTTGCCATTATGTTTTTTTTATTCCCGTGGGAGAATAAAGGCATCAGGCCTCATTGTTTGCCTTTGTCGTTTCCATTCCATGTTCGTAACTCACTTTTATATGTAAAAAAGATTAAAAGATGTTATTTGAATGCCTGTTTTATTAAACAATTCGCAGTTTCCATTTAATGCACTCATTTAGTATTTTTAACATGAACATGTTACTACAAAAGATATTATTTATTACGAAAGACAAGTAGTATTTATTTCCAAGAAATGCCCACCATTGCCTGTGGCTCCGAGCGGATTTTACCTGAGGCTCCACTCTTTTGTTTTGGACTCTTTATTTTTGCTCAAGATCCCTTACTAGCCCTTGACAAACTTTATTATTATTAGTATTATTATTATTATTATTATTATTATTATTATTATTTCTTCTTTCTTTTTTTATATGAGATAGCGCTTCAGCTTGTCGCGATTGTCTGGATTCACGAATTCATTGCCATCCAGATCTGAGATCTTTATTGCCCCTTTACTGAGTCTTCTCTACCACATATGACCCTTCCCAGTTCAGCCACAATTTCCCTTGAGCAACCATATGCATTTTGCTAGATTGCTTTAAGACTAAATCGCCCATCTTCAAAGGTTGGCTCTCCCCCTTGACTTTGTAGTTGTAAGCTCCGGCCGTGCACTGTTTGTATAACTATAGATTTTCCAATGCAGCTAATCTCTTTTCATCCATCAAGGTTAGTACTTTGTGCCTTACTTTTGACCATTTATCTTCAGGAAGTCTGGCTTCAAGGGCTATGCGCAAAGACTTGATTTCCATTTCAACGGGTAATACCTCCTCCATCCCATAGATAAGGGGAAAAGGAGTTTGACCCATAGGAGTCTGAACACTAGTTTTATACCCCCATAAGTCATAGGACAAATGATCGGCCCAATCTCGGTAGTTGGAAATCATCTTGGAGAGGATTTTCTTGATTGCTATATTAACTGCTTCCACAACACCATTAGCTTGAGGGTGGTAAGACGAAGAGTGATGATGCTCAAACTCCTACTTTTTAATAAGATCAATTGTTTCTCCTTAGAACTACACACCATTGTCACTCACCACAAGATGAGGAATGCCAAACTTGGCGAAGATGTATCACTGAATAAATCGAGCCATTTTCTTGGTCGTGATGCTTTTATATGATTTTGCTTCAACCTACTTGAAAAGTAATCAACTGCTACTATAATGAAGTGATGATCGTTTGTCGAACAAGGTCTTATTTCCCCAATGATATCAATCCCCCAGGCCGAGAATGGCTAAGGCATTATTAAGCTTTGTAATGTCATTGGTGGTAAATGGTTTGCATCTCCATATATCTGACAGGCATGGCAAGTCCTTGCTTCTTGAACACATTCAACTAGCATGGTCAATCAAAAGTAACCCATTCTCAAGATTTTCTTCGCTATCATGTATCATTCATGTATGGACCATAGTCTCCTGAATGTACTTCTTTCATCACCCTTTAAGCTTCTTGCTGTGTTAGGCATTTTAGCCGTAGGCCATCAGAGGTCCTTTTGAATAGATCTCCTTTTATTAGGAAAAATTGCACAACAAGCTTTTTTAGCATATTTCTGTCGGAATCTATAGCCTCAGACGGGAATTCACCATTTTCAAGAACTTGACAATGTCGGAATACCAGGGAGTTCCTTCTTCTGCGGTGTCTTTTATTATGCAAACGTATTAAAGAGATTAGGCTATTTCCATATCAAGGGGTCTGATTGGCTACTTTTGTGGCCTTCCCACATCGAGACTAAAGTGGCCAATGCATCTGCCATCTGATTTTCCTCATGGGGCATATGACTAAATTTGCATTTGCTGAACATCGAGGCTTTCTCCATACAGCTTCTAAGTAAGGCCTGAGGGATTCCTCCATTAGTTCCTAGTCCCCTGTGACATGCTTGATGACCAAAGTCGAATCACCAACAATTTTTACTTTGTCTACTCTGAGAGTGATTAGGGCAGATATTCTAAGCAAACAGGCTTCATACTCTGCCCCATTATTCGTGGTGAGAAATTCTAAGCACTTTGATAGAGTTATATGTGATCCATCTGGTGTAAATATGATGACTTTCAAATCAACTCCTCACTTGTTGATGGCGCCGTCGAAGAACATGGCCCATCTTCCAGAGTTCTCTGTGGTGGTTGTGAGACATTCGTAGGGAAATTCTAGGTTTTTCTATTCTCCTTCCTCGAGTAATTGATTTGCTAGGAATTTGGCCACAGCTCTACCCTAGATGGTTTTCTTTATTACGTACTCAATAGCGAACTCTAACAGTAACAAGAGCCACCTTGCCAGTTTTCCAGTTAGTAAGGGAGCATGACATAAGTACTTCATTAGAACCCCTTTCACGACTACTTGGATTCTCTATGATTGAAAGTAATGCCTGAGCTTTCTGGTGAGCCAGAACATGGTGGAACAAGTCTTTTCCATGATGGTGTATCGGGTCTCATACTCTAGTAATTTCTTGCTGAGGTAACAAACCACGTGTTCCCTCTAGTCTTTATGTTCTTGAAATAACATGGCCCCCAAAGAAGTTTCTTCTTCCGCCAAGTAGAGAATGAGTGGCCTTCCAAGAATCTACATTTTTAATATTGGAGGGTTCACTAGGTAAGCATTAATTCTATCAAAGGCTTCCTGTCATTGGTCATTGCACTCTATCAGCTATTTTTCCCTAAAGAGGTTGAAGATAGGCTCACTTGTAGTGGTAAACCAAGCTACAAAGCAACTGATATACTGTATGGATCCAAAGAAACTTCTTACTTCTTTCTTAGTTTTTGGCACGAGCATTTCCCTGATAACATTGGCCTTATCAGGGTCCATTTCTATGCCTCTTTGGCTAACCACTTGCCCCAATAATTTGCCTGATGTGATGCCGAATATGCACTTTTTTTGGTTCAAATGAAGGTTGTACCTCTCAATCCTTGTGAGGAATTATTCTAGCACTGCCAGGTGTTCTTCTAGTGTAACAAATTTCACAAGCATGTCATCCACATAGACCTCGACTTCTTTATTGATCAAGTAATGTAGTAAGGTCGTGACTGCTCGCTGGCAGGTTGCCCCTGCGTTCTTGAGTCCGAAAGGCATTACTCTAAAACACTAAGTTCCCCACGGTGAGATGAATGCAGTTTTAAACTTGTCTATTACATTCATGAGGATTTGGTGGTATCCCAAGAATCCATCCATAAAGGAATACTTGGCCTCTCTCGCCACATTGTCTATTAGAACATCAATGTGTGGTAGCGGGAAATCATTCTTAGGGGTAGCCTTATTCAAATCCCTGAAGTCGATGCAAACTTAGACATCACCATTCTTCTTGTGTACGGGGACTACATTGGATAGCTAAGTGGGATACTCAATGACTTCAATGAAATTTGCCTTGATCTATTTTGCCACCTCTGCTTTGACCTTTTCGACCCACTCTCAATGCATTCTTCTCATCTTTTGCTTTACCAACTGAATTTTTAGGTCTGTAGGGATCTTGTGCTCGGCGATATGCTGATCAAGTTCAGGCATATCTTTGTGAGACCAAGCGAAGGCTAAAATGTGATTTTTCAACACCTTTATGAACTCACTCCCTTGTTCGAAGGGCAGTTGATTGGAAATGTGTACCATTTTTGGATCATCTTTCGTGTTTAATTTAATTTCTTTTCTAATATCATTATCAATGTCAAAAATGCTACATGAATGCTAGAATGGATGCATGGAATTGTAATCAGAAACACAATCCAAATAAGCAAAGCTATTCATCTTATTATCATCATAAAGTACATTGTTCATTTCAAACATGTTAGAAATGGAAACAAAAGCCTCATCCTAATCAATAGGGTCTGGCTCTGTTGCGGATGATTCTCCAATGACAGCTAGCTTTAGTAGGATATCCTCGTTGACTTCCTCCTATACCTTTGCCTTACCCTTTGTAGTCGCGACCATGTTAATGATGGCTTGGTTCAAGCTACCTCCCTTGCTCCTTGCTTCCTCTACTATCTTAAGTTGTTCCTGAAGGTGCTTGGTTAGGGTGTTGAGGATTTCTTCCTCTCTGCTCAGCTTCTTAAACTTCTTTGAGTGCACCTATTTGTCATTCTTGGTCTGATCTAGGATTGCCCCTACATCTAGCTGGCGACTGGCCTTCTCTACACAGGTTATAAAGCTTTTACAATTTTTGCCATAATTGACTATGTCTGAGAAAATCTCGAAAATCGGAATGTTCTTCCCATGATGAGTAAAAGGCTTGGAGGTTCCTTCGTAGGCTTGTTGCTGCTTCCTTTAAAAGGTCATCTTGTGAACAACTCTTTGAGAGCATGTGTAATAGAGTCCCGTGGGCTTCCATTCTCCTGCCCCTGTATTAAAGGCCGACATGGGTGCCTAGTCCTTTTCTAGGAGGGTGGTGCTTCTACATGTATCCTTGAATCCATGAGCCCCAATGCACCACTGATTGCTTGTTCACTTCCTAGCCAATTCTGGTTGTGGTGAACCCTTTTATGTTGCTTTCTTCCATCTTCAGTGCCGTTATCACCGAGGCTTTGTTGGCTTCTAGGGTTACAATCTTTCCACAGAATGGGATTTTGATCTTCTAGTGCGGGGTGGATGGGACTCCTCCCAAAGCGTGGAACCATGGTCTTCCAAGTAGCATAAAGAAAGTTACTGGGAAATCTATGATCGTAAAGAGTACTATAGATGAGATTTTGCTAATAGTGACTTCAGCTTTGAATGTGCTGATGATAGTCCTTTTGGAATTGTCGTAAGCTTTGATGACTGTTGTGGATTTCTTTAGGTCCTTCTCGGCCAGTCCTAGGATCAGCTGAATATCTTTGGGACAGACATTAAGTAACAAGCCATCATCAATCATTATACAGGGCACGATGTGCCCGAAGACACTAGCCTTTAAGTAGAGAGCCTTATTGTGGAGAATGCCTTCGTTATGCAGATTTAAGCTTGAGAAGACAATGTCGGGGATAACAGTGTTAGTCTCATTATTGAGTAGTGCACAGACCTATTTTAGGGATGCCAGAGGAGACATTTTAATTTCTATCAGCTTTTAAACGATAGTGAGCATGTGATCTTGAGAACCCAGGAGTAGGTCCTAGATACTCATCTTAATTATAGTAGCCTTTAGTTGATCCACAATCAGGATTTCTATCTATCCTGAGGACTTAACCAAGGTATTAGGTACTGGGGGCTTAGTGTGTAGCTGGGGCTACTAATCTAGTGACTTTCCCTCCTTTGGTGATAGAACTCACCACCTGGATTGGTGAGTTCATTGTTTTGAAGACCTTAAAATCATCAAAATCCTAATCAAGGGGTATCTAACCAAGTCAATTGGCTTATTCACGGAAACTGGTGCCTTAGCGGTGAAGGGCCATTACAAGAAGGGAACCTTTTCAAGCTACTTTTCTAGAACGACAGGGTTCTCTTATAAGATTTATCACAGGACAGGATTGGATTCCTACCTGATCATATAGATAGACGAGAAAGTTCCATTAGTTGGTTCACTTCCGTCGAACAGGTCTAGGATATCATCATAGAGGACTGGCGCATCATGGTATTTGTTTGTATATCATGGGTATTCCTTGGCCAGTTATACTAATGTCGGGTATGCGATGTTGGTGGCTTCCCATTCCCAGTAGAGCAAGGGGTTCCTATGCCTACCTAGTATGGGGGTTGTGTCTTCTGGTGGGTTGACCCATGTGAAGTAGTCGATGAATTGTTTTGTAGAATATTCCAAAATGACTTTTGGTAAAATGTTAGCCCTTCATATCAAACGACTGCCTGTTGCGGGAGAGTCCAGCAGAACCTTTCGGGCCAATGAGCATAGTCAATGTACCCATTGTCATCATTTGCAGGAATTCATGGATGTCAGGGCATGGCCTTGTATTTTTATTGTAGAATATGGGGTAAACTTCCCTCAAGTCCGGGCTCAGGATTCAACAACTGTTTTGAGCTAGTTCATTCTCTACATGAATTCTCTCCACAATGTATTCACGAGAGGGTTCTTGCCCCTCATCCAGAATCATGTTAATGATATGTTCACTCTCCAAGTTAAAGTCTATAAAGTCTCCAGAATCATCACTTGCTATAGACCATAAGGCACCCGGGGAGTCATGCTCTAGAGAAGAGGCATAGCTCTCGGCACTGTCATAATAAACCTTCATGCCATTGGGGAAGGGAGCCTCATACTCAAAATCTTCCAGTAAGTGATTTAGCTCGTCATTCTAGAAAGTCTTTGATTCATACCCCAAGTTATCCACTTCACTGTCATTTTCATGATCTAATTCACTAGAGTCCACAAATCCTTCCACCTCTTTATCTAACTCTTTGAAAGTTTATGGCTCAAAGATCTAGTTTGGTGCATGCTGAGCTAGGATATCATTAGTAGAATTTTCTTCTGAATCTTCTCTGGGGTCCTCCTCAGAATCTTCTTCGCGATCTTCCTCGAGATCTTCCTCAAGATCTTCCTTAGGATCCTCTTATTGGTTTTTGTCTGCCACACTCAGCTCAGCTTTGACTCCTTGTATAGATATACAAAACTTGGATACCATGGTTTATATGCTGGCAAATATTTCTTCCATACGGGCACCATATGCAGTAGTGTTGGTACGGATTCCTCCAAATGGGTCTCGTGCACCTCCATCTAGATTCAGGCCGAGATACCTATATTGGTCTACATGGTTACTCCATACCTGTTCAGGGTCATATAGTTCTTGGATTTCTGGATATGTTGTCAAAGAAGAGCTCCCAAATTCGAACATACTTATTCCAATATAATTAGGACTCATATAATCCAGATGAGTGTGCATGGGAGGTTATGGAGGAGGGATACCTTGCCAACTGGTATTATGCTGGTCTACCCATGGTGCTAACCACAAGCAAAGATCATTCAAGTATGGCCAATATGCCCTGATGTAGTGGAGGAAAGATCTCTCCATAAAGTACTAGTTCCAACGTCCTTCTAGTGGCATTGAGTCATACCAGTCCATGGCCGGGCCTCCCAAGAATCTGGGAAATTATGGTGCAAAACTCATCTTGGCTATTCCCTATTCTTGTATAAATTGGAGAAATTCCTCTAAATGCTCATTTATATTTGAATCTCCATAATATATGAGATGTGGCGGTATAAAATATCAGTCCAGCCCTTCTGTTCTCATCCTCAGGACGTACTATTTGACCATATGGATGATATCCATGTTGTTAAAGATCATATTATCCCCCTATCTTGGGTCATGTTAGAAGTTATCTGTTGCATCGATACCGTATTCGTCAGCTTCTGCATGAATCCCAATGGCATTCACCGTAGCTTGGAAGTTTGACAGCGGATTAGTTTGAGTGCTTGGCTTCTTCTCAGGCTATTTCAATATCCTGTCATCTATCATCTATTATAGATCTTTTAGTAGCCGAGTGCATTCATTAGTACGGTGCCCCTTACTCACATGATAAGCACAGAAATTGTCTCTATCTACCGCTATAGGTGGAGCGAACGGCTTAATGCTCTTGAGTTGGTTGGGCTTCCTTAGTTCGATGAATATCTAGGACAGTGATTCTACCTATGGAGAGATGGACTGGTGAGTCTGTACTTGGGTAACCACTGCCACTTTAGGAGCAGCTTTCGAGGATTTGGAGGTGCCTTGTTTGGAAGAATCGCCTTTCTCCCAATATCGAGGTTTAGTGTAACCTTTTTATTCTTGCTTCTTTGCTCGATCTTCTTCTTCATATTTTTCAAGCCTCTTAGCATAGTATACCAAGTCGTTGAAGGTGTCGAATCTCTTTATCTTCATTTTTTCTTAATATTTTGGGCTAGAGCATTTGACAAGCATTACTATCAAGGCATCTTAGTCAGGTGCCTCAGTTGCAAGCACACGAATAACCATCCATCTTAGATAAAACTCTTTCAAGGACTCATTCGGCTATTGCTTAATTCTTTTAAGATCTTGTAAAGTAGTCTTGACCTTCAGATTGAAGGCATAGTTTTCAAGGAATGCTGAGCATAGCTTCTTCCAATCAGACTCTACATTGGTTGGCATTCTCATGTACCACTCAGAGGCAGGTCCTCAAAGAGTTGATTGAAATAGATTGACAATGTGGACCTTAGGGATGTTCATGCTAGTCATAATTCGGAGATAACTTTCCATATGCACGTGGGGAGGTACGGTGCCATTATATGGGGCCATGTAAGGCATCATAAAGTTAGCCGGAAGGGCTTTTGACTCCTTAGGCAGGAATTGATCAATATCTATATATTACTCTACAGAGGGGGCAATAGATTTGTCCTTTGTCGAAGATAGTTTCTCCAAGTCCACAATTTTTACTTTCAGTGTGGCAATTTCAGTCTCTTATTCTTAGGTTTTCTGATAACATGAAATTTTGGGCCATCAAGAATCCTCCTAAGGGACTGGCCAACTACATCATTCTCTTCCATCGCAATTTCGGGATCTGGATCAGAGAAAAATCCAGCTAAAGATTCGATCGGTGTTGGGTGTATGACTTTTAGACTGCCCGCAATGCATCTCAACCTGCATCTCTATTGCTTCTAGCCTGAAAGGGCAAGAGATCAAGTGTTAGTAAGTGCATCGGATGTGGCTTTGGGCCTTTCTCACCTTTTTCGTGGGCGGATGAATGAATGTATGAGTGATCAAATGCATGGATAAATGATGGAGATGTACAATCAACTTAAAAAAAATGTTTGGGCATACATCAATCGCTTGAGGAGTAAATGACAACTTACGATATTCATGTAATATTGCAAACACATGGTTCAAAGACCAAGGGCCTGAGTTGGATCAGGCTCAAAAGCCCGATGGCGAATTGACTCACTGGTCAAAGGTGAGTTGACTCATTGGTCCAAAGGGTGAGATGACACTAGGGTCACCCTAAGGTTTTTGACTCATTGGTCCAAGGCTTGAGCTGACACGGGGGTCACTCAAAGGTTTTTGACTCATTAGTCCAAGGGGTGAGCTGACACTAAGGTCACTCAAGTAGTTTTGACTCATTGGTATAAGGGTTGAGCTGACACTAGGGTCACTCAAAGGTTTTTGACTCATTGGTCCAAGGCTTGAGCTGACACGGGGGTCACTCAAAGGTTTTTGACTCATTAGTCCAAGGGGTGAGCTGACACTAAGGTCACTCAAGTAGTTTTGACTCATTGGTATAAGGGTTGAGCAGACACTAGGGTCACTCAAAGGTTTTTGACTCATTGGTCCAAGGCTTGAGCTGACACGGGGGTCACTCAAAGGTTTTTGACTCATTAGTCCAAGGGGTGAGCTGACACTAAGGTCACTCAAGTAGTTTTGACTCATTGGTATAAGGGTTGAGCTGACACTAGGGTCACTCAAAGGGTTTTGACTCATTGGTCCAAGGGTTGAGCTGACACCCACTCAAAGGGTTTTGACTCATTGGTCCAAGGGTAGAGCTAACACCGGGGTCACTCAAAGGGTTTTGACTCATTAGTCCAAGGGTTGAGCTGACATTAGGGTCACTCAAAGGGTTTTGACTCATTAGTCCAAGGGTGAGCTGACACTAGGTTTACTCAAAGGGTTTTTGACTCATTGATCCATGGGTTGAGTTGGCACTAGGCTCACTCAAAGGGTTTTGACTCATTGGTCCAAGGGGTGAGCTGACACTAGGGTCACTCAAAGCATTTTGACTCATTGGTCCAAGGGTTAAGCTGAAACTAGGGTCACTCAAAGGGTTTTGACTCATTGGTCCAAGGGTTGAGCTGACACTAGGGTCACTCAAAGGGTTTTGACTCATTGGTCTAAGGGTGAGCTGACACTAAGGTCACTCAAAGGGTTTTTGACTCATTGGTCCAAGGATTGAGCTGACACTGGGGTCACTCAAAGGGTTCAAACTCATTGGTCCAAGGGTGAGCTGATGATAGGGTCACTCAAAGGGTTTTTTTTGACTCATTGGTCCAAGGGTTGAGCTGACACTGGGATCAGTGAAAGGGTTTTGACTCATTGGTCCATGGGTGAGTTGATACTAGGGTCACTCAAAGGGTTTTTGACTCATTGGTCCAAGGGTGAGCTGACACTAGGGTCATTCAAAGGGTTTTTTTGACTCATTGGTCCAAGGGTTGAGCTGACACTAGGGTCACTCAAAGGGTTTCTGTTTTTTGGCTCGTAGGCTGAGCATGGGTGGACTCACTAGTCTCGGTTAATGAAATAGCATGGCATATGTTAATGTCATGGCTGCACAAAGATATGGTTAGTTTTCACATAATCATGATGTTTATGATGTCTGTTTTTTGTTTATTTATATTTAATAACCTTGCACATGTAACAAATGGTTAGATCATGCCTATCGCCCTTTTAACTACATTGGGTTACTTCGCTTTGAAGCCAATGGGAGACTTAGTGAAGTCTGCTAGCGTGCACTCAAGGTTTCTGGGTAGATCTATGAGAAAGTGTCTACGGTTCATCTATTTGTGGGTTTTGGTCTCAGGATTGTGGGTGATTTAGGGTACCCTGTGCCTTTATGTACCGAGTCCCAATGGCCCTAAGCAAACCAAAGGAAGCTTTTCGACATATAATATACGTAGGTAGTCTTTCCCTTAAGTGAACAAGGTCCTCGTACGTTCCGTAAGGGGTGTGATTAGATCCATAACCCTCAAGCCCTAAGCGAACTTGGAGATACTTCACCAAAAAACACCTGGATTTGTTTAGCTTAAAGAATGCAGATGTTTTGCAGTCCTAAAATTTGGGTAATGCAGAAATTATCACAAATTTATAGTTTCAAAATTTAATTTGAACAATATTTTAATTATTATGTCAAAAATACCTTTTATAAAAAGGGCTTTTATAAAAATAATAACTCCCCAGTCGAATTGCCACTGTGAGCGGGCGAGTTTTTTTACGAGTGCATGCAGCGTACGGCGCGCCGGGAGCGTTTCAGTTTATTGGGGTTTGAGAAAATCGGGTCGTTTGGTCCGGTTTGAGAAAATCCAGTTTGCCTAAATGAGGTGGCTTTGTAGCCCAAAAATGTGATTATATTGAGAAATATATTTGCACATTTTATTAAGAAAAGATATTTTTAAAATAAAGCATTTTTCCTTCATTTAAAAATAAAATAGAATCGTCACCCGGTTCAGCTCCACCGGAAATTATGGTATACTGATCCAAAATGAGATTTTTATACTGAAAAGGAAATGAGATTCTGACTTCAGGCCTAATAGTTACTTATATTATTCAAATTGTTTGGATTAATTTTGGAATTTTGGAATTTGTGGTGGTTTCTACATTACAACGACTTTATTTAAGAATTAAATTCAAGAAATAAAACGAGCATTATAATGGCTTAATAAATAGATATTTTCTACCAAATTTTTTGTAGAGTAACGACAGCACTTGGGTCTTGGCCCGAAAACTCGAATAGAGTTTCCTCACATTCTGGATGTTTATCCGTACCTGCAACCTTATTTACACATATTATAATTTAAGTTGCACTAGTGGCTCACTTAACGAGAGAAATGGAACGCAATATGTAATAATAAAACAATAAAAATGTGTTTTAATGAATTATGTAATAATAAAGCAATAAAAATGTGTTTTAATGAATTATGTAATAATAAAGCAATGAAAATGTGTTTTAATGAATTTGAAAGTTGGGCTTAGAGCCAATTACCCTCAGTTTACCTTTTTGTCTGTCTAGGATGACTTGAGAGCTGGTGTAGGACCGAAGTTGTCAGAGGTTGTGATTTGATTGGAAAATAGATTTAACCCAAGTTATGACTATAATCTTGGATTATTTCTATAGGAAAATGTGAGATTTGGTCATTTTTAGACCAAAGATCACTATAGGTTCTTGATCTAAAAAGGTCATGAGGTGAGTTTATACAATTATCGGTGATAGAACTCGTATCTAGGATTATTTTGATAGAGTTTCAGGGCTTTCGGGATTCTCGGAACTGAAAAAGGGCACAAAGGTAATTTTAGGATTTTAAAAATTTGCGTCTTCTCTACAAATGAGGGGGTGCACCCCTTTATATAGAAGGGTGGCAATTACCCGGGAGGCTAATTAGATAGGCAAATAGCCGGCGGGCTAGTTACCACTCTGATAGGATTTACATCAGATCCCGTAAATCCTGGCCAGATTCTGGTAAGATTTGATTTTTTTACTGTAGATCGGTAAATAGCCGGCGAGCTAATTATCTATGTTTGACCAAACTTTGACTTTTTGATTTTTTAGTAGGAAATGCTAAATCAGAGCTTCCCTAGGATGTGGATTTTTGAGTTTCAGATTTTTGATGACAATGTCCTTTTTGGCTCATTTGTCTGATTGTTGAACGAAATAGGCATTATTCCACATCGGGCCAGAACAGACCTGTGCTAATAGCGTCTAACGGTCAAAACGCGAAATCGACATGTAAATGTGTGCTACATGGACAAGTAATTATCTCACGGGCTAATTACCTAGGTGATGAGCCTGCGGGCTCTTCGCTAGCTGGCTATAAAAGCATATCTGATCTCTCATTTTTCTTCACACTAATAATTCTTCTCTTCTGTAATTCGGATTTCTTGGTTTTTCTGTGCAATTTTCGGGATTTCCAAGATGTTTTCTTTGCTTTTATTCTCGATTTTTCCACTTATGCTCTGATTTTGTAGTTTTTCCATATGCTTTAAGCTTTACAAAATCAAGCTTCCTCTTCCGAATCTTCCTGTGCAAACTTATCAGGTTGAGATTGGGGGTCAACAAATGGATTTGACTTGGGTGCCCGTTGAGGCTTCATATGGATTGCCTTATAAATAGGGATTTCATGGGGTTGAGCCTACCAAGGAAATTCCCGTCACCTTAGAGTGTGCATCTCACCTTTCTCGGAATGTGGTTAGTTTTCTTTTTCTCCTTTTCTTTTGGTGTTTATTATTTCGATGTCAATTTCATTTTGAAAAATACATGAAATTTGTTTGTTTATTTTTTTATTTTTTTGCTTTGAGATATGCGTGATAAATTTTCTTTTGGAGAAAATTATGCACAAAAAGTTGTGTATGATAAAATGAATGCCCTTAGACCTTTTATAGGCTTCACTATAGAAAATATGATGTAAGTTTATTGTTTACATGCATATGTATTTTTCTTTTTTTGGATGAATTTTGAAAATTAATACAATGCATATTTTATTGCCATCAGGTTTCTGAAATTGACGAAGCTAGCATTACTCTGTTCAGGACTTGGTACAAGTGCGTTTCCCCGGGTGCCAAGGCTTTGATAGAGGGAACCTCTTTGGATAGAATGTTTGCCAACCTTAAAGTATTTGAAATCAAGGAGATATCCCTACATCCATAAAGGTGTCTTGACATATCTTCTAAGCAGGTGGTCAGATACTACTCACACTTTCCACTTCGCCTGCGGTGAGTATACCATCACTTTCATGGATTACTATGCCATCACTAGTCTATCGTTCGAGGGTCAAGCCCTTCACTTCAATGCATGTTTCTCTCGCCATCATTTGAATGATCGGCTTATTGAGGCTCTAATTAGATATGTCAGGGATCTCAGGGGGATTTCTTATGATAAGCTGATGAAGTTCTAGACTTCTGGCAAGGGTGCCGGTTTGCCTATTGAGTGCGAGTCTAGGCCCGTTGTGGCTATGACTCTTTCTTGGCTGTGTTTTGACATAGGGTTTTCTGTGGTGAACCTTAACATCCTTCAAAGTTTGATCAATATCTATGAGTTTGACCGATATGCTTCGGGACTAGCTACTCTTAGTCATATGTATTGGGCTCTTGATCAATGTTTGAGGAACCAGATTGGGAAGCTCAAGTATTGTGTCCCAGTTATCTTTGTTAGAACTTGAGACTTTTATGGTTCTCTTTCAGATTTTGTACTTTGAATGTTTATGCTTTCCTCTGCATCTTTTTAGATTTGGTTTTTCGAGACCTAGATTTTAAGGGGTCCACTGCTCATGACAAATAGAAATCTCCTATGCTTTCCCAAATTGCATTATTTGCATAGATGGGAGATCGGGTCCCCTGGGGTCATTGCCGCCCAACTGTGAGGATTGACAGCTGAGTTGATAACTCACATGACTTTAGTTACTTTCACATTTTATTATACTACTTAGTTCCTTATTTCTGTCTTCGTTATTTTTAGATTAGGACTTCTCCTTGGGGTCCTCAGGCTCAGTGGCTTGATTACTTGCTGTGAGCATGACCTTTTTGGTGACCCTTAGAATGATGATAACTTGTTGCTCTGATCTTGTATGGTCTTGTTGTTCTATTCTTAAAAGGTTGAATGGCATTTGGCAAGTCCCCTTTGATGATTCTCTGATCTTTGACCTCGCTTAGATATCATTCATATGCATTTATAATTAGCCGTTTTCTTTTGCTCAAATGCAGTAATTTGTTTCACGATTCTCCATAAGATTGGAACATTGTCAGCAAGTTTTGTTTATGTAATTGGATTCTAGACTCTCCAAGCTTTTCGAAATGTCAAGAATCGCCTTAATCGGATAACTGTAGTGAAAGTTATAGGCATCGGAAGATAGCACCCTAATCTGCCCTAGAAACCCTAATTAATCTAATTAACCCTAGGCTTTTCCTGTTGTCCTCCCCCACCGGCAAGGGCCACCATCATTGCTTCTATTTGCAGCGATAACCAGCTCAGGCGATGGTAGTGACCGCCGTCCGTGTGGCGGTCATCGCCGTTGTAATGGCGATGACCGCCGAGCGGGGTGGCCACCTCCGTTATGGCTCGCCCCACCATCATAGCTGCGATCTCCACCGTCATGATGGCCGTCACCGCTATAGTTATTGTGGTGACTGCAGTGGCAGTGGCGGCCACTTCTATGGCTATGGCGGTGGCTGTGGCATGGCCAAACCCAGGCCGTGCCACTCATTTTCTCCCTCTTATCTAGATTCGGCCACATATTTTCACCCGATTTCTCACCCAAGGTTGGTGAATTTTGAGTGTAAGACTACTTAAACCCTTGGAGAGAGATTTGGGTGACTTTTGGCTGAAATTCAAAGCTCTTAGATCAAAAAACCTAGAAACTAGGAACTTAGAGAGAGAAAGCATAAGAAAGGCAAAAATCCGAGTTAAATCACCTCTAATCTGGGAATTTTAGTTGCTCTTGAGTTTGATTTCATAGTTAAAACACTAAAACTGATTAGAATTCTTAGGAAAAATGGATTAAATGTAGGTTTAGAGACTTGTTTTCCAAATACTACCGAAATTTTGTTGCTAATTCTATCGATTTCCATCACTAATCCTTCTGAAAATCATCAAAGGGCACCTCCTGAGGGTTGATTTGAGTCTCCAAAGATAGATTCATGGCCTAGAGATAACAAAACTGAGTTCCCTTATCTAATTCCTTACTTTTATTGCATTTTAGCTGTTGTTGTTCTTATTTTCATTGTTTTTCCCTTCGTGTTCTTCGATAATCTCAAAAAAGGCGACGACCTCTACAAGGCTAGCCTTCACTACTATCCCTATAGCCTTGGCCGCTATCCCTATAGCGGCGAAGGCTATAGATATAGTAGTGAAAGCTCCTCATAACAGTCTCACCATTTCTTGGATTTTTGGGTGTTTTCTATCCCAAACCTATAAATCCACGTTATTTGTGAGTTTTAAGTCCATATCGATCCCTTTGGCAACTGATCATGACTTTAAATCCCAATAATTTTGAGTTTATAGGCCAAAAGCACCTGGGGGCATTCTCGAGACTGGAATCCGACGTCAAGGCTATAGTCACAGCCTTGACCACCGCCGCCATAGCAGTGGCCGCTATACCTATAGCAACGACCGCTATAGCGACGACGGTGAAGGCTATCATTACATGCTTGGCCGCCGGATCTTAGTTTCAGCTTGTTTTCTATCATTTTTTGCTCATTTTTTGTGATTTCCATCATGATTTTAATCTATAAATTATGTTGGTGGATCTGAAACTTATTTTTATTGATCTTAAAATGATAAGTTGATCATTTGACCGGCTAAATCGTGTAAACTTGGCTTAAATCTGGTTTTTCCTCACTTAAAAATCACGTTAATCGTTTTCTCGATATTTCAAATCCGTTTCTTGTGTGTTTATTTTCTACCCTTTACTTATCTATGATCTAGTTGTGATTATTCTCATATATTTTGCCTTCTTTGGAGTCAGGTCCGAGTTGGTAAGCTCTGTTAAAACCCGATTTTGCCCATTTATTTATTTATCGCTTTATTTATTTTCCCGCATTAGAAAAAAAATGTATAGTTATTTGTAAAGCCTTCTAATAATTATTTATTTTCTTTATTTCCCGCTTTCGTGTGATGTATGGCATATAAACCGAAAACACTAAACAATAATCAGATTTAAATCACACAAGAACTAAAGTTGAGTTTATTAAAATTTAAACATTTGATTTAATAAAATGAAAAATAGGCAACATCATCCGGACTTAGAATCTCACGTTTTAAGGTATGGTCCAACCACCCGGTGGGAATATCGTACCCAAATTCCAAGTAGAGCTACACCAGGTGGCGACTCTATCTTAAAATACGGGATTTCAAGTCTCATATCTTTCAACACCTAAATTGGACCTAAATATCAACTTCAACATCATTTTCCATTATTATTCATCACGCCTCTAAAATGAGGACCCATCCTACGGCACACTTCACGACACTTTTTTTCGGTCCTTTAAGGGGATGGAAAAAGGTCGCTAGCTCACAGTGGCGTCTCTACTGGGGACTATCCTCCTAACTTAAAATTTGGTAAAATTTCTTTTCTTTTTCAACTTTTGGTTAAAGGATTTTGATGATGTGCTGAAATCATTTTTTTGAATCAACGCTTTATTTCTTATGCCTTTTTTAATCCAGTGCTTTAGTTGAGACCAAAAATTATGGTGACATTTTTATCACCTCGTGAAGCTCACTTGTATACCTCAAGCTCGCCAAGGTTTGGGGATATTTGTGGGTTGATCACTTGTTTTAACCAATGTGTAATTCCCGGGATCGTACTCATTTAGTGAGTGGTTGAGTTATGCTAAATGAAGGTAAATGAGACCCTTCTACAGTGTCGTTCCACAACACCAGCAGTTTGAGACTATGAACCGCAATAAATCTAACCAGAACAACTTCCCCATAGGTTATCGAAATGATTTAGATCTAGGTTGCATACTTTATTGCCGTTCCCTGGCGCTAGAGTTAACCCCAGATTCCAAATTGGCATTGCGCAGGAGTCATAAGGTTACAAGTGGTTTATTTACTTTCGTGTGCTACTTGTGTTTGGCCATACATACATGTTTTATGCATAGGTCACATGTGGCCGACCTTTTAATTTCGATTTTCAGTTACCTCTATTCTCCCCTCAATTGAAGGGGGAATTTAACAAAATGCCTGAGATCTTTTGAGTCTCGATGACCTGTATCTAGTTCGCTAGGCATTGCGAGGAATTCATACATCTCACGTATGTTGGGGTTAAGATTCACATCATAAGCTCTTCTAATCTATGCCTCTCTAAACTACCCCTGTATATATATCATTCATCACTCAAATATTTATGTAGTCATTCATTTCATTCATGGTTTGATTCGGGATGATCATCTTCTAGTTTCAGAGAGAGCGTTAGACCAAGGCACCGCCATCGTCAGACTCAATCATCCTCTAGTTTGTCGTTTTGTGGGTCTGAATCCAGTTTCAACCTTGGTTTCTACTATATCCGGTTTTTCAATTATTGATGGCGTTCCGTCCGAGGGTACTCCCTCTCCTCTCCCTCTACCTAGTCAGGGTCAGTCTCCGCTGAGTTCCAAAATTGCCAATGCTATGTTAGTGTTTTTTGATCTGATCAGTTCAGAGATCCAATTCAGGGGTAGATCCAAGATTCGGTCTGCATAGTTTTAGAAGAGAAAAGAAGTGTCCAAAGGATTCCAATGATTGTTATTCAAGCTCGGGGACAACAAGAGACCGCTCAGAATGGGTTAGTTCAAGTTCCGTCATTTCAGTCTTAGTCTGCAGTTCACCAGGTTTAGTGTGTGCAATATCCTATTCAGCTGTCACCTATCCCATTTCAGTTTGATCATATCATGCAATCTCAGGCACCCATGTTCACTTATCCAATCCGGCATCCAAGTCACCCCTTAAGACAAATTTTCTCACCAGTATGAGACAGCTTCCATTGATCCTAATAACCCTAAATGATTCTCATCCTGCTTGGTCAATTTCACCCATCCAGCCCCGATCCGGTCTATTCCAACTGAGTCAAAATTTAGCTCAACCTCAAACGCCTCTAAAGTCCTTTTCTCCTACTCCTACTCAGTTTATTGTTGCTCCATGAGGGGCTGCTTACCAACAAAACCCCTTTAATTCTAATCTACGAGTTAGTTCTTAGGTCGAAACCCCATCACTTATTTCACCATTCCGATTTGGCACACCCCTTCCATCTAGCCACCAGGTCATGCAATCTCTGGGCATGACACCCAAAGTTGAGGCCCTCTAGCATCGATTGACTTCTCTTCTATCTAGCGACCAAGTCATGCAATCTCCGGGCATGACATCCAAAATAGAGGCTATGTTACAAAGGTCGTTTCTTTTTAGTACCAAAGAAGGATCAAATGGAAATCCCAAAGGTGGTGATGAAATTGGTAGGCCAAGTGATATCTCATCTCGGGCCGAAATGAAAGAGCGATTTGCGCCAGAGAAGAAGTTAGATTGTATTCCCCCCAATCTAATTCAGGTTGTTAATCAGGCACCCCTGTGAAAGGAAAGCAAAGTAAAGTACGACACATACCGAGGAAACCACCTTTAAGGAGCATATACATGAAGTTAAGGAAAGATGGTAAGATTGAACCATTACGCCTATAGAGACCTCCTACAGCCAATGAAAGGGATAGGTTTTGCGAGTATCATATCTAACCAAGTCACCCCACTGGTGAGTGCCGAACTTTGATTTAGGCCATCGATTTTTTGATAAAGGAAGGGAAAATAGTTGAGCATGAAAAAGCATATAACCATCAGGATTCACCCCCGCTTTTTGGCTCACCAGAAGGAGGTAGTGGTCTGCTGGATCTCATTAGGGCCATCTGTTCCAAAAGCTAAAATCTCGCAATTCAACCCAACACACCTGTCCCACCTGCAGTTCAAGTGAAAACTCCTTATCAATCACCCAACCGGAATTACTTCATTTCCCGTTGGAAGTAACCATTGAGTACAATATTTGCTAGACTGTGTGAAGCCGACAAGCTTAATCATCTCCAAGAGTATAGGCCCCCGACCCCTGAAGAAAAAGCAAAATTTGGCAAGTATCATGTTCAAATGGGACATCAAACTAACCAGTGTAGAGCTTTAGCTGCAGCTATCTACGATTTGGTAAGGGAAGGAAAGATGGATTAGCCTGCTAGAAAGGCCGATACTGAGGAGAAACCACCACCGAGCTTGAGCAATGAGGTAAGTACAATCAATTCCGGACTCCCTAAAGATTTTATGTTAGCCGCAGCCTTCTCTAGTTCAGCCATCATTGCTATGCAAGCCAATTCTACTGCCAAATCTGACAATAATCTCGTGAGGTCTCTAACGAATGAAGGAGACAAGTTATTAGCCAATCAAGTGAAAGTTCTGGATCTCATCCTAGACGACGCTCCAATGAAACTCAAGACCCTCTGCCTATGGAGGATGACTATCTATCTAGTTATGTAATTTTCTTTCCTAGTATTTTGAAGTGAACAAATTTGCCTTTAAGGCACTTTTAATTCAATCAAAGACTCTCCTTTTGCTTATCTGCTTGATGTTTCGCCCGATGGGTCCATGCATTCATTTTATCCTAACCATAATGTATTCAGTATTCCTGATGTTTCTTTAACTGAAATAAACTTGAGTATAGATGATAATCCAAAATGGTAACCATTTTCTAAGGACCTAACCTTAGAAAGAAAAAATGGAGATAAATAAAGTGCTTAAAGATCATGATAACGCTTTCGCCTGGTCGCACCTAGACATACCCAAGGTTCAACGTTAGATTATCGAGCATCCTATCGTCACACCTAAAGCAGAAAAAGAATCTCTTCCTTAGATAGATCTAATATGACAATTGGTTCATCGTCGGCCTCACATCTATGTACAAATCGATTTTCAAGCTACTAAAGAAGCGTCGGCCAATTATGGACAAATAGCATCGCCATATCATCTTCGACAGAATAAAGGCCTACCTTTTATTCACCCATGCATTCTACAAATTCCCACCCTAATAACCATGTATTCTTACCCATGTCCCAAGCCATTCCAAATCCACAACCCTTCCCTATTTCTCTCCTCCTTGGCCCTTCTCGGCGAGAGGGATACATATGATCGACGAGATTCGACCCTCATCAGCAAATGAACAATGCTTCATCATTGTAGAGGCAGGTTACTTCTCAATATAAGGGGAAGCCGAGTCTTTCACTGATATTATTGCCAAGAGGATGTCCAAGTTCATTGAGAAATGCATCTTCACTTGGTATAGGCTACTTCACAGCTTGGTCTTAGAAAATAAACCACTGATCGATCAAGAAATATGGGTCTGAGCACCGCAGATCTTCACCCAATAGACCATAAGATAAATGGGGCAACTGAAGCCATAAACTAGCTTCTTAGAAGGTTTATTTCCGAAAGCACCATAGGGGTCAGAGTTTAAGCCGATAAACTACCATTTGCTCTTTGTGGGTATCGTACAAATCTAAGAATTCTCCCAAACCAAACACCTCTTTCCTTTACCTGCGATATGGAAACCGTACTACCAATCAAAACTGAGATGAAGTCCTTAAGAGTCACAATCAAAGAGACCTCCAGGGACCAAAGCGCTTTTCAAACAGCTTAAGTAGTCTTTAAGTGTACCAGTAGTGCATAGCAAAGGTGTACAATGACTGAGCCAAGCATCAAGAGTACCTGTCAAAAGCCGATAATCCTATTTTGAAGCAAGTACAACCTACTAGCACCCATCCAAAGGGGACATTCCAACCAGGTTGGGAAAGACTTTACATATTCAGAAAGATGCTCGATACAAGGGGGCATGAAGATTTTGGACGTTACTGAGTTTGTAAACCTTGTCAATCAAAATAGGTTAAAGCGTTATCATATCTAATCAAAAAGAGCCAAATCCAAAAAAGCGGCATAAAAAAGTAATAAATAAAAATAAAAATGAATCACCCGGCGAGTGCTCGTCTACTGCTTGGGCAAAAATTAGGGTATATCCCATTGGTCGGTATTCTGCAAACCGGTTAGGCAAAAGTTAGGGTGTAAGAATAGCCTACTAGATTGAAAACCCAAAAAGGGCGGTCTAGGAAAAAGTCAGGGTAAAGTGAGTCGAGAGTGTGTTCGCTAGAAAACCTTCATAGGCTAGTTAACACCAGAGTTTGGTTCAATAGAAATGGTTATCATCATTAGGTACCCAAACTTAATTCATTTAATAGAAAGTTCATTTTACTAAACTCTTTATGTCCGTGCTTGAATGAATATATTGGGCCCTAAACGCAAAATGTTGCAAGTCGGTTGAATGTGGGGCTCTATGCAATCAACTCAATTTCTCAATAGAAAAGAAAAGAATAATAACAAAAGGCAAAAATCCTGATAGGTTGAAAAGAAGTGAGGTCTATGCAAATACCGGGATAGTCCCCTAGGTTGAAAACCCGAAAAGGGCAGTCTAGGGAAAAATTAGGACAGAAAAGTAAATTTATCAAAGTCTGATGGGCCCAATAAAATGTTCAGTCTATGCAAAAATTAAGACAACCAAGGATAAATGACTGCCATCGATCATATCAAAATACCCGCATTATTGTTGTCATCATTAGAGTGCCTGAATTCTTTCTTCGGACAAGTGGATTCGAAGGGCTCAAATTTGTCCTCTGCGCATGTCCACTCTAATCTCAACCGTGACAAAGCATCTCGAGTTTGCAATCTCATCAAACCATCCTTGGTAGTGATAGCGTCCAATCATTCATTGTCTAGAATCTTGAACTTTACTTCGTGCACCCCCTTGTCTTTGACATGCTCGATCTAGCAATCAGTTTGTAGTCGACTTGCTGCAGCTTCCCTAATCCTCCACTAGGGGCGTTCCCACCTAATCTATACAACATCCCTAATTCCCCATCAAGGGCATCTGAATCTAATTAGTACACAAATGCAATTTCGTATGTTCTCTCTTCAAGCAAGTCAATCTCTTCAATCAAAGTCGATCAAGCAAGTCAATCAGTCATCTTGAAGATGATCAGCCCGAGCATCTCATGCATTCATACATTCATGCATGATATTCATAAATGTCATGTCTACTATTCTATATTGAATTCTATAGGAAACAAAGCATGGAAAAGCGTCCACGAGCTATACGCTCGACCTCCAAACAAATACCCATACCAAGGGGTATACTATCTAGGCACAACTTTTGGCCTCAGCAGTTTCTCCGAAGTCCTGAAAATCTCATCTCAATATATATTGCATTCTTCTGTTTTTATTGCTAAATTGAAGGGGAAAAAATTTTTGTTCCACAAAATCAATTAAGTAATAAAAATGCCGCTTATATCATTTACTAATGCTTCAAAACTACCTTGATAGGTACACCATGTGGCATTCCCAAATGGACAACCAACCCGATAGATCCTAAAGTCGAAACTCAGAAATTCTCAAAGGGGCGTATCAGCTAGAGCCGATGGATACCTCGATAGTACACCGAACGGTGATTCTGATGGACAATCAATCCAAAGATCTAGAATCCAAAATTCAGAGAATCCTCTCAAGGCACCTCGAAGCATCTTTACACCCTTCAGGGGCACCACGATGTGGCTTTTGGTCCTCCAGGGACATCCCTATAGAGCTGTCGCAAAATCAACCTAGCGATGGAATTCCCAGACTTCCCGGACATCTCTAAACTCTTTTTCTCAATATTCCATTTTTATTGCTCAATTCTGGGAGGGCAAAAATTTATTTCCACAAAATCAATTAAGCAACTAAAAATGCAATTGCCGATAACTACTATCTACTCAAGTTTTTTTTCTCGATGGTGCGTTCTCATACCACCCATAGACAACCGATTCAACCTATACCTCCAAAAGGTCTGAGGTGACCGTTAAAGTCTCAGGTCCATATTTAAAGTGTCCAAGGTGATCGCAAAGATGTTCGAAGGTCCAAGATGATCGCTTAAATCTCAAGCCAATTTTTGAAGCACTAGAGGTGACTGCAAAGATATCCGAACGTCCGAGGTGATCGCTGAAATATGAAGCCCATTTTTTAAGCATTCGAGGTGACCGCAAAGATGTTCAAAGGTCCAAAGTGACCGCAAAGATTTTTGAAGGACCGAGGTGACCGTGAAGATGTCTGAAGGTCTGAGGTGACCGCTGAAATCTCAAGCCCATTTTTTAAGTGTCCAAGGTGACCGCAAAGATGTTGAAAGGTCCAAGGTGATCGTGATAATCTTAAGTCCATTTTTTGAACTGTCCGAGGTGACCGCAAAGATGTTTCAAGGTCTGAGGTGATCGCAAAAATCTCAAGTCGATTTTTGAAGTGTCTGAGGTGACTGCAAAGATGTTCGAAGGGTTTGAGGTGACCACTAAAGGTTAATTCCATTTTTGAAGGATCTGAGGTGACCATAAAAATGCCAAAATACCTTAAGCAACCATCAATCCATCCCAAAACCATTAGGGGAAATGGGAGGCGACTCCGAATTAAAATATCCAAGTTAGAATTTTATTCCTAATAAGTATGTCGATGGCAACCCCAGTAGATAATCGATTAAAGAATTTGCACCTCAACTATAACCTTCTATTCCTCGCTCTTTTATGAGATCACACTTGGCCCGCCAATTGGTAATCTCCCAAGGGGCAGCCTATGAGCACGATCTTTTTGGTGACCCTTGGAATGATGAAGACTTATTGCTCTGACCACATATGGTCTAGTTATTCTATTCTTTGAAAGTTGAATCACATTTGGCAAGTCCCCTTTGATGATTTTCTGACCTTTGAACTCACTTAGATATCATTCATATGCATTTATAATTCTTTCGCTCGCATTCAGTAATTTGTTTTGCAATTCTCTATAGGATCTAAGCATTTTCAGTAAGTTTCATTTAATTTTTGGATTCTAGACACTTTGAGCTTTTCGGAATGTCAAGAATCGCCTCAATCAGATAATCGTAGTGAAAGTTATAGGCGTCGGAAGTTGGCACCCTAATCTGCCCTAGAAACCCTAATTAATCTAATTAACCCTAGGCTTTTCCCATTGTCCTCCCCCGCTAGCCAGGGCCACCGTCACCACTACCGTCACCGTCTGTGGAAGTGAGCAACTCCAACAATGGCGGTGATCACCATCCTTATAGCGGTCACTGCCGTTTGTGTGGCGGCCACTGCCGTTCTTAAGGCATTGACCGCCATGCTGGGCGGCCACCCCCATTGTGGCCACCCTCGCCATCATAGCGGCGGTGTCTACCACCATGATAAGCGTCACCGCTATAGTGATTGCAACAACCGCCGTGGCGGTGGTGGCAACTACTATAGCTATGGCGGTGGCCACTCATTTTTCACTTTTCTCTAGATTAGGCCATGTATTTTCACCCAATTTCTCCAACAAGGTTGTTGAATTTTGAGTGTGAGACTATTTAAACCCTTGAAGAGAGAGATTTAGGAGACTTTTGGCTAAAATTCAAAGATCTTAGATCAAAAAAACCTAGAAACTAGGAACTTAGAGAGAGAAAGCTTAAGAAAGGCAAAAATCCGAGTTTAATCACCTCTAATCTGGGATTTTTAGTTGTTCTTGAGTTTGATTTCTTAGTTAAAACACTAAAACTGATTAGAAATCTTAGGAAAAATGGATTAAATAGGTTTAGAGACTTGTTTTCCAAATACTACCAAAATTTTATCGCTATTTCAGTCGATTTCCATCATTGATCAATCTAAAACTCATCAAAGAGCACCTCTCGAGGGTTGATTCGAGTCCCTAAAGATAGATTCATGGCCTAGAGGTAACAAAGCTGAGTTCCCTTATCTATTTCCTTACTTTTATCGCGTTTTAGCTGCTGTTGTTCTTGTTTTTGGTTGTTTTTCCCTTCGTGTTCTTCAGTAATCTCAAAAAAGGGGATAACCTCTATAATCATAGCCATCACAGCTATCCCTATAGTCTTGGTCGCTATCCCTATAGCGGTGAATGCTATACATATAGCGATGAAAGCTATCCTCATAACGGTCTACCATTTCTCGAATTGTCGGGTGTTTTCCATCCTAAACCTATAAAATCAATGTTATTTGTGCATTTTAAGTACAGATCTATCCCTTTGGCAATTGATTATGACTTAAAATCCTAATAATTTTTAGTTTATAGGCTAAAAACACCCAGGGGTCTTCTCGGGACTGGATTTCGGCATCAAGGCTGTAGTCATAGCCTTGACCGTCGCGACCACCTCTATAGCCACCACAGTCAAGGCTGTCACTATAGACTTGGCCGCCAGATCTTAGTTTTAGCTTGTTTTCTTTCATTATTTGCACTTTTTTATGTTTTCCATCATGATTTTAATCTATAAATTATGTTGGCGGATCTGAACCTTGATTTTGTTGATCTTAAAATGATAAATTGATCATTTAACTAGCTAAATTGTGTAAAGTTGGATTAAATCGGGGTTTTCCTCACTTAAAAATCACGATAATCATTTTCTCGATGTCTCAAATCTATTCTTGTCTATTTATTTCCTGCCCTTTACTTATCCATGATCTACTTGTGATTATTCTCGTACATTTTGCCTTGTTTGGAGTCGGGTCCGAGTCCGATTTCGGCCATTTATCTATTTATCACTTTATTTATTTTTCCGCATTAGAAAAAATGGTATAGGTATTTGTAAAGCCTCGTAATAATTATTTATTTGCTTTATTTCCCGCTTTCGTATGATGTATGGCATATAAACTGAAAACACTAAACAATCATTAGATTTAAATCGCATAAGAACTGAAGTTGAGTTCATTAAAATGTAAACCATTCGATTTAATAAAATGAAAAATAGGCAACATCATCTGGACTTGGAATACCATGTTTTAAGGTACGGTCCAATCACCCGATGGGAATATCGTACCCAAATTCCCGGTAGAGCTAAATTGGGTGGCGACTCTGTCTTAAAATACGGAATTTCAAGTCCCGTATCTTTCAACACCCAAATTCGACCTAAATATCAACTTCAACATCATTTTCCATTATTATTCATCACAACTCTAAAATGAGGACCCATGCCCTGGCTTGCTTCATGGCACTTTTTTTCCCCTTTAAGGGGACGGAAAAAGGTCGCTAGCTCACACTTGCACTTCTTTAGGGAGTTCACGTGCTCTCATTTGATTTTGGAGACTCTCTTTTCCCTTGAGTGGTATCTTAGGGATCGAATTCAGGGTTGTCATCTCACACCTAGGTACCGCTCGATTCCACCACCTTTGCCTCGATGGGTATTCTGGCCCTAAAGTTTGGCTGATGTTGCTCATCTGGCCAGTGTTGGAGTGGATGCCTCTTTTATTGAGCGCATCGGGGGCTATGAGGAGTTTTTTCATAGGGAACCTCTTGGTTGGCCATATGTGGATTCTGTTCCTGTGGCTCCGATGGTAGATCTTTACAATCCTCCTATCGAGAGTTAGCCATCTATGCCTGCCGATGCCCCTAGCACACATGCTAGTTTTGGTTCACAATGAATAGTTTGAGTTATGATACGTGCCCCTTGATTACTCTCTTATTGCGCTTACTTGACATTGAGCTGAGCTTCTTGTGCTTTTGGTCTTTGTGCAGGATCACCATAATAGGAAGCCAGCTAGGCCTGTCGGGAGTTCTTCTTCCTCTTCATTTCCTTCTCAGGGTTTGATGATGATAGAGGGTCATCAGGGATTCCAATATGATTATAGCATATTCATGATGTATCTCCCGGACTTGACCATCTATACCCCGGTGATTCACCCTTATGTGGTTCCTGATCGCCCGGTGACTTTTCATCCTCCTGGAACTACTCATTCGAGTTCTTTGATTCTCTTGCCTTTATTTTTAGATTATCACAAACCTGACTCACTTTAACTTTAACTCTTCAAGTACCCATATCTGATAGCATCGCCGATGGGCATATATGCACAAACAACAACGATACATGATGAACCAAAATTCTTATATAGCGGTGTCAGGTGGCGATGCCTTGTGTGTCTCCCTTGGCACCTACCGGTTAGGCCCACTGGGGTTGTTGATTAATTTCGGTGTGATAAAACCAATTAGTTCGAGTTTGCACATTTTCACAAAATTTTATTAATAAAAGAATCGAGACCTAAATCTTGATACAAATGATAGAGTCGCCATGCAAGTTGTCTACTTGGGAAAGAGTTTTGGTATTGTTCCCATTGGGTGAGAGACTCATACCTTTGGGATCAAAGATTCGGGTTTTGGATGAGTCACTTATTTCTCATTTAGTTAATTCAAAATTACATTCACCGTGTAAAACTGTTTTGTTTTCATCATCTGGGGAATTATTACGGAAATCATATTTTTCTACACTCTTTCACATTCGTTACATGAGTTTACAAATTACAATAAAGCTCAAACAAAGAATGGGGAAATAAAAATTACAACCAGGGGAAAATGGGGGAAATGCAAAAGAACCTATACATTTGTTCTAACTTATAAAATAAAATGAAATAAATTCCCCTACATCCATAAAGATTAGCACAGTTCATAGCACATCATAAGTTAGCATTTTCTCAGGAAAAATGTGATTGTATTAGTGCGGTGGATTTATGATGGATAGTGCCCAGGCGACTTCTAGGACCAGAGAGAAATAACGGGTTGTTATGAAAAAGCATTTTAAATTTTTATGGGTTGATTTACCGGATTATTAGTGAAACTGATCGCATGGCAAATGGTCATGTTGATTGATTTTACTAATTAAAAGGGGAACTTTAGGTTTTTCTTGGAGGCCAGTACCCGTACAGGTAGGGTGGGACACGTGCGGGTGCTGGGGAGGACCCGTACGGGTATAGGGCGAGCCGTACCGGGTCTTGTTTAGCCCAAACATAACCTTAATTATTCAATATGCAAAAACTTGTATAGATGGAGCAGAACAGGGGAAACAATGATAAAATAAATGAGATGTGAGTCTCTTTAAACCTCAGGAGCGTACCTTTACAACATAAACCGCTTTAAGGCGGTCCCTTTCCTGAGAGAGAGTCTAGCCAAAGTGGATGATGAAATGGTGATTTTAGGACTATTCAGAATAATGTTTGTGTAGTCAGAATGTCCTCTAAATCCTAATAAATGAAGCTAGAAATAAATAAAATGTGGACAGAACCCTAAAGGATAGGTTTTCTCCCTATTTTATACCTTATATACCTCAACTATACCCTCACTATACCTATGAAAATTGCTAGAACTTCATAAACTATTTTCTATAATTTCTTGTATGTCGTTCTCTGTGTGTGTGTGTCCTTTTGAAATGAAGTAAAGCCCTCAATTTATAAGGGGAAATTAGGTTTGAACATAATAAATCCTATTCTTGACCTAATTTCTCCCAAAAATAAAATAGATCACTTGCAATAAAACCTAAATAGGCAAGTACGGGACCTGTATGGGTCCCATCTAGGCGTATGGGGGACTTGACCTGTACAGGTCCACTGATGGATCTGTACCACCAAGCATGACCCATACGGGCCCCTAAGAGCAGACTAGATCTCTAGACTTTGCCAAACTCAACTCTACAGTAGTAGGAACACCTTTGATGGATAACGCATATAAAAGATTGCATTATCTAGCTCTCATCATCATTTGAGAAGGATCATTAAAATCCAGTCCTCACAGACTACCCCTCGTGGAATCACTACAGATACAGATCTATATAATCTCATAATGTGAGAGAGGGTTTAGAAATCATACCCTTTTTTAAGAATTTGGAAGAGGCTAGGTATTGAACCTAAGACCTCCCACCACTAACATTGAGTGGTGTACCAATTGAGCTATTCCCAATTAGTTTTAGAAATCATACCTGAGGTAATGAAATGGGCGAGTTCCTTCCTTGAGGTGAACTCCTTTCCTAGGTCTCCCTTTCTTGAGGTGGACGACTTTCCTTTGCTGATGCGTATCCTTTTCTTGAGGCTGATGACTTTCCTATGCTAATACGTATCCTTTTCTTGAGGCATATGACTTTCCATGTGAATGTGTATCCCTTTCTTGAGGTGGATGACTTTCCTTTGCTGATGCGTATCCCTTTCTTGAGGCGGCCAATTTTCCATTATTAATGTGTATCCCTTTCTTGAGGCGGATGACTTTCCTTAGCTACTGTGTATACCTAGTGACTCTATTAAGGAAGGTGTGTGCATCCTTTTCTTAAGGCAGATCGACTTTACTGACTTATACTGTATCCTTTTCCTAAGGCGAATAACTCTCCTTGTATCCCTTTCTTAAGGTGGATCAACATTCCTGACTGATTGTATTTTATCTCTTTCCTAAGGCAGATCGACTTTCCTAGCTGATGTATCCTTTTCCTAAGGCAAATGACTCTCCTACTGGGGATTTTGAATTACCTATAAAGAGACAACAATCAAACACTAAGTTATTTATCGTCTGAGCCGACACATCTTAATTTTTTACTGACTTTGTGATGAACAAAAATTTTTGCCCCTTCAATCAAGAATAAAGATGTGTGTATAAGGGGTTGACCCCTGAATAAGCTGTAAATTAAGTGCAAGAAATGTCAGGTTTGGCCCGATCACTTTGGAACAGAGTTCCCCTTGGCGAGTGACTCTCGAGGAATGCCCCTTGCAGGGAGATGCCCCTTGATTGGCTAATTCCAGTGCTGGGGAATGAGGGAATAACCCTAGATTGGCTATTTTTGCTACTCGAAATGCCCCTGAGATGAATGCGCCTAGGGTCTCGGAAGGAGCGGGAGTGCACCTTGGCTGATTCCACTGTTAGGGAATAGAGTAATGTTCTTTGGTAAACTCTTTTCTGGTTGGGTAGTGTCTCCTTACCAGACTCATTTGTTGGGGAAAATTTTCTATATTTGTGTAGACCTGTACACAAAAAATTATCCTTGTTAGTGATCAATTCAAAAATGGCTTACCTTGATTTTTGATTGACTTTTGTGAAAATAAAATTTTTTTCCCCTTCAATCAAGGATGAAGGTGAGCTAGGGGTTTTGCCCCATATTTAACTGAAATTCAGAGTTTAAAAGAAGTGGGGTTGGCCCCGAGTCTAGACTGGACTTACCCCCAGTCCTTCAATGAAGTTCTAGCTTAAAACCGCCCTTTAATGGCAAAGGGGGACCCGTACAAGTGGGCTAGGACCCGTACGGGTGGCAATTTGAGGAGAAAGTAACCGTACAGGTTGGGTGGGACCCCGTATGGGTCCTAATTGGGGGGGTTTTAAAAAGGAAACAGACTCCTCACATCCTGCCTTACACTAAATTCTCTTATATTGCCATTTCTAGCAATTGTCTCCCAAAAATTGATCAAGATGTATAAAATGATCCCAAAGACTGGCATTTTCTCATTTAGGCATAAGGATTTGACCTAAGTAGGTGATTCGGAGTTATAGGAATGCCCGATTTTGGTTGGGAATTCTTTTCGTAAGGTTGACTCGTGTCTTAGCCTTACTCCCACTTCTAAAGTTCCTCTGATTCCCTCTCCGACACCCATGCCTCCAAACTCAAGCTATTTTGATTGATTCTCCACTTTTTACATTTTTTGAGATTTTTGAATTTCTCAATTTTTTGCATGATTTAGGGTATTTTAGATCCTTAAATAGAGCGTGACGCATGTAACTTTAGTCTTGGATGCTTTGGGACTAATTTAAATGAGCCTTGGTTGAATTTTGTTGAATTTGGATTTTAAGAATTTTTCTCGCTTAGGCACTATTCATAGGGGACTCATACGGGTAGGGCGGGACCTGTACAGGTACCTTTTTGGTATGGGTTCCACAATGGGACCCATATGGGTGGGGAAGGCCCGTACAGGTCATGTCCTTAGGGGTAGAATGTTCAATTTTCTTCTTTTTGGAACCTTCTCCTAATTTTTGATTTGTCCAATGTATTCTAACGCTATTGAACTGTGTTTTCCTCCTTGCAGTTCCAGTATAAGACTATGGGAGCCTTGAGCTTCTGTAGAAAGTGGTATACGGAGATGCGGGCCGCAGGGGACATCGAGCTATGGACCTGCATTGGCTTGCTCGGGTTTACCCATATCATTTGGGCTATTCCACAGGGGTTGAAGACTCTCGCCATGGGTCCCATTTTAGCTCTAACATAGAGGTGGTCGAAAATTACCCATACTTTCCATCTTTTGATTAGGGAGGTCACCGTCACTCCCTCTAACATGTGTGCACTGACGGGACTGGATTGGAGGGGGGATGTCATCCACTTTAATGTCTACGCCGATTGATGGCACTCTTAAGTTGAGGTGAAAGCCTATGTGGAGAGATTACTTGGGCTCCGTCCGGGAGGAATGGACAAGGTCAAGTATGGGGAGCTCCACGCTTATTAGATCGGGCAGTCGTGTCCTATTACTGTGGAGAGAAGGGACCAGTACACCCGGTCTATCTTACTAACATTCCTTACCACCCTTGTTCTTCCCAGTCTACTTAAGCAACCTTAACTATGGTTTGCTATCAGCCTTCAATGATCTTGCCGCTGTGCCAAGCAAGAATTGGTATCGAGCCATTATGGCATAGTTATTCTATGGCTTGGATGTTGGAGTTCGAGGCTAGCGGTCCAAGCTCAAGATCTGCCATCTGATCCTTCTGGTAATTCCTAAACTGATCTCTTTAACTTTAACCTTTTATTCAAACTGCTTTACAAGTAACTTCACCTTGTCTTACAGATTTGGGCTTTTGAGCATCGGTTGATCCCCAGGCTAAGTTTGCCCATGCAACCTGAGATGCCTCATATTATTTCCAGGTGGATGGGTCCTTGGCAAGGTCAGGCCCTGACCATAGTGGAGTATAGGGAGTTCCTTCGCTAGCTGCGCTCTGATTGGGTAAACTTCTTTCATGCTAAATCTGCATTTCACATTTCGACAACCATTAGCAGAAACTATACTTTGAAAGTTATGATATTTATAGTGCATTCACTTTATAAAGGTTATTCGAGATCCATGGAAGAGGATGGATATGCACGGGGACATTGAGCGTATGTGGGCTGGCATAGATGATTGCCGCTTCATGTTGGATTCCTCACTTTACTTAGAGTGGTACTTCGGCGAGAGGGTCCGATATTGGAAGACCAGGGCCATTGTGGAGAGGTAGTTCCCTCTCCTGATCCCAATGGGAGTTTTTTGGTTGCATCTGATGCCTAGGATAGACCAGGGGCTATACCTACTGCATGTGGGAGCTTGACTACTGTCAGTAGGGGGCTCCTGCTAAGTTCATTAATTCTTAACATTTCCCTTCAGTTCTATTGAAGCGATAGCAACGGTGATTACGAGGGTGGACCGAGGGGCAACCGCAAGGGTCCTTCTATAGTTTGTAGTAATGAGGGCCTAGCTAGGTCTGCTACACCTTCTTCTCAAGTATCCTGCTAACTTAGGCTTTATGAATACCTTATTACTTCTCAAAATTGATTGTGACCTTGAGTGTAAATGCCTCTTGTCGTAGCCTCCCGCCTCTATATGGAAGAGGTCTGTTGCTGCTGCCCTTGCTGACCTAGAGCCACCGACGAACCAGTCTCGTGCTTCAATAAGTGTTAGAGATAGGGTCCTCTAGGCAGAGTTGGATACTTTCTTCTAGCTCCTCGATCATTCAAATAAGTGAGCTATCAAAGAGCTCGATGAGTCGATCTATTCCATCCACTTTACCCTATTTTGGCTCCACTCATGTGATGAATTCTCTACTTTAATCTCATCCTTTTAATAACTTATTTAAGATGTTCCTATTTTGATATTATTTTCCCTTCCAAGTGACCGTATCTGAGGCAAAGAGGATCGCTAGGGGTTTCTTCTCTATCCGGGACCTGCTGCTAGCCTAGGATGCACTAGCCTCGGTAAGTTTCTTTTTTGCATACAAAATTTTTACAAATTATGCATGGTGCAGGACATGATATTTATATACGTGTATTGATCTCATGATTTCCATCACAGACTCTATTGGCTATGGAGCGCGCTAGGTCCGCTCAAGACTTGGATGCCTCTGAGGAGCAATCTAGGTTTCTGGATGAGCAGTTATGAGTAGCCATTTCTGAGGCCGATCGGGCTAGAGTGGAGATTGCTCAGGCGAGGGCTAAGGCTGAGGTATTATGGGGTCAGTTGGCATGGATGACGGAGGATAGATAGACACATGAGCCATCTGATTCCTATCAGATGATGATAGCTCAGCCTATCGAGTGGCAGCAGTGGTGACTCAGGCAATTGGAGGTGAGTAGGAGGTGGAGCATCGAGTTGAGGCGGCTGGTACTACGGCTGAGGATTGTGCTAGAGGATGTGACCAGGTGATGATCAACATGGATTACCTATTGACTGCCACCTAGGATAAGACTCAAGATGTGCCCCAAGGACAGGATCCCTCTATAGCTTATATTAGACTGCAGGCATTAATTTATAGACATTTGATACTTTTGGCCCTGCATGGTTATTTTGATGTAGACTTGGATTTATATACCATTTAACTTTTATGCGGATTGAACTTTTCTTTTTCTGAACTGAAACCATTGAATACTGTTGTTTGCAAACCCTTATTGCCCTTTTGACACAATTAACCATTGAACACTCTAAGTTCCTAATTGTACTAAATTGACCCAATGCAACTGACAAGAATCACCAAGGTTAGTTTGCTGAAATTATCACCTTTGGAGATACGTGCTATCGTGTTATTTCACAATAGGCGAATTAAGTTCAAGGAATCCTAGTTGTGAGACATGGTAATTACAAATGATGTTCTAATTATTACAATTGACAAAACTTGCACTTTTGAATTGAGTTATAATTTTTGCATAGGCCACTCGGTGTGAGATGACCTGTAGAATATTTATCTTCATTTCGTTTTGTTCTGATTTTTGCATGAAATGCCCTTGACGGCTCAGTTTAGTGGACTTTTCTTTTCTTCTTTCCTTTGCCTTAATTTTTGCATGGACTGCCCTTTCAGGTATTTGACCCAGCAGGCTTTTTCTTTCTTTTTCTTTTGTCTTAACTTTTGCCTGGACCACCCTTCCAGATTTTCAATCCAGTAGACATTTTCCGAATTTTGCATAGGTCTGATTTCTTTTGTGGCCTATCGGTATTTTTTGTCTTTTATTGAATAATGTATGCGTAGTAAAGATAACAACAAAGATGCACAAATTGCAGAGAAAAACTGATGTTCACATACCTGCGATTATTCCACCTAAAGACATGCATGCATTCATAAGACCAAAATTCTTAGCGAATCATAACATATTCATTGATGAGATTTATTTATGTACATAGGAAATGGTAACAATTTCCAATGGTTAACCCCTACTGCCTACTGGTCTTTTATAGATTTTCTAGAAAGCAACTGATATTTTTCTCTCAATGCCCTAACCTTTGCCTAATGTGCCCTTTTCGGGTTTACAACATAGTAGGCTTTATTTGTGTTGGAGTACCCTAAATTTTTCCTGACTGGTTTGCGGAATACCGATCAACGGGTTGCACCCTAATTTTTGCCCGAGTAACAGAGGACAACTCGTCGGGTGATTTATTTTTTATTTCTTTTATTCTTTGTGCTTCCTTTTTGTGATTTAATTCTTTTGACCTAGACATGATAAAGCTTAAGTCTATCTTGGATTCACAAATTTATTTCTTTCTATATCCATAAGCTTGATTCCTCCTTTGCGAAGGACTTTCTAAACAATGAATGGCATTCCCGAATTAGGCCTAAACTTGCCCCTAGAGTCAGTGTTAACTTGCCATGGCTATTTAAGAACTAGATCACTTGCCTTGAGGGGCTGTTTTGGGTATCTGACTCTACCATTGTAAGCTCAATCCATGCATTACTAATACATCTGTAGATGGTCAAGTGCCTTGAGCCGCTTCTCATCTATTGCTTTTAACTATTCATACCTGCCCCTTATCCAATCTAACTCTCTTAGCTGAGCTTCGAGTGCCACTCATAGAGATCTTACTTCTGTTTTGATAGGTAATACGCCCTCCATTCCATATACCAAGGAGAATGGTGTCTGATTAGTTGGCATCCTTACACTGGTTCTACACCCCCAAACTGCGAATGGAAGTTTATCAGCCCATTCCCTGTAGGTAGCCACTGTCTTGGAAAATATCTTCTTGATCAACTTTATTGACATTAATGTTCAACTTCCCTTTAGCGCTCTCGAGGGACTTGAGTATAGACTTGTAACCCAAGGTGTACTTTCCATTCTTCATAACCAGAGTTAGCTTGTTTTTTATGCTCTTATAAGGGGTTGTTTTGGTTATGTAACTCAAACTATACTTTCCATTCTCCATAATCAGAGCTAGCATGTTGTTGATGCTCTTACGAGTCTTTTTATCCTTCTTTCTTAATGATAAGACCCCCTTTTCACCCTCGTAAAGAAAGACGGGCAAAGACTAATTGTTATCATGATTATGAAGCACTTTTATCATCTCTCTTTTTTTGTTGGTAAGTGTTAACCATTGGATTTTTATGCCATTGCGATATACTTGAAGTCAACTTCATTAATAAATATGGAGATACTCTTAGAATGTTGTTGTTATGAGTGCATGATGTCTATAAATTGAAATACTCAAGCAAGAATGTGAATGGAAAATGCATCAATCTAACTATGATAAGCCTCACAAGTGGCATTGTTTGCATAAAAAATGTTTGCAACATTAAAAATTACATCATTTGAATCATCATCCACATGCAAAGGGCCTTGTTCGTCAGCCTTGGTAACATTGTCAGCTAAACTAGTAGTTTTAGTTTGCAGGTTCGCATGAGTTTCTTCAGCCAATGCTTTTGCTAAGTTCTTGATGGCCTTGCTTATGAGGTTGCCTTTCTCATTCCCATTCCAATTCTTCTTCATGAGTATGGCCAAGGCTTTGGTGATAGCTTCAACTGCCTCACTCACCTCATCCCCTTCATTATTTCCCACACACTTCCACAAAAATCGAGGTCTCAATCACGCAGCCATTCCTGAAGTCGTACACATCATTGAAGATTTCAAAACCAAGGACTATCTTTCCTCCTATATCGAGAGGTTCCTCCTTGCCTGTGAACACCTTCTTCTTGACCTCAGCTCTTAACATAAGGCAGGACTAGTTCTTAGATTTCATAGCACCTGATAGATTTCCCAAACGAAGTCTGAGTGGCCACGACACAGGTTTAATAGGCTCTAGCATATCCTGAAGATTCTTCCCAAGTCCTTTTCCTTTCATGTAACTCTGATTCATCATAATCTTCTCAATTTTAAGAGATATATATCCCCTAACTAAAGACATCATACCCTGGTGAGCAACAACCACTCTAGATTCCTTTTCCTCAGCTTCTGTAGCTGCTATTACAGATGGTTTGTCAACCTCGATGGTCACTAGCTTGCCATTATGGATGAGTTTGACTTTCTGGTGCATCGTAGAAGGGACGACCCTTAATGCGTGAAGCCAAGGATGGCCCAACAACAATGAGTAAGTGACAGGGATGTCAAGGATGGAGAACAAGACCTTCGACTTCACTTCCCCATTGGTAAATTCAGCTTTGAATACTCCAATGACACTCCTCTTCATGTCATCATATGCCCTTACAACAGTATTGGATTTCTCCAACATGATTTCATCTAACCCCAAGGGAGGGAGGATCTTGGTAGGGCAAAGATTAAGGGTGGAACCATCATCCACCGTGATACACGGGATAGAATGATCAAAGATTTATACCTTGACGTAAAGTGCCTTGTTATGCTTGTTTCCTTCAGCTGGGAGGTCCAATGGATAAAACATAATATGTTCAACCTAATTGGAAGGAGATCCTTAAATAACTGAAAAAACACGTCAACCAAGGAAGTGGAAGGTGTAGCCTCCATGCTTAATAACTTTTCCATAAAACCCTTATGATGATCCTTAGACTCTATAAGAAGCTGCCAAATAATGTACTTGGCGAGGGTTACTTGCAACTACTAGATAAGAGGAGTGACCTTCGAATCTACCTTCCTAGTACTAAACGGAAATTGAGTCTCGATAAGGTCAATCCCGGACTGACACTCGAGATGACTTGAATGTCAACATATCTACCTCTTCTTCTCTTTGGAAGGACATTAGGGGCAACCCTCCCACTTTGAGTAATATTCAACACCCCATCTTTCATAAAGCTCCTCCCCTCGGAGGTTTCCACCAACAAGGTCAGCCCTTCGAGGTCGTCATTTTCTAATGCATAGTCATCAATGTCAATTGGTTCAGGTTGAACCAACATAGTTTCCTCATCATAAGCACCTTCTAACTTGTACGCATCAATATCAATAGGGACAAGTTCATCGGGTAAAGCCACCACTGAGTGAACCAAAGGATTAGCTTGCGTGATCACATTGAAGACATGATGGGAGGGCAATCCTGACTCAATAGCCGTAACCTATTTCTCAACATTTGTTAGGGGGTTATTCATGGTACTTGGTTTAAGTTTGGGTTCTCCGATCTTCTTCTCCCTAACCAGGACACGAAGAGCCTCAAGTAAATCCCTATAGGCGCCAGTACGATGACCCTTCCTAACATCATAAGTGCAAAACTGATCCCTATCCTCAGGATTGGGGGGATATAGGGCATGATACTCTAAAGAAGACCAAGTGTCCTTAAATTGCTAAAGCTAGCAGGTAATGATGCCTTCCATAGAGAAATTCCATCCTCAATGGTATGGACTGAAACCACTTCTTCTTGCACTACAGGGTTTTGGGATTAGAACTAAACCTTAGCTTAGAATCGTGGGCTGGAGCTGATGGATCATTCTTCTTAAACCAAGGTTTGGTCGATACACTCGCTTCTTCAATTCCTCGATCCTTCCCCATTTCTCGGCCTTTTCAAAGACCTCCATATAACTAGAGAATTTATCCATACCAAGAACCTTATGGTAAGCAGGCAAGGCATCATCCATCAACTTTATGATCATCTCAGGGAGGCTCAGTCGATCTTTTAACAATACTTGAGTGGCCATCCACCTTCCAAAATAGGGCTTGAATTTCTCATTGGGGCATGCTTGATAGCCTCTAAATTTTGTATGGTAGTCTTGATAGTGGCGTTCAAACCATATTGCTCAATGAAAGCCTCAGACAAAGCCTTCCAATTTCCGGTCACTTTATCTAACAAAGTATTATACCATTTAATAGCAGGACCTGCCAAGCTATGAGGGAACATCTTGGCGAGGTCCTTATCTCTTAGCTTCCTTATCCTCACAACCCTTTGATTGGTTGTGATGTGAGATTGAGGTAGACCAGTCCCCTTATACTTTGCTATGCTAGGCATACTAAAGTTTTTAGGGACCCAATTCTCCTCCCTACTGGCTTGAACTAACAGTGCTAATATCTGTATGCCTGGATTGGTAGCAAGCAACTTTTGTAATAGATCATGCGATTCCACGAATAAGGGTGATCCATCCGATTGAGCATTTACACCCAAGGGTAAGCCTGTTGATTGAGGAAAGGTTATTTGGAACTGATAGTTAGATTGAACATGCATAACATGCATGGCAGAAATTCAAAATGCTGTCCCTGTCCCCAGGAACACCTATTAGTTGCATATAAATTAAATAAAGCCTTAACTAAATAATTCTATAACTAGGTTAGCATGCAAAAGGGCCAGGCATAGCATAATTCTAAATTATATCCTAGCATGTATATTTTATGCTAAGCATGTTATAACTCTAAGCTATAACCTAAGCATGTTATAACTCTAAGCTATAACCTATGCATAAAATAAACTAAGCATGCAAAACAACCTAAGCATATTATTAAGTCTAAAAATGCTTAAAAAAAGACCTAATACTAAAAAGAGAAAGAAAGAAAACTTACCAGTTGAAGTGTGCTTTAGCAGAACCTTCTTACACAAGCCTCCAAGTGTAGGATAGCCTATATGAGTATCCACACGAACCCCACCAACCAAAACCTCCCCGGGAGGAAGAACTAAGAAGCCTCGAGTAGTTGTTAGACCACTCCAGAAGCCTCACCTGAAAACATAAACTAGAGTTGCCCAAATAAATTCAGGCTACTGAAAAAGAACTATGCTCAATACCCATGAGATTTATCTTTGTGAATCTCGCTTAGGATTTGTACTTTGAGCTGAAGGTGGGATCTGCTAAAAGCACATCGCATTCAGGTTATGCCTGTGGGTCACCATGACCCATGGGCATAGCCCGCTTATACATAGCATGCAACACACGCTGTGTGCAGCAAGGCAAAGCACTTTGCCTTGGTCTGAGCTGGGCCTCGCAGCCCATACCACAAGCCCAGCTTGCAGTGCACCCTAATGGGCTACGTATGTGCAGCCAATTTTCATGGGCTGCCGTGAGTGATGCCTAGCATTGCTCGTGCACCCTTCAGTGCACTCCCGCGCACCTGATCCTATACAAAAAAATTACTTTTGTACTCTCGGTATAATTTAACTCGCCCTGGCAAAATTCTCCTTTTAATCCTTTTCAAATAAATATTTTTTTTGACCCTAACAAATTAGTTACCAGTCAAAGATAAATTCCTTGGCTTATAAAAATGATCTAATCAATCTAGCAAATTTATTTATGACCCTAATTAATTAGTTACCTATCAAAAATAAATCCTTGGTCCAACCAAATGATATAATCATTTCTAACCAATTAAATAATAATCCAATTATTATTTATGTATTATATCATCGTAATAGAATAAATCTATTAGTTCTTTACTTAGTCCGATGAAGGTCATTTGTGTGTGACCTTATAGGATCCCGAAGTATTGAGGTGTTAAGGTTTAACCAACCCTTGTTCTAATGGAACCATTGGCTCGAGGTTATAGACCGTGTATAGAACTCGATTTACTTAAATGACTATAGTACGCCTCTAGCAAGGGTCTACCATCCCCCATTACTTGGAATATCATTTATGCTTATGACTTAATCCCGATTAAAGCAATAGTTATCAAGTGCGATAAATTCCTTCAATTCTTTAATATTAGTACCATCTGGTTTGTAGGATTCAGTTAAAGTGTTAACCCACTAATAGCGAGGTTGCTCCAAGCTATCCCAGTAGTTTACTTGTTACCAAAATATATTGCCTTTTAACATAGTGTGTTTGACTAGAAACCATGTCTATCACACACATACTCTGATCAGAGGTTTATGGCAATCATCACTTCAACAAGTGGCTAGGTAAAACTCCTTAATATATGCAAAGTAATGGATTCTTTCTGACTACTCAACTTACCAACATAATGTCATCACTATACCCATAATCACCCGTAACACCCTAAATTAATGAGTGTATAGTAATGACGTAAAGTATAACAATAGTACCACACAAGGTAACTAGTATCTCAAGTGTGAGGACATTCGCAAAGCTTATTGCATGAAGATAAACACTAACACATTGATATATACCAAGTGTTTACCTTACTACGGTCTCCAATGTATCTCCCAGATATATCTATGTGTCAAACTTAAGGCACCACCTTAAGTCCTTAGGAGAATAACTACTTGGACTCTTTCTAAGAAAGTTGACCACATGCTAGTCTTTTTGCTTCATCAATATCCTTTCTTGATGAAACTATGACTAGGATAGTTTAGACAAAATCATAATTGCACACGAAGCATGTTCCACCAAGTATAGTCTAACTAAAATTTCTCTGAATTTATGCTATGATACTTCAAGGACTTTTGCATACATACATCAATGAATATATTTAACCAGTCATAATATATTTATAAAGACATCGTTACAAACAAAAGATTAAAAGCATTTATTGATTAAACAAAAATTCATACTATTATATAATTAAGATATATAGCCTTAATTACCTTAAGGGGATACATCATATCCAACAAACTCCCACTTGCACTAAGGCCAATTAGTCATATGTCTTAATCCATATGATTTAACATGATGGTCATGTTTGACTTGATTCAATGGCTTCGTCAGACCATCCGCGAGTATCTAATCAGTGGGAACATATTCTAGTCTTTTTATCTTAGCATCAACAATCTCCCTGATCATATGATACTTTTTGGAGACGTGTCTATTTTTCTGATGAGACTGTGGTCTTTGCCTGAGCTATAGTAGAATTGTTATCACAATACAAAGTAATTGGATCAATAGCCTCAGGCACCACACCGAGATCACCAATAAATCCCTTTAACCAGATAGCTTCTTTTGCCGCTTTGCATGCAGCAATGTATTCAGATTCCGTTGTTGAATCAGTAGCAGTTTCTGGCTTGGAACTCTTCCAACATACCGCTCCTCCATTTAACACATACATAAAACCTGACTGAGACTTAAAGTCTTCCTTATCAGATTGAAAACCCCATCACTGTAACCTCTGATTGTGAGGTCACCTTCTCCATAAATCAAGAACTCATCCTTAGTCCTTCTCAAGTACTTAAAAGTTGCCTTGACAGCCATCCATTTCTTTTCACCTAGATCTGACTGATATCTGCTCGTAAAGCTCAAAGCTTGAGGGACATCTGGCCTAGTACATATCATAGCATACTTGATGGATCCTATAGAGGATGCATAGGGTATATCCTTCATGCGCATTCTCTCCTGAGCTGTCTTCGGACACTCAGCCTTAGATAGGTTAATCCCCTTTGTCATCAGGAGATAACCTTTCTTAGTATGCTCAAGGTTGAACCTATTCAATACCTTGTCTATATATGTACTTTGAGAAAGACCTAATAGCCTCTTGGATCAATCCCTATAGATCTTTATACCTAGTATAAATGTTGCTTGACCAAGGTCTTTCATGGAGAATTTTCTTGACAACAATACTTTAACATTTGAAGAAGAGAAATATCGTCTCATATTAGTAGAATGTCATCGACATACAATGCTAAGAAAATGACTGCACTTCCACTAACCTTCTTGTAAACAAAAGGCTCATTAATGTTTGGATAGAAATCCAGTTCATGGATTATCGGATCAAACCTGACATTCCAACTCCTGGATGCCTGCTAAAGTCCATAAATGGATCATTGTAGCTTGCATACCTTGGAGCCATTCTGAGATGTAAAACCCTCAGGTTGTGTCATATACACATCCCACTCTAAATCCCCATTTAGGAATGTTGTTTTAACATCCATCTGCTAGATCTCACAATCGTAATGAGCAGCAATGGCGAGGAGTATCCTTATGGATTTAGGCATGGCTACCAGTGAGAAAGTTTCATCATAATCAATACCTTCACATTGACTATAACCTTTCACAACCAACCTTGCTTTATAGGTAATTACATTACCATCCATGTCAGTCTTCTTCTTGAAGACCCATTTGCACCCAATTGGTCTAACCTCTTACGGTGCATCAACCAAATTCCAAACTTGGTTCTCGTACATGGAATCCATTTCTTATTTCATGGCTTTTACCCATTTATCAGAATATGAGCTTTTCATTGCCTCATCATATGTCCTTGGTTCATCATCCTCCATGAGATATAGTTCCTTATCATCCGTAATGATAAAACCATATCTCTCGGGACCTTTATAAACTCGACCTAATCTTTGCAGTGATTGTGTTTGAACAGGTTGTTCTTGGATCACACTTTCTTATGTATTTAGAATGGGGTCAATTAGCTGATTGTCTGTTTCCTCCTCTTGAACTGCCAGCTCAATATAGCTCCCACCGACTTTTGCAAGTAAGTGTTCCTTTTCCAAAAAGTGAGCATTCTAAGACATAAATACCTTTTATGATTCGGGTTGGTAAAATAAATATCCAATTATTTCCTTTGGATATCCAATGAATAGACATTTGTAAACCTTGGCATTTAGCTTATCTGACACTATCCTTTTTAACATTGCAAGACACCCTCATACTGTTAAGTGACTTAGAGATGGCTTCTTATTAAACCATCTTTCATAAGGGGTAAAATCAACTGATTTAGAGGGCACTCTATTTAAAACATAAACCGTGCTATCTAGTGCATATCCCCGAAAGGATTTATTGAGATCTGCATGGCTCATCATGGACCGAACCATATCTAATAAAGTTCGATTCCTCCTTTCTAACACTCTATTGTGTTGGCGCGTATAAGTAGGGGTCTACTAGGGAACTATCCCATTTTCCTTTAGATAATACTGAAACTCCTGACTTAAGTATTCTCCACCTCGATCTGATCAGAGTGTTTTAATACTTTTCTCGAACTGTTTCTCTACTTCAGCTATAAATAGTTTGAACTTTTCAAACTTTTCAGACTTGTGCTTCATCAAGTACAAATAATCATATCATAAGTAATCATCAATAAAGGTTATGAAGTAGGAGTATCCTCTTAGTGCCTGAACACTCATTGGACCACCACATTAGTATGTATAAGTTCCAATGTACTTGTGGCCCGTTCACCCTTTACTTGAAAGGGTAACTTTTTCATTTTTCCTCTTAAACAAGGTTCGTAATCACCATAAGACTCCAAGTCTATTGGGCCCAAGTCTCCATGTTTGTGCAACTTGGTTAAGTGATCTTTGTTTATGTGGCCTAAATGACAATGCCATAAGTATAAGGAATTCTCATTATCTAATTTAACTTTCTTCACATTGTTTATATTGAAAACTTCTGTTTTAGTATCAATAACATAAATGCCACCTTTCAACATCCCATAACCATAAAGAATATTATACAAACTAATCTAACAATTATTATTCGAAAATAAAATCTTAAATCCTTCTGCTACTAAACATGCAATAGATACAATTTTCGTAGTAACACTTGGAATGTCGTAACAATTATTCAAAACAAAAACAACTCCACTTGGAAAAATAAGACTAAAGCTCTATACGGCTAATGCAGCAACTCTGGATCCATTTCCCATGCATAGGTCCATCTCCCCTTTTGCAAGTCTTCTACTATTCCTTAGTCCTTACATAGAAGTACAGATGTGAGAACCACAACTAGTATCTAATACCCAAGTGGATTCAAGCAAAAAAGTAGCAAAATTTTCAATTACAAACATACCTGAAGTAGATGCCTTTATAGGCTTCTTCTTCAAATGCTCTGAAGCAGGAGCTTTCGAATACTTCTTCCAATGTCTCGGTATATTACATTGGAAGCAGACATACTCATTTGTCCTCTTTCCTTTCTTCCTTTTAAACCCTTTAACTACTCCTTTGGTGACAGTATTCTCCAAGCCGTTTTCTGGAGAATATTTGTTTGTAGACCCACCAGAAATTTCTTTGCTGTTGGTATCAAATTTTCTTAATGCATCAACCAATTCTAGGAAAGTACAGTCATGAACTTTGAAACAATGTTCCTTTACAAAATTAGCATAGCCGATGGGTAAAGAATCCAACAAGATATCCATTTCCAAGGATTGACTGACCGTAGATCCCAGTGATTCCAATTTCACCATGAAATCTCTAATCTGGAGGATGTGTGCTACAACGCATGTCCCTTCCTTTATCTCAGAGTTCAAAAGTTCATTTGTCGATTTGAACCTTTCAAACCTTGCCTTTTCAAGAAAACTCTTTAGATGGATCAACATGTTTTCCAGACTCATGTGATTGCACTGTAAACGTATCACAGGACTTATAGTATCTAACAGCAAGTGTGACACATAAACTGAATCCTTTAGATATTTCAATTGTGCCTACTTATTTATAGTTGGTGCATCAGTGCTAGGAATCTTTGCGAATGGATTTTTAAGAACATATGCCAATTCGTAATCCTTAAGGATGTCTCTTACTTCCTTGATCCATTCGTGGTAGTTACTTGCTATTAAAACTTGGATGTATTTAAGACGGATTTTTAAAATGGAGTTCATATTCAACCTAAGATATGAGAAAAGAAAAAGAGTTTAAATATTAGTTTAAGTACATGTATTTAATATAAGGTCTTTTAATTAAATACATTTGTCCTACTATTTTCTTCCAAGTTTACAATAGCATATTCTATTGAATACGGGAATTTTGGCCCAAATAAATTTCCTAGTAGGTAGCATCTATAACTAGCCTATTTTAACCCCCAATTTTATGAGTCAAGTCATAATAGTAAGTCATAGTTGGAATCCCATTCCATTTGCATTCATGCAATTGATAATTCATTCAAGTTCCCTAATCTCAAGGGACGTGTGCTCTTATATTAGCATCTCCTTAAATATGTCTCAGATTTGGGCCTAGCCCCCAATTTTATGGTGGACTACCCCAGTTCCGTTAAGGTAGACCCTATCCCAAACTTTACAACCAATCAATGTGGACTAGAAGGAACACTTTGCGTATCACTTTGATAGCCCAAAGAGACCTATTATAAATTTGAGTAAGGAAGACTATAACTTGCCTTAATATATTTACTTTGGTATTTTATTGGTATTAAATGTCTCACCTAGTCTAGGATTTTATCAGATGGACATAATAATAATAACTTATATTAATTCAGGGTATTTAGAATTAATTTATAAGGTCCAACCTTAGGGGGTTCAAGCTCTTTATTATAATTATTCCATCAGCCTAGATTATATGCAAAATAATTAACACTTTTATTTGTTATATTTATATTAATTTCCTTTAAGCCTTTATTCAATAAATTTAATTTTTTACTTTGTTATAGAAACATATATAAGCATCATCTTATTTACTAGAAATAAATTAGTCCATATTTAATCCCCCGGTTGGTCAAATCAAGCTACACTGATATAGGTTCCCATGTAGGAGAGGTGCCCTATGAGGAGTAGACACCAAGTCTAATCCTTAGCCAGAACAAATACGAGCACAAACTCGAAGACTAATGGATTCTCTTGAGCTAACAAATTTTGTTCTTCCAATTAATGTAATTTGGAAGCATCTATAACCCATGTAATTTAAATAAATTATTGACACTTGCATAATTTGAGTAAGTTGAGCAGGCTTAAACAAAATTATTGATAACCATTTTCTAACCTTGAAATGAAAGGCACGAGTTCATATATATTATTCCAAATAATTGAATAAACAAATCATTTCATATAGAAAATAATATTCAGTTTGCTTCTACCTTAATTATGCACTAAATAGGCAGGCTCTGATACCACTATTAGGAACTGACAGTCAGATTGAACATGCATAAGAGGCATGGCAGAAATTCAAAATTTTGTCCCTGTCCCTAGGAACTCCTATTAGTTGCATATAAATTAACATAAAGCCTTAACTAAATGATTCTCTACCTAGGCTAGCATACAAAAGGGCTAGGCATACCATAATTCTAAATTATATCCTAGCATGTATATTTTATGCTAAGCATGTTATAACTCTAAACTATAACCTAAGCATGTTATAACTCTAAGCTATAACCGAAGCATGTTATAACTCTAAGTTATAACCTAAGCATAAAATAAGCTAAGCATGCAAAACAACCTAAGCATATTATTAAGTCTAAAACTGCTTAAAGAAAAAGACCTAATAATAAAAAGAGAAAGAAAGAAAACTTACCAGTTGAAGCATGCTTTAGCAGAACCTTCTTGCACAAGCCTCCAAGCGTAGGATAGCCTCTATGAGTATTCACACAAACCCCACCAACTAAAACCTCCCCGTGAGCTCACCTCGCAGTACCTTGACGTACTGCGCATGTGCAACCCATTGTCATGGGCTGCCACGAGTAATGCCTAGCATTGCTCGTGCACCTTTTGGTGCACTCCCACGCACCCAAGCCTGTACAAAAAAATACTTGTGTACTCTCAATCTAATTTAAATTGCCCTGGAAAAATTCCCCTTTTAATCCTTTTCGAATAGATATTTATTTTTCGTTCCTAATAAATTAGTTACCAGTCTTCCTTGGTTTATAAAAATGATACAATCAATTTAGCCAATTTATTTATGACCCTAGTTAATTAGTTACCTATCAAAAACAAATCCTTGGTCCAACCAAATGATCTAGCCATTTCTAACCAATCAAATAATAATCTAATTATTATTTATATATTATATTTTTGTAATAGAATAAATCAATTAGTTGTTTACTTAGTCTGATGAAGGTCCAATATGTGTTACCTTATAGGATCCCGAACTATTGAGCTATTAAGGTTTAGCCAACCCTTGTTTTAATGGAACCATTGGCTCGAGGTTCTAGACCATGAATAGAACTCGATTACCTTAAACCACTGTAGTACGCCTCTAGAGAGGGTCTACCATCCCCCATTACTCGGAACGTCATTTATGCTCATAACTTAATCCCCGGTTAATAAATTAGTTATCCAATCCAATAAATTCCTTCTATTCTTTAATATTAGTACCATCTGGATTATAGGGCTCGGTTAAAGTGTTAATCCACTAATAGCATGGTTGCTCCAAGCTATCCCAGTAGTTTACTTATTATTAAAGCATATTGCGTTTTACCATATTGTGTTTGACTAGAAATCATTTCTATCAAACACATACTCTGATCAAAGGTTTATGGCAATCATCACTTCAACAAATGGCCCAGTACAACTTCTTAATAAATCTAGAGCGATGGATTCTTTCTGACGACTCAACTTACCAACGTGTTGTCATCACTATACCCGTAATCACCTATAACACCCAAAATTAATAAGTGCATAGTAATGACCCAAAGTATAGGAATAGTACCATATAAGGTAACTAGTATCTCAAGTATGAGGACATTTGCAAAGCTTATTGCATGAAGGTAAACACTAACACATTAATATATATATACCAAGTGTTTACCTTGCTAAGGACTCCAATATATCTCCCAGATATATCCATGTGTCAAACTTAAGGCACCACCTTCAGTCCTTAGGAGATTAACTGCTTGGACCCTTTCCAAGAAAGTTGACCACATGCTAGTCTTTCTGCTTCATCAATATCCTTTCTTGATGAAACTATGACTAGGGATATTTTAGACATAATCATAATTGCACGTGAAGCAGGTTCCACCAAATATAGTCCATCTATAATTTCTCTGACTTCATGCTATGATATGTCAAAGACTTTTGCATACATACATCAGTAAATATATTTAACCAGTCATATTATATTTATAAACACATCAGTATAAACAAAAGATTAAATGCCTTTATTGATGAAACAAAAATTCATACTATTACATAATTAAGATATATCGATCTAATTGCCTTAAGGGCATACATTATATCCAATAACGGTTGTCCCCTTAGGCCTGACTACAAAATTAGGGGTCAGGCTAGATGCCCTGAACTAAAATGATGGTTGTACGAACCCTTGGCTAGGCTAAGTGAATTAACTGATGGTCGATGGAACCACTATACTTACTAACTATAAAAGTTGACTGACTAAACCAAATGGACCAACTGAACCCAATTGATCATGTTGAGTGGAAGATTCTCCACAGATCTGAAGAGGTGGTAGCTGAGTTTGAGTGAACAGATTATGAGCAACCTTTGAGAGGGTAGGCAGCTCACTAACCACTGCGTGAATTGTCAGAGCCCTGATGACTCCACTCTAAGAAAAATTAGCCATTCTTTCTTCAGCCAAGATTGCCCTAATGGAAGCTAGCATCTTATCATTAATTCAGTTGAGGAATCGATCACTTCCTAGATACTATGAGACAACATTTGCTATCTTTAGCCTAATATCAGCCCTTGATGCATTTGCCACCTCACGAAGACCGACATCATTAACCTCAACATCTACATTACCATCCTGAGTTAGAATGTGAGACATCTCCTCAAGCTGATGAGTAGTATTGAAATCAAAGGGACCATACTGACTACTGGATGAATCACTCAGAGATGGTGGTAGAGTAACCCTTAATTGAACCAGAGGTGGTGGTGGTAAAATAGGAATTTGAATCAAACGGACTAGAGATCATTGCCAAGCTTTAACTCCTTATACTTTGGCTGAGGTAGTAACCAAATGATCAGTACATGTGTAGGATGGGATATGAATGATGCATAACAATGCATGGTGGGGTTAATTACAAGGGAATGTAACATAACCCATGCAAAGAAATCGATTCCGACCTTATTTCTCCAGCCAATTCTGCGGGTATTCTTCCTTAGTCTAATCTCACACAAAAAAGGGCTAACTAAAAGTTGAAATTCTAAGGCTTTTGATAAGAATGGTGTAGGGATGTATCGAATGTTGATGTGGTAGGTTCCCATCGCATCAAGCCTCTTTTGGAGGGAGACGGCAATGATTGTTCCACCCATTAGAGTGTTCCCAATTCCTGGAGGGCATCAGTGACACTTTCATGAGTTTCACAAAAAATTAGGGCACCTTAACCTAGCACTAGAAGAAAACCACATCTAGCTAGAGAGAGAAGGAGATGAGAAGAAAGAGTGTAATAATTTTCCTAAATGATGAACAAGAAAACATATTGAATTAAGTAAATGATATTCGGTGCTTATCTTAATCTTTTAAGCTTTTAAAACAAACAAAAATTTTGAAAGTTAAAAGATTATCCTTACCAGCAGAGTCGCCACTATGAGGTGTCGATGACATTTGGGTCTCCGTTGGGGCCTACCATTGGGGCCCACTAGGGTGGTTGATTAATTGAGTGTGATGAAACCATTTAGTTCAAGTTTGCATATTTTAGCCAATTTTATGAATAAAAGAATCGATACCCAAATCTCGATCCACATGATAAAGTCATCACCCAAGTTGTCTACTTGGGAAAGAGTTTTGGTATGGTTCCTATAGGGCAGGAGACTCATACCTTTTGGATAAGAGATTCGGGTATCAGATGAGTCACTTATTTCTCATTTAGTTGATTCAAAAATACATTCGCGGCAAAAAACCGTTTTCTTTTCAACATTTGGGAACTATTACAAAAATCCTATTTTTCTACACTCATTACAAGCGTTTACAAATTACAATAAAGCACAAATAATAAATGGGGGAATAAAAATTACAACCGGGGGAAAATGGGGGAATTTTAAAAGAATTTATACATTTGTTCTAAGTTATAAAATAAAATGAAATAAATTCCCCTGCATCCACAAAGATTAGCACAGTTTATAGCACATCATAAAGTAGCATTTTGTAAAGAAAAATGTGATTATGTTAGCGTGGCAGTTTTGCAATCGATAGTGCCCGAGCGACTTCTAGGATCGGAGAGAAATAACGGGTCTTCAGCGCATTTTGTTATGAAAACACATTTTAACTTTTCATGGGTTGATTTATCGGATTATTAGTGAAACTTATCGCATGGAAAATGGTGATATTGATTGATTTTACTGATTAAAAGGGGAACTTTGGGTTTCACCTGGGGTTTAGTACATGTACGGGTGGGGTAGAACTTGTATGGGTGTTGGGGAGGACCTGTACAGGTATAGGGGGACCTGTATGGGTCCTGTCTGGCCCAAACAAAACCTCAAATATTCAATATGCAGAAACTTATATAGATGGAGCAGAATAAGGGAAATAACGATAGAATAAATGAGATGTGAGTCTCTTTGAAACTCAGGAGCGTACCATTGTGACATGAATCCACTTTGAAGTGATCCCTTTATTAAGAGAGCGTCTAGCCAAAGTGGATGGTGAAATAGTGATTTTAGGACTATTTAGGTGAATGTTTGTGTAGGCAGAACATCCCCCAAATCCTAATAAACTAAGCTAGAAATGAATAAAATGTTGACAAAACCTCCAGGGATGGGTTTTCTCCCTATTTTATATATTTTATACCTCAACTATACCCTCACTATACTTATGAAAATTGCTAGAATTTCATAAACTATTTTCTATAATCTCTTGTATCTTGTTCTCTGTATGTGTCCTTTTGAAATGAGGTAAAGCCCTTAATTTATAGGGGAAATTAGGTTTGAACGCAATAAATCGTATTCATGACATGATTTCTCTCAAAAATAGCATAGATCACTTGCCATAAAACCTTAATAAGCAAGTACGGGACCCGTACATATCCCCTATAGGCATATGGGGGACTTGACCCATATGGGTCCACTGGTGGATCTGTAGCACCAAGCATGACCCGTACGGGTCCCTAATGGTAAACTAAGTCTCCAAACTTGGCCAAATTCAAATCTGCAGTAGTAGGAACACCTTTGATGGATAACATTTGTAAAAGATTGCATTATCTAGCTCTCATCATCATTTTATGAGAAGGACCATTAAAATCCAGTGCACATAGGTGGTACATTTATATTTTCTTAATTTTAATGATAATGCATGGCATGTTATGAAATGCATTAAAATGTTGCAGATGAGATCTGACAACTTCACACGCAGCTGGGGAGGGTTTAAGTTGATGACCAGCAGCAGCAGCCTCAGCAAGCACAAGGTGGATTCCCTGGATTCTTCCTATAGGATGGTGATCCTCCTACTCAGCCGGGTCAGAGCGGCAACTAGTAGATAGGCTTTTTTTTCTTTTCTTTTCTTCTTTCTTAGGCCATTTGTAGGTCCCTTCTTGTATAAACATTTCTTATTTGTGAAAGAATTCTCACACCACTATTGGTGCTTTGCACTTCTCTTTCTTTTTCTCGATGATCAAGTTTTAGCGGGATATTATGCCAGGTATTGATAGATTGCCCTATAAACTACGTATAGTGAATTGCTACCTTTCTCTTTCAGAACTTATTACCATGCAAAACTACATCTGATTCTATGCAAATCTAAATGTTTATCTCAAGAATTCAGATAGTTGGGATCGTCTTAGGATCTGTGATAATTCACACATGAAAGAGTATTATTGTATCTTTGTTAAGGCGAATGTGATCCAGGTTGCTGTCAATTTCTGGGATTCCATTGAAAACCTCTTCCATTTTAGAGATCAGGAGTTGTGCCCCTTGTTTGAGGAATTTTATGGGCTTTTGAGGTCTTAAATTGACATGCCCCTACTATTCCAACACACCATCCCAAGTTTTTTGACATTTTGATAGATCGATTTTGATTACCACGACACGACAGATGTTGACTGATTTGTAGCATCCGTGGGAATGAAGGCTTGAGACTATATGTGGCTTTCAACATAATTAGAAACCTTCCATCAAGTGATGCTAGTTGGCTCCCACTTACGTGTCTACTTTTTTTGGGAGTATTTCTTTACAAATTTCCGACCATGGTCTGCAATTTTGCTTATTTGACCATTATGGATCAGATGTTAGGGGGGAAACCTCTTGTTGCAATGAGCTTGGCAAAAACACAAATCTTCATGTGTTTTGCCTGAAATGGTACCAAAGTTACTTCCATGGGTAGCAGGCTTCTTCTCCAGGTAGATTTATTCTAACCATTCTTTTTGCATAAATCACCCTTTCGGGTTTTCAATTTATCGGGCTTGCCTTAATTTTTTCCTGGAATGTCTTTTAAGGTTTTCAATCAAGTAGGCTATTATTGTATTTTATTATTCATCATTTTCTTTTTTTTTTCTTTTGCTACAACTTTGGCTTTGGACAAGCTTTTTATATTATATGTTCCTATGAACATGGATTATCGACCGAAGGCTTATTGGGCACGGAGCTCCTTAGTTCGTATTGGTGACCACTCTCATAGAGACTTCACTATCGAAGAGTGGATTGAGTTCATAGGAAGTCATATTGCTGAGGATATCTACTAGACTTATCATTGGTGGGGAACCACCCATGTCAATACTGATGCTGCTACAGGTGACATAGTCCTCATTATTCTTTCTGAGATTATCACCTACTCTTCTAATCACTTGTATAGGCAATATGGTCATTCTCTGGGGTTTCCAACATATTTGTGCACCCTCCTTGGTTCTGAGATTTCTTATACTTAGGGTCTATCAAATTGATGTGAGGTGGAACAATCGTACTCGAGTGAAGGTGAATTATTCCTAGCCCTTTCACATTTACCAAAGTAAGGCTTACTGCATCTGGGTTGTTAGCACTCGTGGGCTTGCTGCTCTTGAAGAAAGGCTTGCCGAGACTAACAGGCTTCATAGCTTTTTCAGAGGTCACTAAGCTTATCACAGTGCATCTTTTCATTTTTGTTGAAGAATAAAGGCTTAAGCCTCATTGTTTTCCTTCTTTATTTCCATTTCCTGTTTGTAATGCACTTTATGTGAAATAAAGACAAGAATGCTATTTAAATGCATGATTTATTAAATGATTCCTAGTTTCCATTTACTACACTCATGCAATATTTTCAACATGAATATGTTACTATAAAAGATATATTTAACTAGGAAGGATAAAAGGTATTTATTCATAAGAAATGCCCGTTGTTGCCTAAGGTTCCGAATGGATTTGACCCAAGGCTTCACTCTTTTATTTTAGAGTCTTTATTTTTGCTCAAGAGCCCTCAATAGCTCTTGACAGACCTTAATACATTCTTTTTTCTTTTTTTACACAAGATAGTGCTTCAACTTGTTCCGATTCACTAGATTCACAAATTCATTGCCATCCAGATCTGAGAACTTGACTGCCCCTTTATTGAGAGTCTTCTTTACTACCTAAGGACCTTCCCATTTTAGTTGGAACTTTCCCCGAGAATCTGCATGCATCTTACGAGATTGTTTCAAGAACAGATCATGCATTCTTAAAGGCTCATCTTGCCATTTGATTCTGCAATTGTTAGCCCTGGCCATGCGCTGTTGATACAATTGTAGATTCTCCAATTCAGCTAATTATTTTTCATCAATTAACCCCAACTCTACGTGTCTTGCCCTTGCCCATTCATCCACATGAAATTTTGCTTCAAGGGCTACATGCAAAGATTTGATTTCCATTTCCACAGGCAATACTACCTCCATCCCATAGACAAGAGAGAAAAGGGTTTGTTCCATTGGGGTCTTGACACTAGTTCGTATCCCCAAAAGGTGTAAGGAAAATGATCGGCCTAATCACTGTAACTGGCGATCATTTTAGAGAGGATCTTCTTAATTGCCTTATTAGCTGCTTCTACAGCCCCATTAGCTTATAACTGATATGGTGAAGAGCGATGATGCTCAATCCCATGCTTTTCAATAAAATCGGTTATTTCCCCTTAGAACTACACACCAATGTCACTTACTATATGATGAGGAATGTCGTATCTGGCAAAAATATGTCGCTGAATAAACCAAGCCATTTTCTTGGTTATGATGCTCGTACATGATTTTGCTTCAACCCTTTTGGAAAAGTAATCGACAACCACTATAATGAAGCGATGGCCATTAGTTAAATATGGTCTTATTTTTCCAATGATATCAATGCCCCAAGCCGAGAATGGCCAAGGCGTCATCAAATTTGGTATTGTCGTTGGGGGAAAATGGCCCACAACTCCGTATATTTGACAAGCATGGTAAGTCTTTACTTCTAGAATACAATTAGCCAGCATAGTTAGCCAAAAGTATCCCATTCTTTGAATTTTCTTTGCCATCATGATGCTATTCATATGTGGACCGCAGTCTCTTGAGTGCACTTCTTCCATTACTTTCTCCTCTTCTTATTAAGTCAAACATTTTAACAATAAACTACCAGATGACCTTTTGAACAAATCTCCCTTGATCAAGCTATATTGCATAGAGAGCTTTCTTAGTGTATTCCGATTGGGATCCATAGCTACGGCCGGGAATTCACCATTTTCAAAAAACTTAATGATGTTAGAGTATCAGGATTCTTCTTTATCAATATAGCTTTCTATCGCACAAATGCAGAATTGAGATCGGGTTGTCTCCATAACAAGGGGCTTGATTGGCTGCTTCTCGGGGCATGTAACAAAATTCACATTCGCTAAACATAGCGGCTTTTCTCCATATGGCTTCTAGGTAACATCTGAGGGATTCCTCCTTCAACTCCCAGTCTCCCATTACATGTTTGATTATTAAACTCGAATCACCAATAATCTTGACTTTATCTTCTCTAAGAGTAACTAGAGGAGACATTTTGAATAGAAAGGCATTGTATTCTACTCCTTTATTCATGGTGAGGAATTCTAATTGTTTTGATAGAGGTATGAGTGCTCCGTCTTGCATAACGATGATAACTCCTAAACTAGCCCCTCGCTTGTTAACAACACTGTTATAGAACATGGGCCATTTTCTTGTATTCTATTTTTGTTGCAAAACATTTGTCCGGGAACTCTAGGTTTTCCAGTTCTCCTCCCTCGAGTGGTTGATTTGCTAGGAATTCAGCCACTACTCTACCTTTGATGGTCTTCTTAGTGACATATTCAATGTCAAATTCTAATAGTAATAAGAGCCACCTTGCTAGTTTTTTGGTTAGCAAAGGAGCCTACCATAGATACTTCATTTGATCCACCATTGCAACAGATTAGATTTGGTTGGATTGGAAGTAATGTCTGAGCTTCTTGGTGAGCCAGACCATCCAACACAAGTTTTGTCCACAATGGTGTATTGAGTCTCATACTCTAGCAATTTCTTACAAAGATAATAAACTGTGTGTTCTTTTTTATCTTTGTTTTCCTGAACCAGTATAGCTCCCATAGATGTTTCTTTGATTGCTAAAAAGCGACTTGATGGCTTTTTGAGAATTTATGGCTTCAGCAAGGGAGGATTCATTAGATAAGCCTTGATCCTGTGAAAAGCCTCCTAACATTGATCATTCCATTCTATTGGTTGTTGCTTTCTCAAGAGCTTGAAGATGGGCTCACATGTCGTAGTCAATTGGGCTATAAAGTGGCTAATATGCTATATGGATCCTAAGAAACTCCTCACTTCTTTCTTTGTCTTTGGTATAGGTATCTCCCTAATAGCCTTGGCTTTATCAGGATCTATCTCTATGCCTCTTTTGCTACGTGTCCCAGTAATTTTCGTGACATGATGTCGAATATGCACTTCTTCTGGTTGAGATGGAGATTGTACTTCTCAATCCTCATGAGGAATCATTCTAACACTTCTGGATGCTCTTCTTGTGTAGCAGACTTCACAAGTACGTCACCCATATAGACCTCTAATTCTTTGTGGATCAAATTATGTAGTAACGTCGTGACTGCTCGCTGATAAGTTTCCTTTGCATTCTTGAGCCCAAAAGGTATTACTATGATACAATACATTCCTCATTCTGAGATGAATGCTGTTTTGAACTTGTCTATTACATTTATGAGGATCTGGTGGTATCCGAAGAACCCATCCATAAAGGAATAAGTGGCAGCCCGTACTGCACTATCTACCAAAATGTCAACGTGTGGCAATAGAAATTTGTCCTCAGAGGTAGCCTTGTTCAGGTCCCTAAAGTCGACACAGACTCTGATGTTGCTTTTTTTCTTGGGGACAAAGACCACATTGGATAGCCAAGTGGGATATTCGACGACCTGATCCGCTTGGCTACTTTTGCTTTGACTTTTTCTACCCATTCTGGATGCAATCTTCTTATCTTTTGCTTTACTAGATGAATCTTTGGGTCTGTGGGGATCTTATGCTCAACGATTTACCGATCAAGTCCAGGCATGTCCTCCTCAGACCAAGCAAAGGCTAAAATGTGATTCTTTAGTGTTTTTACTAATTCTCTCTCTTGTTCAATGGGCAGTTGATTAGAAATGTATACCATTTTTGGTTCATCATTCATAAGTAAGTTAATTTCTTTTATAATAGCATTATTAATGTTAAAAATGCTATATGAATGCTGGAATGGATGCATGGAATTGTAATCAGAAACACAATCCAAATAAGCAAAGTTCTTCATCTTATTATCATCATAAAATACATTATTTATTTCAAACATATTGGAAATGGAAGTGAAAGACTCGTCCTAATCAATAGGCATTAGTTTTACACCAGATGTTCCTTCCTTAGCAGCTGGCTTTAGCAGGATATCCTTATCCTCTTCATCTTCTACCTTTGCTTTGCCTTTCTTGACTTTGGCCATGTCCATGATAGCTGGGATTAGGCAACCTCCTTTTCTTTTTGCTTCCTCCACTATTTTTGAGTTATGCTTTGAATTTTTTGGGTAGAGTATCAAGGATCTCTTCTTCACTACTCTACTTCTTAATCTTCTTTGGACATACATGTTCATCAGGCTTGATCTTATAAGAACTGCCCCAAGATCTGGCTGATGATCTGCCTCCTTCATCATACTGGTGATAGGGTTTTTATCGTGCTTGCTATATTCAACAACATCTGAGAAGATTTTGAATCCTAGGACAGTCCTCCCCTGGTGAGAAATAGGTTTGGGGTTTCATTGTACGGTTGCTCCAACTTCTTCTAAAACATTGTCTTACTGGTGATTCTTCTAGTGCCTGTATAGCTAAGTCCTGCAGGTTTCCATTCTTCTACCCCTATATTGAAGGTTGGCATTCCCTACTCATTAGTACCTAGTCCTTTTCCCGGACTACAGTGTTTCTATATATAACATTGAATCCAAGGGTCCCAATGCACCTTTGATTGCCTATTTGACCCTCGGCTGATTGTGGCTGTTGTAAACCCCTTTATATGACTTTACTCCATCTTTAGAGTGGCCATGACTATTGCTTCATTAGCTTCTAGAGTGACGATCTTTCCTTGGAATGGAATTTTGACCTTTTGGTGAAGAGTAGATGGAACCCCTCCCAGAGCGTGGAACCATGGTCGTCCGAGCAGCAAAGAGAAAGTCACTGGAATGTCTATGATTCTAAAAAGCACAATAGAAGAGTTCTCCCCGATAGTGACTTCGGCTTTGAATGTACTTATGACAGTTCTTCTAGAATTATCATAGGCCTTAATGATCATCGTGGACTTCTTTAAATCCTTCTTAGCTAACCCTGGGATTGGCAAAATATCTTTAGGACTTACATTCAGAGCTGAGCCATCGACAACCATTACACACGACATGATGCACCCAAAAACATTTGCCTTCAAATAGAAAGCGTTATTGTGGCGAATGACCGCATCGAGTAAATCTGAGCTTGAAAAAAGAATGTCAGGGATGACAGTGCTAGTTTTAATGTTGAGTAATGCGTAAACTTGATCTAGCGAGGCTAGGGGAGACATTTTGGTCTCCATCAACTTTTTCATAATGGCGAGCCTATGATCTTGAGAACCAAGGAGAAGATCCCAGATGCTCTTCTTGGGGGTTGTTGCTTTAACTGGTCCATAATGGGGCTTTCTATCTATTCTAAAGATTTAACCAAAGTAGGAGGTGTCAAGGGATCGGTTCTTGGCATAATGGGGACTACTGACCCAGTGATTTTCCCTCCTTTAGTGATGGGACTGACAACCTAAGTAGGCGAGTTTGCTATTTTGAAGACTTCAAATTCATCAAAATCTTTATCAAGTGGTACTACCCCACAATCAATTAGTTTATTTACTAAGGATAGTTCTTTAGCGGCAAAGGGCCATTGCATAAATGGTGCCTTTTTGCATCGTCCCTCTATAGTGGCAGGATTCTCTTGGAGGATCTAGCATAGAATAGGATTGGATTCTCACCTTATCATGTGGTTGGATGAGGAAGCTCCACTGGTTTGTTCTCTATTATTACTGCTTTGGGGTAAGTTGGTAGTTTTCCTCCCATGCTTCGACATGTATGAGGGGCACTCTTTATTGATTTCCCACTACCAGCTTGGCCAGAGCAGTTCATCTCTATCACTTTTAGGAATAGAATCCCTTAATGGGTCCACCCAAGTGTAATGCTTGATGAACTCCTTAGCGAGGACATTCTAGAATGATTTTTGATAGTGTGTTAGTCCCTTGTACTAAACTCTGGCCTTGCCCCTAAGCATCACTTTTAATTGTTCTATCTAATAAGCATAGTGAATATGCCCATTGCTCATCATCTGGATAAATTCATAGAAGTTGGCATAGGGCCTTCTAGTCCCATTATAGTATATGGGATAGATTTCTCCTAGGTCAGGGTTTCAAGTTCGATAACTAACCCAAGCTAATTCATTTTCTACTTGAATTCTCTCTATGATGTATTCACGAGAAGGTTCTTGCCCCTCGTCTCGGATCATATTGATAAAGTTCTCATTTTTTGAGATAAAGTCTGTAAAGTCTCCAGAATCGTTGCTCGCTGCAGACCATAAAGTGCCTGGCAAATTATGCTCCAAAGATGAGGCATAGCCTTCAGCATCAGCATAGTCGACTGTCATGTTGTTGGGAAAGGGAGCCTCTTATTCAAAATTTACCTGTCAATTAGGCATGATCCTAAATTTAAATTCTTTGGACTCATGTCCCAAGTTATCCACTTCACTTTTATCTTCATTGTCTGATTCACTAGAGTCCTCAAAATCATCTACTTCTTCATCTGAATTGTCGGAAGGTTGTTGCTCATTTATTGGTTTAAAAACCCAATTTAGCGCATGCTAAATTGGTGCATCATTATCCATTCCTTCATTAGATCTTCCTTTGGATCTTCTCTAAGATTCTCCTCAAGATCTTCCTCAGGATCTTCCTCAGGTTCCTCCTCAGGATCTTCCTCAGGGTCTTCTTCATGATCTTCCTTAGGGTCTTCCTTAGGATCTTCCTCCATTGCTTTTTTCATCATATTTACTCCGGCCTCTATTCCTTCGATAGCTATGAAAAATTCAGAGATCACGCTTTACATACTGGCGAATGTCTGCTCCCCATGAGCACCATATGCTATAATGTCTGCATGGATTCCTTCAAATGGGTCACACTGCTCGACGCTCACTTGGCTTCTTTTATTTACTTCTAATGCCACATCTGTACGAAGTTCGGCTAATGGGTATTGCACTACTTCATTCAGGTTCATGCCAAGAAATCTTTGCTAGTCCTTGTGGTTACTCCAGGCTTGTTTAGGATCGTACCACTCTTGATCTCTAAGATGTGTCATCCTAGAAGAACTTTCAAATTTGAACAAATACATTCCAATGTAGTTGGGACTCATAGATTTCAAGGGAGTATATACAGGGGGCTGAGGAGGAGGAATATCCTTCCAACTAGCATTGATGTTGATCTACTTAAGGCACCAACCACTAGAAAAGTGCATCCAGCTACTACTGGGAAGCCATGAAGTAGTGGATGAAGGATCTCTCTATATAATATGGTTCCAATGACCTTCCATTGCCATTGCATTATACCAATCCATAGCTGGACCTTTTAGGAAGTAAGGGAATTAGGGTACAAAGCCCATCATAGTGATCCCTTGTTCATCCATAAATCAGAGGAATTCCTTTACATGCTCATTTGGGTCAGAATCACCTCAGAATATGAGGTGTAGTGGTACCTGAAACTAGTCTAACCCCTCTCTCCTCATTCTCAAGACATATTGGTCAACCATGTAGATGATGTCCATATTATTGAAGATCATATTATCCCCCCATCCTGAGGCATGTCAAAAATTATCCATTACATTGATCCCGTGCTCGTCGGCCTCTATATGAACATTGATAGCATTCACCGTGGCTTCAAAGTTTGGCAAGGGATTAGTTTGTGTTCTCGGCTTCTTCTTAGGTTCCTTCATTCTCCCATCAGTTATCATTTGTTGTAAATCTTTCAGTAACTGAGTACATTCATTAGTGCGATGACCTTGGTCATATGATAGGAGTAGAAGTTATCTCTATCCACCTCAACAGGTGGGATAAATAGTTTGATACTCTGAAGCTAGCTAGACTTCCTCAATTTGGTGAATATTTGCAATAATGACTCCACCCATTGGAAGATGGATTAATGAGTTTACACCTGAGTAGCTGCTATGACTTTGGACGGAGCTTTTGAAGACTCAAAGCTGCCTTGTTTGGAAGACCCCCCCTTTTCCCAATATTTGGACTTAGTGTAAGCATGTTGTTTATGTTTCTTCATTCGGTCTTCTTCGTCATATTTCTCAAGCCTTTTGGCATAGTCTACTACATCATTAAAGGTGACAAACCTTTTCATTTTCATGTCATCTCTATATCTCTAGATGGTTCCTTGAACGAGTTTCATTATTAAGGCCTCCTGGTCAGGTGCCCTAGTCACAAGTACATGGAGAACCATCCATCTCAAGTAATATTCCTCAAAAGACTTGTTTGGGCATTGTTTGACCCTTTCAAGATCTTGTAAAGTGGTTTTGACCTTCAAATGGAAAGCGTAATTCTCTAGAAATGCAGAACATAGCTTTTTTTGGTCGGATTTCACGTCTGTCAACGTCCTCATATACCATTCAGAAGTTGGACCACGTAGAGTGGCTTGAAATAGGTTGAATATATGAACCTTAGGGATCTTCATACTAGTCATGATTTGGAGATAACTTTCAACATGCGCATGAGAAGACCAAATGCCAATATATGAAGCTATATAAGGCATCACAAAGTTAGCCGAAAGGGCTTCAGATTCCTTTAGTGAGAACTGGTCAATGTCCATATATTACTCAATGGAGGGGGCAGCATACTTGTCTTTTGTTAGGGACATCTTTTCCATGTCATTCATTTTTGCCTTTAATGTCACTATCTCCGCCTCTTGTTCTTGGGCCTTCTAAGAACTAGAAGTGCACAACTTTCCTAGACATTAAGGAACTTTGAAGCATCAAGAATCCTTCTAAGGCATTGTCCAATTGCGTCATCATCTGCCATCATAGTTCTAGGCTCTTGATTAGAGAAAAACCGGCTAGAGATTGGACTAGTGGTGGGGGCTTGACATTTGGTCTACCCATGATACGACTTAACCTCCTTCTCTCTTGATTCCAACCTAAAATGCAAGATATCAAGTGTTTGTAAGTATATCGGGCATGGCTCTGAGCCTTACTTATCGTTGTTTGTTGAAATGAATGAGTGAAATGGATAAATGAATGAATGAATGAATGAATGGACAGACATATACAAATTTTTGAATATTGAGTGCATGCCAACTGTTTAGGGAATAATTAGCAAGGATTGTTTGTAATATTCATGGAATATTACTCACACACGGCTTGGACACTAGGTTTTTGAATCAAATATGATTTAACTTGATGGTTGGTTGATCTAAGATGACTTTAATAGCCAGGCGGCTCACTAGCCAAGTTCAGTCAATTTGGATGACTAAGTGAGTTGACTTGATGGTCACTCACTGACTGACTCTATGGTCATAGGTGAGTTGACTCACTCGTCACTCAAGGGTTGACCTGGTGGTTGAAAGCAAGTTGACTTGCTAGTGACTCGAGCATTGACTCGATGGTAAAAGGTGAGTTGACTCGATGGTCACTCGGGGGTTGTCTAGGGGTGGTCGAAGGTGAACCAAGTCAATGATCACCCGGACAGTTGACTCGGTGGTTGAAGGTGAGTTGACTTGATGGTCACTCAAAGTTTGACTCGATCATCGAAGGTGAGTTTACTCGATGGTCACTTGGGGGTTGACTCAATGGCCAAAGGCGAGCTGACTCGTTGGTCACTCGAAGGTTGACTCAATGGTCACTCGGGGATTGACTAAGTGGTCGAAGGTGAGTTGACTCGCTGGTCACTCAAAGGTTTACATATGTTGGCTTATATTTTGAGCCTAAGTGTACTCACTAGTCTCGGTTATTTCAGCTCATGGGTTGAGCCTAGGTGGATGCACAAGTCTCGATTATTTTGTGTCATGGGTTGAGCCTAGATGGAGTCACTAGTCTTGGTTATTTTGGCTCATGAGTTGAGCCTAGGTGGACTCACTGGTCTTGGTTATTTGGGCTCATGGGTTGAGCCTAGGTGGACTCACTAGTCTCGATTTACTTTTTAATTTCTTTAGATAAGGAAATGAAATGACATGGCTAACATTAATGTCATAGCTGCATAAAGATGTGGTTAGTTTTCACATAACCATACTGCTTATAATGTCCATGTTTTAGTTTATTTATATTTAATAAACCTGCACATGTAGCAAATGGTTAGATCATGCCTACCGCCCTTTTAACTCCATTTGGTTACTTCTGTTTAAAGCCAAAGGGGGACTTAGCGATGTCTGCTCACGTGCACTCCATATTTTTGGGTAATCCTACGGGAAAGCATCTATGGTTTATCTATATGTGGGTTTCGATCTTAGGATTGGGTGCAATTGGGTACCCTATGCCTTTATGCACTCAGTTCCAGTGGCCCTAAGCGAACCAAAGGAAACTTTTCAACATATAATATACTTGGGTAGTCTCGCCCTTAAGCGAGCAAGGCCCCCTTACATTACGTTAAGGGTGTGATCGGATCCGTAGCCCTCAAGCCCTAAGCGAACTTAGAGATACTTCACCGAAAGAGACCTAAATTGGTTTAGGCGTAGAGAATGCAAATGCTATGCAATCTCCAAATTGTGTAATGCCTGAAATTACCACATATTCCGTAATTCCAAAATTTAATTTGAATAATATTTTAATTATTATGTCAAAAAAGAATTTTTATAAAAAAAGGGTTTTTATAAAAATAAGTTCTTCCCCAGCAGAGTCGCCACTGTGAGCAGGCGAGGTTTTATTGAGATGATGAACACGGGGTGCTGTGCGCGGGGCACATTTCGATGCAGTTTGGGGAAATCGAGAGATTATTTTTGTAGGTGTGTACCTTTTTATTATTAAACGATTGGTTTTATTAAAGAGAAAATTAGTTATTATTTTTCCATGTAAACTTATTGAGTGTGAAAATCGTGGCTTTTTATAAGCCAAAAATGTGATTATATCGAGAAATAAATTTACACATTTTAATAAAAGAAAATATTTTTAAAATAAAGTATTTTACTTTATTTAAAAACAAAATAGAGTCGCCGCCCAGTTCAGTTCCACCGAGAATTGTGGTATATAGATCCATGATGGGATTTTTATACCGACAAGAAAGTGAGATTATGAGTTCGGACACAATAGTTACTCATATTGTTCAAATTGTTTGGATTAATTTTGGAATTTTGAAATTTGTGGTAATTTCTGCATTTCGACGGCTTTATTTAAGAAATAAATTCAAGGAATAAAAGAGGCATTATAACGGCATAATAAATTGATGTTTTTCTACCAAAATTTTGGCAGAGTAACGGCAGCACTTGGGTTTTGGCCCAAAAACTCGGATATAGTTTCCTCACATTCAGGATGTTTTATCCGTACCTGCACGGTTATTTACACATATTATAGTTTAAGTGGCCCCAGTGGCTCACTTAACCAGAGAAATGAAATGCAATGTGCAATAATAATACATAATAAAAATGAATTTCAGTATATTTTAAAGTTGGGCTCAGAGCCAATTGCCCTCAATGTACCTTTCCGTCTGTCCAGGATGACTTGAGAGCCGGTGTAGGACCGAAGTTGTCAGAGATTATGATTTGGCTGGAAAATAGATTTAACCCAAGTTATGACTATAATCTTGGATTATTTCTATAGAAAATGCGGGGTTTTTGGGAAATTGAGTCATTTTTTGACCGAAGATCTTTGGGAGATCTGGATCTAGAAAGACAGAAAATTGAGTTTATACATAGTGTAGGTGATAAAGATCGGATTTGGAAGTGTTTTGGCAGAGTTTCAGGGCTTTTAGGACTCCCAGAACAAAAAGATAAATAATTGATTTACGTACATTTCAACCGCTCAAAATGGAAAAGGGTTTTCCTTTATTTATAGAGGGTGGCTTTTAGCCCGTGGGCTAAAAGACTAGGTAATGATCCTAGGGGCTAGTTACCTACTTCAGTACAAATCTGATTTGAATATGTCAATAAATATTTCGCAAGATTTAGAGAGATCTATCCTGATCTTTTCACTAAAGAGGCAATGAGCCCGTGGGCTAAAAGACCAATCTGACCAAAATTTTGACTTTTTGATTTTTTAGTAGAAAATGCTAAATCGAGGCTTCCCTGGAAAGTGCATTTTTGAATTTCTGATTTTTGGATGACATTTCGGTCCATTTTGGCTCTTTTGTTCGATCACTGAATGAAATAAGCATTATTCCTTATCGTACCGGAATGGACCTATGCTAATATAGCTCCTTCAGTCAACTATAGGATCCAAACCAAACAATCAAGTCCAGATTTATCCAAAATAGGGTACTCTAGAGACTATGGGAAGAAGGATCTTCAAAAGAATGAAGAGAAGCTTAAGTGGAACAAATCAGTTACTGGGTGTAAGTTTTATGGTGCTAATAACCGTATTACTAAAATGTGCAGATTTTAAAATGGATGTTATGACGTCAATCCATGGCCTGAAATGATTATTAACCCGAGAGGACCGAAATCTAATTAGGTACCGAAACACACTTGATTTATTTTGCAGGTATACCGTAGGTCTACTAAAGATCAACAAACATGGTACAATGATAGTGGATGCTCAAGGCACATGACTGGTTATGAAAAAGCCTTCATCACTTTAATCTCGAAGAAAGGTGGAAAAGTAAGTTTTGGAGACAATCAAAAAGGACAGATCATTGGATCTAAATTAAAGATAGAAGATGTCTCCCTAGTTGAAGGACTAAAGTTAAACTTACTAAGTGTAGCACAACTTTCTAACAAAGGAAGAAAGGTGAACTTTGATTCCAATGGTTGCTCATTCACTAATAATAAGTCCAATCAACTCATTCCTTCCGCTCCTAGAGATATTAATGTTTATTCTATTAACATTAAAAAAGAGAAAAAGAATAATATATGCTTGGTGTCTAAAGAAGAAGAATCAAGGTTATAGCACCGGAGGTTGGGACATGTTAGCATGAACCTCCTGTCCAAATTAGCCAAATAGGAACTAGTTGAGGGTCTGTCTAAGGTTGGTTCCAACAAGGATCAAGTATGCACTGCATTTCAACTAGGTAAACAAACCAGAAATTTTTTTCCTTCCATCCCTTACATCCCAACCGAAAGAGTTCTTGAACTACTTCATATTCATCTCTTTGGTCCGGTTAAACCCATGAGTCAAGGTAGAAGAGAATACACTATGGTTGTTGTGGATGACTATTCCCACCATACTTGGGTTGTATTGCTAGCAAGTAAAGATGAAGCCTTTGACAATTTCTCCAAGATATTTATTAGGACAGAAGTAGAATATGGCATAAAAATTGCACGCATCTCGAGTGACAGTGGAGGAGAATTAAAAAATAAGCATTTTGTTGAATTCTATGAATCCAAGGGCATTGAGCACAACTTTTCTGCTCTTCATACACCTCAATAAATGTGGTTGTGGATAGGAAGAATAGAACTATAGGTGAAATGGTTAGAGCAATGCTAAGTGAGAATGGTCTACTTAAATACTTTTAGGGAGAATTTATTAATATTGCATGTTACATTTTAAATAGAGATCTCATTAGAAAGACCATATGCAAACCCCATATGAAATCTAGAAAGGAAAGAAACCCAAAATTGGGCACTTTAGAGCCTTAGGATGTAAATGTTATATCCTGAATGATAGAGAGAAAATAGGAAAATTTGATCCAAAATCTGATGAAGCAATTTTCCCTGGCTACTCAGTACATAGTAAAGCCTACAGAGTATATAATAAGAGAACACAAACTATGGTAGAGTCAATACATGTAGATTTTGATAAGACTAACCATGCAGGTAAGAAAAGTCAAGATCCGGACAATACAGCATCGGAAGCGGAAAATACTCCAAAAGTAGAACCAGTTCAGAATTTAGAATTTGCTCAAACAAAGAAATACAAAGAGGAAGATGAAGGAATAAATTTGAATAATGATCCACCAATAGAGAATATCCATGGTGCAGAAATCAACTTCAATGATGAATAAGGACCAGAAGAAATTGAAGGTAATGGAGAATATGTTCCACCACAATATGAAGATTTTCAAAGAGATATCTGGGCTCACTAGAATCATGCAATTGAAGCCATTCTAGAAAATATTTAGAATCCAATCAAAACCAGAGGATAACTCAACAGGTTTATGAGACATGCTGCTTTTGTTTCACTTATTGAGCTTAAGAAGTTCTAATATGTTGAAGGAGAGGAAAGCTGGATGATGGCCATGCAATCAGAGTTGGATCAATTCACCAGAAAAGATTTCTGAGATCTAGTGCCATTACCAAAAGGAAAATATATCATTGGTACAAAGTGGGTGTTCTGGAACAAACTAGATGAATCCAGAGTTGTGGTAAGGAACAAAGCTAGATTGGTTGCTCAAGGTTACAATCTGTAGGAAGGGATAGACTTTGAAGAAACCTTTGCTGCAGTTGCAAGGCTAGAAGCAATCAGAATCTTGTGTGTTTTTGTATCTTATATGGGTTTTACCCCATTTCAAATGGATGTCAAAAGTGCTTTCTTAAATGGAGTTATTCAAGAGAAGTCTATGTAAATCAGCCACCAGGGTTTAAAGATTTAAAGTATCCGAAGCATGTCTACAAGCTAAAGAAATCCCTTTATGGATTAAAGCAAGCACCAAGAGCTTAGAATGAGAGGGTCACCTCATTTCTCATATCCAAGGGATACATCCAGGGAAAAGCAAATACAACACTCTTCATCAAGAATAAAAAGGGTGATGTCATTCTTGTTCAAATCTATGTTCATGACATCATCTTTGGAGCTACTGATGAAAAGATGTGTGAAGAAGTCATCTATTAAATGAAGAAGGAATTTGAAATTTCAATGATGGGAGAATTCGATTTCTTCCTTGGCCTTCAGATCAAGCAGAGTCTGGATGGGATCTTCATCAACCAATACAAATATACTAATGAGATTTTAAAGAAGTTTGATATGGACAAAAGGAAGCCAATGTCCACTCCTATGGGATCAGATACAGTCCGTTCAAAGGATTGTGATGGAGAAGAAGTAGACCAAAATCTGTATAGTGGAATGATTGGTTCACTCTTATATCTAACTGCAAGTAGACCAGACATACTCTAAGTTGTGTGCTACTGTGAAAGATATCAAGCCAATCCAACGGAGTCACATCTTAAGGCAGTCAAGAGAGTGCTAAGATACTTGCTAGGATCAACAGAAGTTGGATTATTGTATCCCAGCAATGGCAATTTCACTTTGCAAGGGTACACTAATGCTAATTGTGGGAGAGATACACTTGAAAGAAAAAGCACATCCAGAGGCTGTCACTTTCTAGGAGATAGTCTTGTATCTTGGTACAACAAGAAGCAAACTTTAGTGGCATTATCAACTATTGAAGTCGAATACATGGATTTCAGAAGTTGTGTTGCTCAACTTCTATGGATCAAATAATAGCTAGAAGATTATAAAGTTCAAGTTGGTTGTGTTGATGTAATGTGTACAACAAGAGTGCAATTGATGTATCCAAAAATCCAGTGCTACATAGCAGGATGAAGCATGTAAACATTAAGCATCACTTTATCCTGGATCATGTGTTGAAAAAGGAGGTTGTTCTGGTATATATTCCAACCAATGAGCAAAGGGAAGACATCTTTACTAAACCATTAAGTAAAGATCAATTCAACAAGCTTAGGGAGGCAATTGGTATGTCAAATCCAATTTGAAGAAAGCTCTGGAAGACAAATACGCAATTATTTTAATCTCCAACAGTCAGGAAATCAAGGAGAAAATAGAAGTGTATTAACTCTGCATCCAAAAGAAAACATTGCCAGCTCAGCAAATAAGAAATGACAAATGGCAGTGAAAGCGCGAAAAGGTAACTGCGCACTTTTTGAATTTCAAACGTTTATTATGTAGTGCATGCGGGATAAAATACAACAGTTACAAGTGGGATAAACCGTTCCCATTCTTTAGTGATCACGCCATTAACCTCTCTCCTCATTTTTAACTGCCTTGTCATCAATCCAGTTAAATTTAACCACTTTTGGATTACCAAATTACCCTCACCTTGAAAACTCTATAAAAAGCCCCTAAAATTCATCTTCTTCTCACACGAGCAACAAAACTACTGTTACTCTATAGATTTCTTTCTAGAAACCCTAATTCTCAAACTTTTCTCTTCTCAACTCACAAATGGCCAACATAAAGAATCAAACTTCCACTCCTTATCCTCCAAGGAATATATTTAAGGAAGCAAACCTTAATGACAAGGATTTCATCCCACTTAAGCTCAAAAGCTCATACATAATTATCCCCTCTGACCACCTGGGTGATGAATTTCTCTACACCATTGACCCTACTCCCAACATCTAATGAACCAACATCTTGAGGTCTACCTCCAGATGAAAAGCACCACTTACCCAATTCTTGTCAAAGAATTTTATGAAAACCTAAAAGCCTATTTTTATTTTGATGCACTTAGAACCAAAGTACAAGGGAAAGTGGTTACAGTCACTCTAGAATTTTTTGTGACACACTTTAACATGAAGAATTAAAAAGTCATGTTTAGAAGCAATGGCACGAGTAGACTGTAAAGTATGATACAAAGTTATGGCTTCTAGAGAGATGTTTCAGAGATAAATGCTACACTCAGTGGCTAGAAACTCTAAGACTACTCTGATTTGTTCTAGCCAAGTTTGTTCTCATCTAGAAAGGCTCCCTTAACACAGCCTCATCATTTCAACATTGCGTCCTTCATCACTGGATGGGAAGCATAGTACTCAACATGCTTGTTCTACTTATCCACTTCATAAGGCAATATAAATACTCCCATCGAGCCTTAATCACCAAGATTCTCACTGCCAATCAAGTAGGAATAACCGGTGTGAGCATTGGATTTTAACGGTCCTTCTCACAAAATGATGATGAGAGCTGGATAATGCAATCCTTTACAGTTGTATCCATTAAAGGTGTTCCTACTGTAATAGAGTTGAGTTTAGCCAAAATTTAGAGACCTTGACCACCTTTAGGAACCCGTACGGGTCACACCTAGGCATATGGGTTCATGGCTGGACCCATACAAATGCGATCCTCCACATGCCTCCGAGGGACCCGTACGGGTCTCCACTAGGACCCTCATGGGTGCCATTTTGCCCAAACAGGCAGAATAGAAGTAAATCATGCCATAATTGGTTGTGACATGCAATTAATCTGATTTATTACATTCAGACACACTAAAATGCTATAATATAGGCTTTTTTCCTCATTTCGAGAGGAGCCAATTAGAAAAGAAATTAGACACTATAGTTTATCATTTTTCAGCCATTTCACAAGTACTAATAAGGGTATAGTTGAGGTATAGGAGGTATAAAATAGGGAAATAACTCATTCCTTGAGGTTTTGTCCACATTTTGTTCAATCCTAGCTTTGTTTATTGGGATTTGGGGGAGGATCTGTCTACACAAACACTCATCTAAACCATCTTAAACTCATTATTTCATCATCTACTTTGGATAGACTCACCTCAACATAGGGACTGGTTCAAAGTGGATTCGTGGCATAAAGGTACGCTCCTGAGTTTCAAAGCGTCTCACACCTTATTTATTTTATTGGCATTTTCATTTATTTAATTTAATTAATACTTTATTCTATTTTAGGTCTAGTCCTGACCCATATGGGCGTTGTTGGTACCTTTATATCTCTAAGGATACAGAATTGGTACACCATACCCATATGGAAGGAAATCTATTTTTTATTCATCTCTGTTTCTCTAAATATGCTCTCTTCACTGAAATGAAGTTCTGTCTAGGTCTAGATACCACCTGTATAGGTCCCCTATAACCATATGGCTCCCACTAGTAGCCGTATAAGTCCCACCCCACCCGTATAGGTAATGGCCCCAAAGCAAAATCCAAGTTTCTCTTTTAATCCAGTAAAATGAATCCAACATCACAATTTTCCATGCAATCAGTTTCACTAATAATCTGGTAAATCAACCCATGAAAAATAAAATGTGTTTTCATAATAAAATGTGTTGAAAACCTGTCATTTCTCTTCGATCCTTAAAGCCGTCCGGGCACTATCGATCACAAAACCGCCACTCTAACATAATCACTTTTTCTCTAACAAAATGCTTATTTATGATGTACCGTAAATTGTGCTAACCTTTGTGGATGAAGGCAAATCTATTTATTTTGTTTTATAATAGAGAACAAATGTATAGGTTCCCTTGCAATTCCCTAATTTTCCCCGGTTGCAATTTTTATTCCCCCTTTATTATTTATGCTTTATTATGAATTGCTAAATGCATGAATCGAGTTTAAAAGAGTGTAGAAAAATAGGATTTCTATAATAATTCCCCAAATGATGAAAACAAAATTGTTTTACACGGATAATGTAATTTTGAATCAAGTAAATGAGAAATAAGTGACTCATCTGATACCCATATCTCTGATCCAAAAGGTATGAGTCTCCCACCCAATGGGAATCGTACCAAAACTCTTTACCAAGTAGACATCATTGGTGACAACTCTATCATTTGTATCGACATTTAGGTATCACTTCTTTTATTCATTAAAATTGGTTAAAATATGCAAACTTGAACTAAATAGTCCCATCACGTCTAAATCAAACAAACCCCTAGTGGACCTTGCGCAAGGCGCTAAGGGAGATCCATATATCTACGACCATCGAGAGTTCACAGTTGCGGCTCTGCTTGGGAAATAATCTTTTAACTTGTAAATTTTGGCTTGTTTTTGAAAAGCTTAAAAGATTAAGATGAGCCCCAAAAATCATTTAGTTAATTCAACCCTCTTTCTTTTTCATCATTTGGGAAAATTATTAAACTCTATCTTCTCACCTCTTTCTCTCTAGAATTAAATACGCTGCTCTTCTAACGCTAGGTTAGGGTGCCCTATATTTCCATGAAACTTACGATAGTGTCACCCACGCTCGCTAAAAATTGGGGGCATCCTAGTGGGTGGAGCACTCATTGCCATCTCACTCCAAAAGAGGCTTGACGCCATGGGAACCTACTACATCAACTTCCATTACGTCCCTACACCATTCTTATCAAAAAGCATAAAGAATTTTACCCTCTAGGTACCTTTCTCTAGTGAGATTAGATTAGGTTGCCCTTTGTTATCTTTGTGGTAATTAAAGGAAAATACCTTCAAAATCGGCGGGAGGAATAAGGTTGGAGGACACGCTTCACATGTGTTGTGTTGTATGTTCCCTTGTGGTTAACCTTAATATATATTATTGTAAATTACGTACGCATAACCAAACCCATGCATGTACTGATCTTTTGGTTACCACCTCAGCTAGAGTCAAAGCTTGGCAATAATATCAAGTTTGTTTGGTTTGCATTACAGCTCCACATTCACCTCCTCTAATTCAGTTAATGGTTAAGGATCCACCTCTGCTTCCTACTCTGATTAGTTCAACAAGCAGTCAGTTTGGTCCTTTTGATCCCAAAGCAAATCACTAGCTTGAAGAAATGTCTCGTATTTTTACTCAGGATGGCCTAGTGGATGCTGAGGTTGAGAATGCCATTTTGGATGAGGTGGCAAATGCATTAAGGGCCTATATCAGGCCAAAGATTGCAAATGATGTCTTACAGTATTTAGGGAGTGATAAGTTCCTTAACCGTGTGAATCATAAGATGTTGGCTTCCATTAGGGTGTTCTTAGCTGAGGACAAGATGGGCAATGTATCTCAAGGTACACCTATTAGAGCTCCAACAGTCTACGTAGTGGTTAATGAGCAGCCTTCCCTTTCAAGGGTAGCTCAAAATCCATTCACTTAGTCTCAGTTACCAACTCTTCAGGTTCGTGGAGAAACTTCCAGTCAATTTCGTTAGTTGGGGTCATTTGGTTTGTTTGGTTCAGTTAGTCTATGATTTCAGTCAGTAGGTATAATAGTTCTCCTATCCATATTAGTCTGCCATTGTAGTGAATGGGTACAACAGTTTCACTAGCCATAAGTCAGTTTGCTCAGCCTAGGTAAGGGTTAGTACGACCAACATTTCAGTTTGGGGCATCTGGTCCAGCCCCTAATTTTGTGGTCACACCTAAAGGACAACCTTTCATCAATCAACAGGTCTACCCTTTTGTTTGATTGCTTAGTTAGATGGATCATCCTTACCTATAGAATTGCGTGATCTATTATAAAAGTTACTCACCACCAATCCAAGTGCTCAACCACCCATGCCATCCGTTCAAGCCACTAGGGAGGAGGATTGGGCCCTCAAAAACTTTGGTATGCCTAGCATAGCAAAGTATAAGGGAATCGGTCCACCTTAGTCTCATATTAGTACCTATTAGAGGGTTATAATGATAAGGAAGCTAGGTGATAAAGTCCTCACCGGGATGTTCCCTTTCGCTTTGGAGGGTCCCGCTATTGAGTGGTACAACACTATATCTGATGAGGTGACTAGAGATTAGAAGGCCTTATCTGAGGCTTTCATTGAATAGTATGGTTTCAAAGCCACTATCAAGACTACTATGCAGAACTTGGAGGCCATCAAGCAAGCCCCCTATGAGAAGTTCAAGCCTTATTTTGAAAGGTGGATAACCACCCAAATCCTGTTGAAGGATTGTCTTAGTCTCCCTGAGATGATCGTGAAGTTGATGTATGGTGCTTTACCTGCATATCGCAAGGTTTTGGTTATGGATAATTTCTCTAGCTATGTTGAGGTCATTGAGAAGGCAAAAAATAGAAGAGGATCAAGGAATTGGAGAAGGCGAGTGTGATGGCCAAACCTTGGTTCAAGATGAATGACTCATCAGCCTTTACCTTAGCCTTTAAACCAAGGTCTGGTTCAGATCCCAAGAACGCAATGGTATAAGAAGCAGTTGTTGCAGTCTGCACCATTAAATATGGTATTTCCCCATAAAAGGCACATGTGCCTGCCATATTCAGCAAGTTAAGGGCACTTTGCCTTCTTCAAAGTGTCAAGCCTTATGTTCCACCCAAGCTCGAAGATAAAGATAAGTTATATGCTTATCATGTAAGCAAGAGTCATCGCATAGGTGCTAGTAGAGATTTACAAGAAGCTATTCATGGCCTTATTAGAAAGAAGAAGATCCATGAGCTCGAGCTCAAGCCAAGCACAATGAATAACCCCTTTTTGAATTTCAATAAGCAAGTTATTGCTATTGAGTTGGGAATACCCTCTAATCACATCTTCTACCTGATCATGCAAGCCAATCCTGTGGATCATTCAGTAGTGGCTCTACCCGATGAACATTGATGCATATGAATTAGAGGAAACCCATGAGGAGGAAGCCATATTGATTCAACCTGAACCAATTCACATGAAGCTTATGTATTAGAAGAGGATGATGTCAAAGGGATAACATTGTAAGTGAAGACCTCTAAATGGAGGAGTTACATAAAGGATAGGGTGTTGCATGTTACTCCCAGTGATAGGGTGGCCCTACCCCCCTTTCAAAATGAAGGAGGGTCAGAGATGTCGACATCCAGGTCATTTCAAGCATTAATAAGGTCAACCCCCTTATCTAGCAGTTACAAACTACCCAAGCTAAGTATAGTATTTGGTAACTTCTGATTGACTCTAAAGATCATTAAAGAGCCTGATTGAGAAACTAACAAACATAGAGGTGACACCATCTACTTCCTTGGTCGATATGTTTTTAGTCACTAGGGGATCCTCCCCCGATCATCTTGAATCCATTATGTTTTTTCCATCTGATCTCCCAGCCGAAGGGAACAAGCATAACAAGGCACTTTTCAATAAAGTGCAAATCTTTGATCGTTCTATCCTGTGTGTTATGGTGGATGATGGTTCCGCCCTTAATCTCTATCCTTCTGAGATACTTCCTCACTTGAGGCTAGATGAATCCATGTTGGAGAAATCCAATACTATTATAAGAGAATAGGACGACACAAAGAGAAGTGTGATTGGAGTTTTTGAGGCTGAGGTTACGATTGGGAAGGTGAAGTCCAAAGTTTTATTCATTGTCTGCGATATTACTGTCACTTACTCATTGTTGCTTGGTCACCCTTGGCTACATGCATTAGGAGATGTCCCTTCCACAGTCCACTAGAAAGATAGGCTCATTCATAATGGTAAGCTCGTGGCATTTAAAGCTGATGAACCATTAGTTGTAGTGGTTGTGGAAGCCAAAGAAAAAGAGTTGAGGGTGGCTATAGCCCACCAAGAGTCAAAGTGGATGGTTAAGGGGTACGTAACAATTAAAATTGAAAAGATTATGATTAAGCAAGGTTACATGAAAGGAAAAGGGCTTGGGAAAAATCTTCAAGGCATGCAGGAGCCCATCAAACCTATATCGTGGCCATTAAGACTTGATTTGGGAAATAGCCCAAGTGCTAGGAAATCCAAACCCCATTCATGCCTGATGATAGGGGTTGAGGTTAAGATAAAGATGTTCATAGGGATGAAAGAACTTGTCAAGATAAAGGGGAAAGAAGATTCCTGGTTTTGAGATCTTAATTGATGTGTACGACTTCAAGAATGGTTGTATGATTGAGTCTTCAATTTTTATGGAAGTATATGGGAATGTGTAAGGTGAAGAAATTAGTGAGGCAGTCGACTCTATCACCAAAGCCCTAGCTACACTCATGACAAAGAATTGGAAGGGAAATGAGGAAGGCATTCCTGTTAGTAAGGCTATAAGGAATCTAGCAAGGGTTATTGCCAAAGAAGCTAGCAAGAACTTCAAAGCCGAGACTACTAGTTGGAGTAACAGTGTTGCCAAGGCTAACCAATAAGACCCCCAACCTATGGAGGATGATTCAAATGATGTAATTTTTAATGTCGAAATCATTTTTTTATGCGAACAATGCCGCTTATAAGGCATATCATGAATAAATTGATGCATTTTCATTCACATTTTTATTTGAGTATTTCACTTTGAAAACATCATGCACTCACAACAACAACATTCTTTAAGATACCACCATCTTTATTAATGAAGTTGACTTTGAGTATATTAAAATGGTATTAAAATCCAGTGGTTAAAACTTACCACCAAAAAGAGAGATAAAAATTTCTCACCATACATGATAAACTTAAGTCTTTGCTCATCTTTCTTCATGAGGGAGGAAAAGAGGATACACATCATCAAGAAACAAGACCAAGAACACCAAAAGAGACAAGGAAAGTAGGCCTAAGAACCACACCAATCTAAAAGTAATCCAAGCCTAAGAACCCAATCCAATGCTCTTCTAAAACCTTCAAAAGAGAAAAAGACCCAATGTTCTTCCAAAACCTTAAGAAGGAATATCCAACTTCCAGTGAATGGGCATTTCTTATCAAAATAGGTTCTTTCAAATCCTACATTTCGCCTAGATTGTCCCTCCAAAAATGCTTTCTCCATTTATTCCAAAGGCAGAAGTCCCTCAACCTTGCACAATAGTCTCAAACCTTCCACTTAATAAGATGATCTCATTCTTTCACAAGGGGGAGAACTTAACTCAGAACCCTATCTTTCAGAAGGGAAGAACAAGTCTCTATCAGCATTAAAGGGAAGAAGCTCAAGCCACTTGACCATCTACAGATGTACCAGCAGCACATGGCTCAAGCCTACAACAATAGAGTTAGATACCTAAAGCAACCTCTCAAGGAGGGTGATCTAATTCTCAAATAACTACACCAAGTCAACACAGATGCTAGGGGCAATTTAAGGCCTAATTAGGAAGGACCATTTGTGATTAAGAAGGTCCTTAGCAAGGGAGGAATCAAACTCATGGATATGGATGGAAATGAATTCGTGAATCCAGTAAATCAAGATAGGCTTAAGCGTTATCATATCTAGGCAAAAAGAACTAAATCATAGGAAAGCAGCAAAAATAATAAAAGAAATAAAGAATGAATCACCCAGTGAGTGGTCTTCTAATGCTCGAGCAAAAATTAGGGTACAACCCGTTGGTTAGTATTCCACAAATCAGTCAGCCAAAAGTTAGGGTACTCCAATGCAAATTAAGCCTGCTAAGTTAAAAACCCAAAAAGGGCAGCTTAGTCAAAACTTAGGGCATCAAGAGAAAAATGTCAGTTGCTTTCTGGAAAATCTATAAAAGGACTAGTAGGCAGTAGGAGTTAACCATTAGAAATTACTAATATTGCCTATGTACTCAAAATTAATCTCAACAATGAACATGCTATGATTTTGGTAAGAATTCTGGTCTTATCAATGCATGCATGTCTTTAGGTGAAATAATCGCAAGTATGTGAACTTCAATAAATAAAGAATGAATCACCCAGTGAGTGGTCATCTACTGCTCGGGCAAAAATTAGGGTGCAACCCGTTGATCGGTATTCCGTAAATCAGTCAGGCAAAATTTAGGGTACTCCAACACAAATTAAGCCTGGTAAGTTAAAAACACAAAATGGGCAGCTCAGTCAAAAGTTAGGGCATTAGGAGAAAAATGTTAGTTGCTTTCTGGAAAATCTGTAAAAGGACTAGTAGGCAGTAGGAGTTAACCATTAGAAATTACTACCATTGCATATATACTCAAAATTAATCTCATCAATGAACATGTTATGATTTTGCTAAGAATTCTGGTCTTATCAATGCATGCATGTCTTTAGATGAAATAATCGCAAGTATGTGAACTTCAGTTTTTCTCTACATTTTGTGCTCTTTGTTGTTATCTTTACTGCGTGCATGTTATCCAACAAAAGACAGAAAAAAATAATAATAAGACACAAAATAAACAAGTTTTATGCAAAAAATTGAACCTTCTACTGGATTGAAAACCCGAAAAGGGCAATCCAATCAGAAGTTAAGTTGAAAGAAAAAGAAAGAAAGAGTGTGAGCACGGGCTTTTCGGTGTCCCATGGAATGATGATGACTTTTTGCTCTAACCTTTTACGGACTAGTTCTTCTATTATTTTAGGGTTGAATCAAGTTTAGAAAGTACCTTTTTGATCGTTTTGGATCTTTGACCGTACTTAAAAATCATTAAAAATGCATTTAAAATTTAACTATAATATGTCTCTTGTGCATAGAAAATTGTTTTGCAATTTTTTCTTAAACACGATCTTTTTCTGGAAGTCTCGTTATTTTTCCTAGATTCTAGACTCTCTAAGGTTTCCAAAATGTTAAGAATAGCTTTAATCAGATAACCATGGTGAAAGCTATGAATTTTCAAAGTTCAAAATCCCTAATATCCAAAGTGCAGTTTTTTCCACTCCCCTCGCCGGCCAGAGTTGCCACTGCCGCCGACGGCAGTGGCAGGCCCTCCGACAGTGGCAGTGAATGCCACCATAATGACCACCCCCATTTTGGCCACCCTGCGCCACTAGGGTAGCTTTGGCCACTAGCCTAGTGGCCTCTGCCACCATAGCTATGGCGGAGGCTGCCATAGCTATAGCGGCGGTCGCTATAACAATAGTGGCCACCAGCGCACGGCCTACCACAAGCCGTGCCCCTCATTTCCTTCTCTTTCTTCATGATTGATTGAGTACTTTTCCCCAAAAATTCATCAAGTCACTGGTTTTTGTGAGTGAGAAATGTTTCAACCCATCTAAGAGAGAGAATCCAGAATTTTTCTCAGACATTTTGAATTCAAAAGGGATTTTTGGAGAGAAAATCAAGAATAAGAGAGAGAAAGGAAAGAACTAGAGAGAGAGAATGCTTAAGATAAGCATAGAATTTGGGTTTAATCTCTTCTAATCTCGATTCTTAGTTGTTCTTTAGCTTAATCTCATAGCTTAAACATTAAAATAGATTAAAAATCATAGATTAAAATGAATTAAATAGGTTTTTAGTGATTTTTCTCAAATACTACCTAAAATTCGTCACTAATCAATCACTGATCCCGCTATAATTTCTATCACTATTTCTTTTAAAAATCATCAAAACTATCTCGCCAAGGGTTGATTCGAGTCTCCAGAGATAGATTCACGGCCTAAAGGTATCAAAACTGAGTTCCATTATCTATTTACTTATTTTTATTGCATTTGGTTGCTAATTTGGTGATTTTGGGGTCTGTTACCCCCTTGTTTTGTCGGTGTTCTTACAAAATCCACAGAGAATGGGCAGGCCTCTATAGGGACAGCCTTCGCCGCTATCCTTATAGCCTTGACCTCCAACCCTATGGAGGCGAAGACTATAGCTATAGCGGCGAACTCTATCCCTATAGAGGCCCCGCTACTTTTTGCAATTTTTAGGTATTTCCTACTCTAAATCCATAGAATCAACATTGTTTGTGTGGTTGAAGTCTAGATCTATTGAAATAATGATTGATTACGACTTAAAACTCCGATGATTTTGAGTTGATGGACGTAAAAACACCTGGTTCCCCCTTAAAAGAAAATTTTGACTGCAAGGCTGTAGTTACAGCCTTGACCACCGCTGCTATAGCCTTGGCCGCTACAGCATTATCTATCAAAGCTTTATTTCTTATGCCTCTTGAATCCATCGCATAGTTAGATACTAGGTTAAGGTACCATTATCTCACCCCATATAGCTCACTTGTATACCTCATTCCCGCCAGGAATTGGGGATATTTGTGGGTGGATCACTCATTTCAACCAATGCCCGATTGCCACAATAGCACTCATTTGAGGAGTGGTTGAGTTACTCGAAATCAAGGTAAACGAGACCTTCTACAGTATTGTGCTGCAATACCAGCAGTTTGAGACCATGAACCGTTTTAGATAAAGCAATAGCAACTTTTGCTTAGGAAATCACCAAAATACACATTATTTAGACGCATACTCAATTCGTTGGCGTTTGAGTAAACCCCATATTTTTTTGAACGGCTTCGTATGGGAGTCATAAGGTTGGATGAGGTTCATTTTTTGCGAGCTATTTGTATTGTGCTCATTCATACACACCTCATGCATAAGCCGTCTGTGCCTGACTTCTATTTTATTCTTTCACTTACCTCTACTCTCCCTCGCTTGAAGGGAGAAATTAATAAAATGATTGAGATCATTTAAGTCCTAATGAATCATATCTAGCTTGCTAGGCATAGTGAGGGATTCACACGTCTCACATATTTTGGGGTTAAGCCTCGCATCATAAGCCTTTCTACTCTCTATCCCTCTAAACCACCAATGTACATGACATTCATCACTCAAATTATTGTGATATCATTCATCTCATTCATGGTTCATTTTAGGCTGATCATCTTTTGGTTTTAGAGAGCCAGGTCAAGACATCACTACTACCTTAGTCCAGGTTTGCTTGATCACCATTTGGATTACCGTCCTTTCTGTTCAAGATCAACTTCCAAATTCGATAAGTTAATCATATTAAGGTTTCCATCTAATGATACTTTAAGTGAAGGTCCACCTCATTATATGTCTCCTCCTTTGTCCATTCAGAATCAGCAATCCCTTAGCTCCGAGATTGCTAATGCTATGACAGTTTTCCTCCAATCCTATCAGTTTCAAGATGTAATTTGGGGGCAGGTCCAAGACTCACTCTACACATTTTTAGGGGAAGTTAGGGAGGTTCAAAAGATTTCGGGAATTGGAATTCAAGCTCAAGTATAGCTAGGGGAAGCTCAGAATGTTCAATCATTAGTTGGTTAAATTCCTGTGACTCAATCGTTATTTCAACCATTTCAACCTACACAACCACCACAACCAGCTCCGAGCCCATTTCAATTTGGTTATAGTATTACACAGCCTCTGTTGTCCATGTTCACCAATTCAACTCAAGCTTCAAGCCCCACTACCAAGCCTAACTTTCTCACTAGCATGAATCAGATTTAGTTGACCCCAATAACACCAAATCAGTTTTAGCCACCTAAATCAGTTCAACCCATCCAATTACAATCGAGTTCATTCTAACCTGGTTTGAATTTAGCCCAACCACAATTAAATATCACTCCCCCAAGCTTTGCTTTATCAAACCAAGACCCAAAGCTGACCGCTCATGGTCCGACCTTTTTGGGTGACCTTGCATCTCACATGACCATGCCTTCTAGCAGATTCATGTCATCTCTAATTCCTCGATCATCCTTTGATCCTCTCGAACTAGATTTGTTGTGGCTCCAAGAGGAACCACTTACCCACATAACCCCTTCAATTCTAATCTACGGGTTAGTTCTCATATGGATACCTCATCTCTTGCTTCACCATTCTAGTTTGTCACAACCCCTCCATCTTGCAACCATGTCATGTAATCTTTGGGCATGACACCTGAAGTTAGAGCTGTTGGATATGATGTATGCCCTTCAGGCAATTAGGGCAATATATCTTAATTATGTACTAGTACAAATATTTTGTTTGATCAATAAAGGCATTTAAATATTTTGTTTATATCGATGTGTTTGTATATATAATGTGGTTGGTTAAAATACACTCATTGATGTAAGTATACAAAAGTCCTTGACATATCATAGCATGAAGTTAGAGAAATTATATTTGGACTATATTTGTTGGAACCTGCTTCATGTGCAATTAGGATTATGTCTAAACTATCCCTAGTCTTAGTTTCATCAAAAAAGGATATTAATAAAGAGGAAAGACTAGCATGTGGTCAACTTTCTCAGAAAGGGTCCAAGCAGTCAATCTCCTAAGGACTGAAGGTGGTGCCTTAAGTTTGACACATGGATATATCTGGGAGATATATTAGAGACTGCAGTAAGATAAACACTTGGTGTATATATATCAATGTGTTAGTGTTTATCTTCATGCGATAAGCTATGTGAATATCCTCATACTTGAGATACTAATTACCTTGTGTGGTATTGTTGCTATACTTTGGGTCATTTCTACACACTCATTAATTTAGGGTGATAAGGGTATAATGATGATAGCACGTTGGTAAGCTGAGTAGTCGAAAAGAATCCATCGCTTTAGATATATTGAGGAGTTATTCCTGGCCACTTGTTAAAGTGATAATTACTATAAACCTCTAATCAGAGTATGTGTTTGATAGAAATTGTTTCTAGTCAAGCACATTATGGTAAAAGGAAATATACTTCGGTAACAAGTTAATAACTAGGATAGCTTGGAGTAAACTTGCTATTAGTGGATTAACACTTTAACTAAAGCCTATAAAAGAGATGGTACTAATATTAAAGAATGGAAGGAGTTCATCGCATTGGATAACTATTGCATTAACCGGGATTAAGTAATAAGCATAAATCACATTGCGAGTAATAGGGGATGATAGACCCTTGCTAGAGGTGTACTACAGTCGTTTTAGGTAATCAAGTTCTATTCACAGTCTAGAACATCAAACCCATGGTTCCATTAGACCAAGGGTTCGTTAAACCTTAACAACTCAATACTTTAGGATCCTATAAGGTCACACACATTTGACTTTCATCGGACTGAGTAAAGAATTAATAGATTTATTCTATAATAAAAATATAACATTATAATACTTTGATTATTATTTAATTATTCAAAAGATGATTGGATCATTTTTGAATAAGCCAGGAATTTTATTTTTGATCGGAAACTAATTTATTAGGGTCATAAAATAAATGTTTGATTAAATTAGAGAAAGGGGTAGAACTGCAAAAACCAAGGGTTGGACCCTTCGCGAATAGGACCCACAAACCAGTTGGCTTTGTAGGCCTATGCAGGCCCACACAAGTGCTAAAGCACTCGTGGCCTGCATGCAGCGCAAGCTAGGCTTGTGTTGGACTGTAGCAAGGCCACCTACGAGCTAGGCTTGCTGGATATCCTGCAAGGCCCAGCTCATAGGTTAAGGTAGGCTCACAAGAGCCTGCTTTATATAGCCTTTACCACCTGTGAGCTGGGGTCATGGGAGAGCCCACGAGGCCTAGCTTGTGGGATAAGGTAGGCTCGTGAGAGCCTGCCTTGTGTTGTAAATGACCCAACTTTTGGAGCAAGTGGGGTCAGCATGGGCAGCACGTAGATCCTATAGGATCCGCATGTTTGCCAAGGGTCGGATGGGGTTTTTCCCCATCCCAAATTAAATGCAGGAGCCCTAACTCCCTCTATAAATTGAGCCCCTTTTCCCTATTGTTTAACAAACTAAATCAAGTTGTGAATCCTACAAGTAAGGTAAAGTTGAGCAATATATTTTCGGGTGGGATTTAGAGTAACCTAGCAGCTACACAACGTTCTTTGGTTCTGTTCTCATTGGAATGTTTTGGTTGTTGGGGTTTGTGTGGATACTCATAGAGGTTATCCTACACTTGGAGGCTTGTGCAAGGAGGTTCTGCTAAAGCTCGCTTCAACTAATATGTTCTAATTTTCTCTTTTAATTATTATGTCTTTTCTTTTAAGCATTTTAGACTTAATAATTATGCTTAGTTTATTTTGCATGCTTAGTTTATTTTATACTTGGGATATAGCTTAGAGTTATAACATGCTTAGGATATAGCTTAGAGGTATAACATGCTTAGGTTATAGCTTACAGTTATAACATGCTTAGTATAAAATATATCTGCTATGATGTAATTTAGAATTATGGTATGCCTAGCCCTTTACATGGTAACCTAGGCACAGAATTATTTAGTTAAGACTTTATTTAGATTATATGCATCTAATAGGAGTTTCTGGGGATAGGGACAAAATTTTGATTTTTCGCCATGCTTGTTATGTATGTTCAATTTGACTATCAGTTCTCAACAGTGGTATTAGAGCCTACCTATTTAGTGAATAATTAAGTTAGAAGCGAACTAAATATTATTTTCTATTTAAAATGATAATTGTTTACTTAATTGTTTGGAACAATAGATATGAACTTGTGCCTTCCATTTCAAGGTTAGAAAAAGTTTATGAATAATTTTGAATAAGTCTGCTCAACTTACTCAAATTATTCAAGTTTCAATAATTTATTTAAATTACGTGGGTTATAGATGCTTTCAATTTACATGAATTGAAAGAACGAAATTTATTAGTCAAGAGAATCCATTGGTATTCGAGTGTATGCTCCGTATTTGTTCTGGCTGAGGATTGGACATGGTGTCTGCTCACTTCAAGGGCACCTCTCCAACCTGGGAACCTATATCGGTGCAGCTTGAATTGACCAACCGGGGGATTAAATATGGACTAATTTATCTCTAGTATATAAGATGGTGCTTATATATGTTTCTATAACAAAGTAAAAAAAAATTAAATTTATTGAATAAAAAGCTTAAAGGAAACGCAATATAAATACAACAAATAAAAGTGTTAATTATTTTCGATATAATCTAGGTTGATGGAATAATTATAATAAAGAGCTTGAACCCACATAAGGTTGGACCTTGTAAATTAATTCTAAAATTCCCTAAATTAATATAAGTTGTTATAAATATGTCCATCTAATAAAATCCTAGATCGGGGGAGACCTTTAACACCAATAAAATCTCGAAGTTAATATATTAAGGCAAGTTATAGTCTTCCTTAGTCAAATTTATAATTCGGTCCCTTTCGGCTATCAAAGAGCTACGCAAAGCATTCCTTCTAGTCCATATTGATTGGTTGTAAAGTTTGGGATAGGGTCTGTCTTAACGGAACTGGGGTAGTCCACCATAAAATTGGGGGCTATGCCCAGATCTGAGACATATTCAAGGAGTTGGTAATATAAGAGCACATGTCCCTAAGTATTAGGGAACTGGAATGAATTAGCAATTGCATACGATTCAAATGGAATGGGATTCCAACTATAACTTACTGTTGTGACTTGACTCATAAAATTGGGAGTTATAATAGACTAGTTATAGATGCTACCTACTAGGCGATTTAGCTGAGCTAAAATTACTGAATTCATTAGAATGGGCTATTGTAAATTTCGAAGAAAATAGTAGGACAAATGTATTTAATTAAGAGTCCTTATATTAAATGCATATACTTAAACAAATATCTAAACTTCTTTTCTTTTCTTGTATCTTAGGTTGAAAATGACTTCCAAGGTTAATCTCTATATGTTACTTGACACAAAATTGAATGGCTCGAACATTTTTTATTGGTTCCGAGCTGTGAGAATAATTCTCAAATTTGAGGGAATGACCTGTGTTCTAAGTGAAATTTTCCCCATTGAACTTGATGTTGAGGATCATGTGCAACATTAGGCATGGTTGAGGCACATGAAAGATTGTGAGACTGACATGTGTATCACATTGGGGTCCATGAATCCTGAGCTTCAGGAACAACATGAGAACATGCCCTTGGAGGACATGTTTCTCCATCTTGAAGAGCCCTTTTCGAAGCGGGAAAGGACAGAGAGGTATGAGACCTCCAACCTCCTTTTTAGAACTAATTTACAGGCTAGCACCACTGCCTCTCAACATGTACTAAAACTCTTAGGATACCTTGAGAAGCTAAATCAATTGGGATTCAAGATGAATCATGACTTGCGCATTGACCTTGTGTTGATGTCCTTGACAGATAGTTATTCAGGGTTCGTGACTAACTATTACATGAACAAGATTAATTCCACTATTACTGAATTAATCAACATGTTGAAAACAATAGAACCTCAGATCAAGAAATATTAGAACCTCTATTATTGGTTGAGAAAGGCAAGGCTTCTAAGAAAAGGAAGCAGGCACTAGGTGCCAAGAAAAGAATCAGTAAGAAGAAGAAAGAAAAGAAGACATCTAACCATGTTTGCTTCTAATGTGGGAAACTGGGACATTGGAAGAGGGATTGCAAAGCTCCTGCTTCTGAGCATTTGAAGAAGAAGCCTATAGAGGCATCTACTTTAGGTATATTTTTAATTGAAAACTTTTCTACTTTTCCTCGTGAATCCACTTGGGTATTAGATACTGGTTGTGGTTCTCATATCTGTACTTCTTTGCAGGGACTAAGGAATAATAGAAGACTTGTAAAAGGGGATAGGAAGCTTGCATCTTATTTTGCTAGGTGGACTTGTTTTAGTTTTGAATAATTGTTACTACATTCCAACGGTTACTAAGAATATTGTATCGGTTGCGTATTTAGAAGCAGAAGGATTTGAAATTTTATTTTTGAATAGTAATCGTCAGATTCGCTTGAATAATGTTCTTTATGGTTATAGGATGTTGAATGGTGGCATTTATGTTCTTGATACTAAAACAAAAGTTTTTAATATAAACAATGTGAAGAAATTTAAATTAGTTATTTGAGACTTCCTTCTACTTATAGCATTGTTGTTTAGGCTACATAAACAAATATCGATTAACCAAGTTGCATAAGCGTGGAGTCTTAGGCCCAATAGACTTGGAGTCTTATGGTGATAGCAAACCTTGTTTAAGAGGAAGAATGACAAGTTGCCCTTTCAAGGAAAGGGTGAATGGGCCACGAGTACATTGGAACTTATACGTACTAATGTATGTGGTCCAATGAGTGTTCAAGCACTAGGAGCATACTCCTACTTCATAACCTTTACTGATGATTATTAACGATATGGTTATTTGTACCTAATGAAGCACAAGTCTAAAAGTTTTGAAAAGTTCAAACTATTCAGAGCTGGAGTAGAGAAACAGCTTGAGAAAAGTATCATAACACTTCGATCGGATTGAGGTGGAGAATACTTAAGTCAGGAGTTTTAGGATTATCTAAAGGAAAATTGGATAGTTCCCTAGTAGACCCCTCCTTATATGCCCCAACACAATAGAGTGCCAGAAAGGAGGAATCAAACTTTATTAGATATGGTTCAGTCCATGAAAAACCTTGCAGATCTCAGTAAATCCTTTTTTGGGACATGCACTAGAGAGCGCAGTTTATATATTAAATAGAGTTCCCTCTAAATTGGTTAATTTTACACCTTACGAAAGATGGTGTAATAAAAAGCCATCCATAAGTCCTTTAAGGTTATGGGGTCATCCTGCTATGGTAAAGAGTATAGCGTCAGATAAGATGAACACCAAATATGACAACTGTCTATTCATTGGATATCCAAAGGAAATAATTGGATATCTATTTTATCAAACCAAAGTACAATAGGTATTTGTGTCTCAAAATGCTCACTTTTTAGAAAAGGAACACTTACTTGCTAAAGTCAGTAGGAGCAATATTGAACTGGAAGTTCAAGAAGAAGAAATAGACAATCAACTGATTGACCCCATTCTAGATACACAAGAAAGTGTGATCCAAGAACAACATGTCAAAACACAATCATTGCAAAGATCAAGTAGTGTTCACAAAGGTCCAGATAGATATGGTTTTATCATCACTGATGATAAGGAACTATATCTCATGGAGGATGATGAACCAAGGACATATGATGAGGCAATGAAAAGCTCAGATACTAATAAAAGACTGAAAGCCATGAAATTATTCCTTGTTTGAGAACCGAGTTTGGAATTTGGTTGATGCACCACAAGAGGTTAGAATGATTGGGTGCAAGTGGGTCTTCAAGAAGAAGACTGACATGGACGGTAATGTAATTGCCTATAAATCGGGGTTGCTTATGAAAGGTTATAGCCAACTTGATGGTATCGACTATGATAAAACTTTCTCGCTGGTGGCCATCCTTAAATCCATAAGGATACTCCTTGCCATTACTACTAATTACGATTATGAGATCTGGCAAATGGGATTTAAAACAGCATTCCTGAATAGGGATTTAGACCGGGATTGTACATGATATAACCTTAGGGTTTTACATCTCAGAATGGCTCGAAGGTATGCAAACTATAAAGATCCATTTATGGACTTAAGCAGGCATCCAGGAGTTGGAATATGAGGTTTGATCAAACAATCCGTGAACTGGATTTCTGTCCAAATGTTAATGAGCCTTGTGCTTACAAGAAGGTTAGTGGGAGTGCAGTCATTTTCTAAGTATTGTATGTCGATGACATTCTACTAAAAGGAAACGATATTTTTCTTCTTCAAAATGTTAAAGTATGGTTGTCAAGAAAATTCTCCATGAAAGACCTTGGTGAAGCAGCATTTATACTAGGTATAAAGATCTATAGGGATAGATCCAAAAAGCTGTTAGGTCTTTCTCAAAGTACATATATAGTCTATGTGTTGAAGAGGTTCAACCTTGAGCATTTGAAGAAAGGTTATTTCCCGAGGACAAAGGGGATCAACCTATCTAAGGCTGAGTGTTTGAAGATAGCTTAGGAGAGAATGTGTATGAAGGATATACCCTGTGCATCCATGATAGGATCCATCATGTATGATATGATATGTACTAGACCAGATGTCTCTCAATCTTTGAGCTTTACGAGCAGATATCAGTCAGATCCAGGTGAAAATCACTAGATGGCCGTTAAGGCAATTCTTAAGTACTTAAGAAGGACTAAAGATGAGTTCGTGATTTATGGAGAAGGTAACCTCATAATTAGAGGTTACACTGACATGAGTTTTCAATCTGACAAGGATGACTTTAAGTCTCAGTCAGGTTTTGTGTATGTGTTAAATGGAGGGGTGGTGTGCTAGAAGAGTTCCAAGCCAGAAACTACAGCTGATTCAACCATGGAATCTGAATACATTGTTGCATACAAAGAAGCCAAAGAAGTTATCTAGTTAAAGGGATTTATTGGTGATCTCGGTGTAGTGCTTGAGTCTATTCATCCAGTTACTTTGTATTGTGATAACAATGGTGCTATACCTCGGGCAAAGGAAGCACGGTCTCATTAGAAAAATAGACATATATCTAGAAAGTATCATATAGTTAGGGAGATTGTTGATGCTAAGATAATAAGACTAGAATATGTACCCACTAATCAGAACCTCGTGGATGGTCTAACAAAGCCATTGACTCAAGTCAAGCATTACCAGCATGTTAAAGCATATGGATTAAGACATATGGCTAATTGGCCTTAGTGCAAGTGGGATCTTGTTTGATATGATGTATGCCCTTAAGGCAATTAGTGCGATATATCTTAATTATGTAACGATACGAATATTTTGTTTGATCAATAAAGGAATTTAAATCTTTTGTTTATATCGATGTGTTTGTATATATATTATTGCTGGTTAAAATATATTCATTGATGTAAGTATACAAAAGTCCTTGACATATCATAGCATGAACTCAGAGAAATTATAGTTGCACTATATTTGCTGGAACCTGCTTTATATGCAATTATGATTATGTTAAACTATCCCTAGTCATGGTTTCATCAAGAAAGGATATTGATGAAGCGAAAAGACTAACATGTTGTCAACTTTCTTAGAAAGGGTTCAAGTAGTCAATCTCCTAAGGGCTGAAGGTGGTGCCTTAAGTTTGACACATGGATATATTTTGGAGATATATTGGAGACCGCAGTAAGATAAACCCTTGATGTATATATATCAATGTTTTAGTGTTTATCTTCATGCAATAAGCTATGCGAATATCCTCATACTTGAGATACTAGTTACCTTGTGTGGTAGTATTGCTATACTTTGGTTCATTCCTACACACTCAGTAATTTAGGGTGTTATAGTTGATTACGGGTATAGTGATGACAACATGTTGGTAAGCTTGTGTGGTACAATAGTGTGCTTGACTAGAAACCATTTCTATCAAACATATACTCATTAATTAAGGAGTTGTACCTGGCCACTTGTTGAAGTGATGATTGCTATAAACCTCTGATCAGAGTATATGTTTGATAGAAATGGTTTCTAGTCAAGCATACTATTGTAAAAGGCAATATAGTACTTCGGTAACAAGTTAATAATTGGGATAGCTTAGAGCAACCTTGCTATTACTGGGTTAACACTTTAACCGAACCCTATAAACTAGATGGTACTAATATTAAAGAATGGAAGGAGTTTATCCCATTGGACAATTATTGCATTAACGGGATTAAGTCATAAGCAGAAATGACGTTCTGAGTAATGGGGGATGGTAGACCCTTGCTAGAGGCATACTACAGTCATTGATGGTAATCGAGTTCTATTCACAGTCTAGAACATCAAGCCAATGGTTCCATTAAAACAAGGGTTGGTTAAACCTTAACAGCTCAATACTTTGGGATCCTATAAGGTCACACACATTGGACTTTCATCGGACTAAGTAAAGAATTAATAGATTTATTCTATCATGAAAATATAACATAATAGTAATTGCATAATAATAATTGGATTATTATTTAATTATTCAAAAGATGATTGGATCATTTTTTAATAAGCCAAGGAATTTTATTTTTTACCGGAAACTAATTTATTAGGGTCATAAAATAAATGTTTGATTAAATTGGAGAAAAGGCTAGAACTGTAAAAATCGAGGGTTGGACCCTTCACGAATAGGACACGCAAACCAGGAGGCTTTATGGGCCTACATGAGCCCACACGAGTGCCAAAGCATAAGTGGGCTCCAGGTGGCGCAAGCTAGGCTTGCACTAGCCTGCAGCAAGGCCACCTATGAGCTGGGCTTGAGGGAGAACCGATGAGGGCCAGCCTGCAGGACAAGGCAGGCTCGGAATAGCCTACCTTGTGCAGCCTTTGCACCTGCGAGGTGGGCTCACGGGAGAGCCCATGAGGCCCAGCCTATAGGACATGGCAGGCTCGTAATAGCCTGCCTTGTGTGGCAAAGGACTTGACTTACGTAGCAAGTTAGATCAGTGTGGCCAGCTCCTGGATCCTATAGGATCCGTGTGTTTGCCAAAGGCGGGATGGGGCATTAAATTCGGGGAGCCCTAGCTCCCCCTATAAATTGAGCCCTTTGTCTCCATTGTTTAACACACCAACTTAAGTTGTGAATCCTACGAGTAAGGTAGACTTGAGTAATATATTTTTAGGTGGGATTTAGAGTAGCCTAGAAGCTACTCAAGGTTCTTTGGTTCTTCCTCATTGGGAGGTTTTGGTTGGTGGGGTTTGTGTGGATACCCATAGAGGCTATCCTACACTTAGAGGCTTATGCAAGGAGGTTCTGTTAAAGCACGCTTCAATTGGTATGTTACAATTTTATCTTTTAAGTAATAAGTCTTTTCTTTTAAGCTTTTTAGACTTAATAATTATGCTTAGGTTATTTTGCATGCTTAGTTTATTTAATACTTAGGTTATAGCTTAGAGTTAATACATGCTTAGGTTATAGCTTAGAGTTATAACATGCTTAGTATAAATATATCTGCTAGGATGTAATTTAGAATTATGGTATTCCTAGCACTTTGCATGCTAACCTACATAGAGAATTATTTAGTTGAGGCTTTACTTAATTTATATGCATCTAATAGGAGTTTCTGGGGACATGGACAAAATTTTGATTTTCTGCCATGCCTATTATGTATGTTCAATTTGACTGTCAGTTTCCAATAGTGGTATCAGAACCTGCCTATTTAGTGCATAATAAGAAATGATCTAAATATCATTTTCTATTTGAAATGATAATTGTTTATTTAATTAGTTGAATCAATATATATGAACTTTTGCCTTTCATTTCAAGGTTAGAAAAAGGTTATGAATAATTTTTAATAAGCCTGCTAAACTTACTCAAATTATACAAGTTTCAATAATTATTTATATTACGTGGGTTAGAGTTGCTTTCAGTTTACATGAATTGAAAGAACAAAATTTATTAGTCCAAGAGAATCCATTGGTCTTCGAGTGTGTGCCCGTATTTATTCTAACTATGGATTGGACTTGGTGTCTACTGACTTCAAGGGCACCTCCTACCAGGGAAACTATATCGGCGCAGATTGAATTGACCAACCGGGGGATTAAGTATAGACTAACAAAGTAAAAAAAATTAAATTTGTTGAATAAAAGCCTAAAGGAAATGCAATATAAATATAACAAATAAAAGTGTTAATTATTTTGCATATAATCTAGGTTGATGGAATAATTATAATAAAGAGCTTGAACCCACCTATGGTTGGTCCTTATAAATTAATTTTAAAATTCCCTGAATTAATATAAGTTATTATGAATATGTTCATCTAATAAAATCCTAGATTGGGTGAGACCTTTAACACCAATAAAATCCCAAAGTCAATATATTAAGGCAAGTTATGGTCTTCCTTACTCAAATTTATAATACGGTCTCTTTTGGCTCTCAAAGTGCTACACAAAGCGTTCCTTCTAGTCCACAATGATTGGTTAAAAAGTTTGGGATAGGGTCTGCATTAACAGAACTGGGGTAGTCCACCCTAAATCTGGGGGCTAGGCCCAGATCTGAGACATATTCAAGGAGATACTAATATAAGAGCACCCGTCCCTAAGGATTAGGGAACTTAATGAATTAGCAATTGCATATTATGCAAATGGAATGGGATTCCAAATATAACTTACTATTATGACTTGACTCATAAAATTAGGAGTTAAAATAGACTAGTTATAGATGCTACCTACTAGGAGATTTAGCTGGGCTAAAATTCCCAAATTCAATAGAATGGGCTATTGTAAATTTTGAAGAAAATAATAGGACAAATGTATTTAATTAAAAGTCCTTATATTACATGCATGTACTTAAATTAATATCTAAACTCCTTTTCTTTTCTTTTATCTTAGGTTGAAAATGACTTCCAATATTAATCTCTGTATATTACTTGTCACAAAATTGAATGGCTTGAACTTTTTATTGGTTCGAAGCTTTGTGAATAATTCTCAGATCCGAGGGAATTGTCCATATTCTAAGTGAAATTTTCCTTGTTGAACTTGATGTTAAGGGTCATGTGGAACATGAGGCCTAGTTGAAGCACAGGAAAGATCGTGAGACTGCCATGTGCATCATATTGGGGTCCATGAATCTTGAGCTTCAGAAACAACATGAGAACATGCCCTTCGAGGACATGGTTCTCCATCTTCAAGAACTCTTTTTGGAGCGGGGAAGGATAGAGAGGTATGAGACCTCCAAGCTCCTTTTCGGAACTAAGATGTAGGTTATCTCCTCTACCTCTCAGCATGTATTGAAACCCTTAGGATACCTTGAGAATCTGAATCGATTGGGATTTGAGATGAATCATGACTTGAGCATTGACCTTGTGTTGAGGTCCTTAATAGATAGTTATTCGGGCTTTATGACTAACTATTACATGAACAAGATTAATTCCACTATCCCTGAATTAATCAACATGCTAAAAACAGTAGAACCCTAGGTCAAGAAAGATCAGAAACCTCTACTGTTGGTTGGAAAGGCGAGGCTTCTAAGAAAAGGAAGTAGGCACTAGTTGCTAAGAAAAGAATTAGAAAGAAGAAGAAAGAAAAGAAGACATCTAAGTATGTCTGCTTCCAATATGGGAAACCAGAACATTGGAAGAGGGATTGCAAAGCTCCTACTTCTAAACATTTGAAGAAGAAGCCTGCAGAGGCATCTACTTAAGGGATATTTATAATTGAAAACTTTGCTACTTTTCCTCGTGAATCCCCTTTGGTATTATGTACTAGTTCTCATATCTATACTTCTTTGTAGGGACTAAGGAATAGTAGAAGACTTGCAAAATGGGAGATAGACCTGCATGTGGAAATGGAGCCTGAGTTACTGCATTAGTCGTAGGAAGCTTGAATCTTATTTTGCCAAGTGGTCTTGTTTTAGTTTTGAATAACTATTACTACATTCCAAGTGTTACTAAGAATATTGTATCGGTTGCATATTTAGCAGCAGAAGGATTTGAAATTTTAGTTTCAAATATTAATCATCAGATTCGCTTGAATAATGTTCTTCATGTTTATGGGATGTTGAATGGTGGCATTTATGTTTTTGATACTAATATATAATATTTAAATTTAAACAACGTGAAGAAAGTTAAATTAGATAATAAGAATTCCTTAGACTTATGGTATTGTCGTTTAGGCCACATAAACAAATATTGCTTAACCAAGTTGCATAACCACGGAGACTTGGGCCCAATAGACTTGGAGTCTTATGGTGATTACGAACCATGTTTAAGAGGAAAAATGACAAGGTTACCTTTTCGAGGAAAGGGTGAATGGGCCACACGTACATTGGAAGTTATACATACTAATGTTTGTGGTCCAATGAGTGTTCAGGCACTAGGGGATACTCCTACTTCATAACCTTTATTGATGATTATTTGCGATACGGTTATTTGTACTGAATGAAGCACAAGTCTGAAAGTTTTGAAAAGTTCAAACTATTCAGAGCTAAAGTAGAGAAACAGCTTGAGAATTGTATTAAATAACTTCGATCAGATCGAGGTGGAGAATACTTAAGTATAGAGTTTCAAAATTATGTAAAGGAAAAAGGGATAGTTCCCCAGTGGACCCCTCCTTATATGCCCCAACACAATGGAGAGTCAGAAAGGTGGAATCAGACTTTCTTAGATATGGTTTGGCCCAAGATGAGCCATATAGATCTCAGTGATCCTTTTGGGGATATGCACTAGACAACGCAGTTTATGTATTAAACAGAGTGCCTTCTAAATTAGTTGATTTTACACCTTACAAAAGATGGTGTAACAAAAAGCCCTCTTTAATTCACTTAAGAGTCTGGGTTGTCCAGCTATGGTAACATGGATAGCGTTGGATAAGCTGAACACCAAATCTGACAAATGTCTATTCATTGGACATCCAAAGGAAACTATTGGATATCTATTTTATCAACCCGAAGCACAAAAGGTATTTGTGTCTCGGAATGCTCACTTTGTGGAAAAGTAACATTTACTTGAAAAAGTTAGTAGGGGCAATATTGCACTGGAAGTTTAAGAAGAAGAAATAGATAATCAACTGATTGACCCCATTCTAGATACACTAGAAAGTGTGATCCAAGAACAACCTGTCAAAACACAATCATTACAAAGATCAAGTCATGTTCATAAAGGTCCTAATAGATATGGTTTTATCATCACTAATGATATAGAACTATATCTCATGGAGGATGATGAACTAAGGACATATGATAAGGCAATGAAAAGCTCGAATTCTGATAAATGGTTGAAAGCCATGAAATCAAAAATGGATTCCATGTATGAGAACCAAGTTTGGAATTTGGTTGATGCACCGCAAGAGGTTGGACCGATTGGGTGCAAGTGGGTCTTGAAGAAGAAGACTGACATGGACAGTAATGTAATTACCTCTAAAGTAGGGTTGGTTGTGAAAGGTAATAGTCAATGTGAAGGTATCGACTATGATGAAACTATCTCACCGGTGGCCATGCTTAAATCCATAAGGATACTCCTCGCCATTGCTACTCATTACGATTATGAGATCTGGCAAATGGATGTTAAAATAGCATTCCTGAATGGGGATTTAGACAGGGATGTATACATGACATAACTTGAGGGTTTTACATCTTAGAATGGCTCGAAGGTATGCAAGCCATAAAGATCCATTTATGGACATAAGCAGGCATCCAGGAGTTGGAATATGAGGTTTGATCAGATAATCCGTGAACTGGATTTCTGTCCAAACGTTAATGATCCTTGAGCTTACAAGAAGGTTAGTGGGAGTGCAGTCATTTTCTTAGTACTGTATGTTGACGACATTCTACTAACAGGAAATGATATTTCTCTTCTTCAAAATGCTAAAGTATGGTTGTCAAGAAAATTCTCCATGAAAGACCTTGGTGAAGCAGCATTTATACTAGGTATAAAGATCTATAGGGATAGATCCAAGAAGCTGTTGGGTCTTTCTCAAAAAACATATATAGATCATGTGTTGAATAGGTTCAACCTTAAGCATTTGAAGAAAGGTTATCACCTGATGACAAAGGGGATCAGCCTATCTAAGGCTGAGTGTTTGTAGACAGCTTAGGAGAGAATGTGCTTGAAGGATATACCCTATGCATCCGTGATAGGATCCATCATGTGTGCTATGATATGTACTAGACCAGATGTCTCTCAATCTTTGAGCTTTACGAGCAGATATTAGTCAGATCCAGGTGAAAAGCACTAGATGGTCGTCAAGACAATTCTTAAGTACTTAAGAAGGACTAAAGATGAGTTCTTGATTTATGGAGAGGTAACCTTATAATTAGAGGTTACACTAATGCGAGTTTTCAATTTGATAAGGATGACTTTCAGTCTCAATCAGCTTTTGTGTATGTGTTAAATGGAGGGGTGGTATCCTGGAAGAGTTCCAAGCAAGAAACTTCCACTGATTCAACCATGGAATCTGAATACATTGCTACATGCGAAGCAGCAAAAGAAGCTATCTGGTAAAAGGGATTTATTGGTTATCTTGGTGTGGTGCCTTAGTCTGTTGATCCAATTACTTTGTATTGTGATAACAATGGTGCAATAGCTCAAGCAAAGGAACCATGGTCTCATCAGAAAAACAGACATATATCTAGAAAGTACCATATAGTTAGGGAGATGGTTGATGCTAAGATAATAAGACTAGAATGTGTACCCACTGATCAAACCTCGCGGATGGTCTATCGAAGCCATTGACTCAAGCCAAGCATGACCATCATGTTAAAGCATATGGATTAAGACATATGGCTTATTGGCCTTAGTACAGGTAGGATTTTATTGGATATGATGTATGCCCTTATAGCAATTAGGGCGATATATCTTAATTATGTAATGGTACGAATATTTTGTTTGATCAATAAAGGCATTTAAATCTTTTTGTTTATATCGATGTGTTTGTATATATATTATAGCTGGTTAAAATATATTCATTGATGTAAGTATACAAAAGTCCTTGACGTATCATAGGATAAAGTCAGAGAAATTATAGTTGGACTATGTTTGCTGGAACCTAGTTCATGTGCAATTATGATTATGTCTAAACTATCCCTAGTCATGGTTTCATCAAGAAAGGATATTGATGAAGCGGAAAGACTAGCATGTGGTCAACTTTCTTGGAAAGGGTCCAAGCAGTCAATCTCCTAAGGACTAAAGGTGGTGCCTTAAGTTTGACACATGGATATCTCTGGGAGATATATTGGAGACCGCAGTAATATATATACTTGGTGTATATATATCAATGTGTTAGTGTTTATCTTCGTGCAATAAGCTATGCAAATATCCTCATACTTGAGATAATAGTTACCTTGTGTGGTAGTATTGGTATACTTTGGGTCATTTATACACACTCATTAATTTAGGGTGTTACAAGTGATTATGGGTATAATGATGATAACACGTTGGTAAGCTGAGTAGTTGGAAAGAATCCATCACTCTGGATATATTAAGGAGTTGTACCGCTTATTGAAGTGATGATTGCTATAAACCTCTGATCAGAGTGTGTGTTTAATAGAAATGGTTTCTAGTCAAGCACATAATGGTAAAAGGCAATATACTTTGGTAACAAGTTAATAGCTGGGATAGCTTGGAGCAACCTTGCTATTACTGGGTTAACACTTTAACCGAACCCTATAAACTAGATGGTACTAATATTAAAGAATGGAAGGAGTTCATTGCATTGGACAACTATTGCATTAACGGGATTAAGTCATAAGCAGAAATGACATTCCGAGTAATGGGGTATAGTAGACCCTTGCTAGAGGTGTACTACAGTTATTTAAGGTAATCGATTTCTATTCATGGTCTATAACATTGAGCCAATGGTTCTATTAGAACAAGGGTTGGTTAAACCGTAACAGATCAATACTTCGGGATCCTATAAGGTCACAGACATTGGACTTTCGTTAGACTGAGTAAAGAATTAATAGATTTTTTCTGTTATGAAAATATAACATAATAATAATTGGATTATTATTTAATTATTCAAAAGATTATTGGATAATTTTTGAATAAGCCAAGGAATTTTATTTTTGACCGGAAACTAATTTATTAGGGTCACAAAATAAATGTCTGATTAAATTAGAGAAAAGGCTGGAACTTAAAAAATCGAGGGTTGGACCATTTGCAAATAGGATCTGTAAAGCAGGAGGCGTTACTGGCCTATGCAAGCCCACACAAGTGCCGAAGCACTCATGGGCTGCAGGCAGTGCAAGCTAGGCTTGCACTGGCCTATAGCAAGGCCACCCGCAAGCTGGGCTCGGGGGAAATCCCGTGAGGCCCAGCTCGCGGGACAAGGCAGGCTCATAAGGGTCAGCATGGATAGTATGTGGATCCTATCGGATCTGCGTGTTTGCCAAGGGCGAGATGGGGTCATTCCCCATCCCGTATTAAATGCGGGGAGCCCTAACTCCCCCTATAAATTAAGCCCCTTTTCTCCATTGTTTAACACACCAACTTAAGTTGTGAATCCTATGAGTAAGTTAAACTTGAGTAATATATTTTTGGGTGGGATTTAGAGTAGCCTAGTAGCTACTCAAGGTTCTTTGGTTCTTCCTCATTGGGAGGTTTTGGTTAGTGGTGGTTCGTGTAGATACTGAAAAAGTCTATCCTACACTTGGAGGCTTGTGCATAGAGGTTATGCTAATGCACGCTTCAACTAATAAGTTCTAATTTTCTCTTTTAATTATTAGGTCTTTTCTTTTAAGCATTTTAAACTTAATAATTTTGCTTCGGTTATTTTGCATTCTTCGTTTATTTTATGCTCAGGTTATAGCTTAGAGTTATAACATGCTTTCTATAAAATATATGTGCTAGGATGTAATTTAGAATTATGGTATGCCCAACCCTTTACATGCTAACCTAGGTATAGAATTATTTAGTTAAGGCTTTATTTAATTTATATGCATCTAATAGGAGGTCCTGGGGACAGGGACAGAATTTTGAATTTCCGTCATGCCTATTATGCATGTTCAATTTGACTGTACGTTCCCAACAAAAACTCTCTTGTGTCGATTAATGGTCCTTCTATCCAGCGAATAGGTCATGCAATCTCCGAGCATGACACCCAAAATGGATGCTCTACTGCATAGGTTCCTGCTCTTTAGTTTTAAAGGAAGTCAAAAAGCAAAGCTCAAAGAGAGTGAAGGAGTTGGTTGACCATGTGATGTCCCATCTCGGGCCAAGATGAGGAAGAAGCTTTCACGAGCAAGCAAGTCGAATCACGAGCCATCCACTCAGGTTTGGATGATTGATAGAGTGTCGGCCATAGTGGCCCCCCATCCAGCAGAAAAATAACACCGAGAATATTATACACTCATGACAATTCCCCCACAGTGTAATCCTAGCCACCCTAAATGAGCACGGCCTCCTCATAACCCTTTGCAACCATAGGCCCCCTAAGGAAGAGGAGAAGCATAACTTTTGCATGTACCATGTCCAACAACACCACCGCACTAATGAATGTTAGAAATTGATTCAAGACATCCACCATTTGGTGAAGTACAGAAAGGTATTTGAGCCAGAAAAGGCATATAGCCCCATGGATAACCCTTTACCAATGCTCGACAACCAGACTAGAATTTCCTACTCTGATTTGCCCAAGAAGGGTAATGGGCCTTATGAGCTCATCAAGAGCTTCTACTCCAAAGTTGAAGAAGTCAACCTAGTTAAAGAGTCTCCTTTTAATATCAACAGCTATGAGCTTAATTGGGAATACTCTAATGATGTTTGGGAATTGCTCAACGTAGATGACTATAAGCTTAAGGAGTCTTCTTGGTGTTATGATGAGCCAACTTATTCTTCTAGGACACTCGTCGTTCAGATTATTAAACCAGAAGATGTTTCAACCATTCAAGTAACCCATCATCAAAGTACACTAGTAACTCTATGGGAATTCCTTGTAGAACTCATGTTTGCGAACTTGAGAGAAGCAGGCAAGCCTGATTCCCTACAAGAGTATAGACCTCTAAGTTTTGAAGAAGAAAGGAACTTCTGTAAATATCATGTACAAAGGGGATATAATATAGATCAGTGCAGGGCCCTAGCCACTACTATTTCTCATCTAGTAGGAGAAGGAAAGATAGAAGAACTCATTTAGAAGCCCGACACAATGGAGAACCCTTTACCAAAATTCGATGAGAAGATCAATACGATTGACTCTAGCATGTTCGAAGAGTTTGTTCTCGGGGCAAATTCTGAAATTCTCTTTAAGAAGTATGCTATTATGGAAAATTTGAAAGATAATGAAGAAGCCAATTCTGTCACCAATGCTAGCAAGAATCTCGCGAGGTCTCCAATAAAAGAAGAATATAAGTCATTAGCCGAACAAGGGGAAGTTTTGGGTCTTTACCTGGAAGACATGCCAATGAAAGCTATTGGGGATGCTAAATGTACTAGCACCACAACTCAAGACCCTGTACCTGTGGAGGATGACTATCTATGATGTAATTTTCTTTTTCTAGTATTTAGATGTGAACAACTATGCCTCTAAGGCATTTTTTTATTCAATTAAAGACTCTCTTTCTGCTTATATGCTTGATGTTTTGCCCAATGGGTCCATGCATTCATTTTATCATAAGCATAATGTGTTTAGTGTTCATGATGTTTCTTTAACTGAAATAAATTTGAGTATATGTAATGGTAACCATTTCTAATGACCTAACCTCTAAGAGAAAAAGAGAGATAAATAAAAGTTCTTAAAGATCATGATAACGCTTTCGCCTGGTCATCCATGAACATACCTGGGGTTGATTGTCAGATTTTCGAGCATGGCATTCAGACACCTACACCAAGAAAGAAGTATGGTATTTTCTTGGATTGATTCTGAATGTCAGTTGGTTCATCATCCACCTCACAACAGCATGCAAGCCCACTCTCAAGCTACTAAAGAAGTGTCAACTTATTTTATGGAATGAAAATCGCAAGACTGCCTTCGACAAAATCAAGGCATACATTTTATTAGCCTACCCATTTCCCAACCCCATTCCATTATCGATCCTTGCTAGTACCTTGCTTATTCTACCTTCCAAGCTTCAAAATTTACCTACTCCTTGGCCATTCTTGGCGTGGGGGAAAATATGATTGGTGAAATTTGACCTTCATCAACCAAAGGACACTGCTTCATCATTATAGGGGCAGGCTACTACTCAAAATGGGGGGAAGCCAAGTATTTCACCAACACTACCGATAAGAGGGTGACCAAGTTCATCAATAAATAGGTCTTTTCTCGATAAAGCCTACCTCGCCACAGCATACTAGATAATGGGGTTTCTGTTTCAAGGGACAACAACCGTTTTGATCAAGAAATATGTGATCGAGCATCATAGGGTTTCACTTCACATACCATAAGATAATGGGGCTACTAAAACCGTAAACTAGTCTATCAAGAAGTTTCTTTCTGCAAGATACAGCGATTGAGCCAACAAGCTACCATTTGCCCTTCAAAGATGTATACGAGTGTCAGAGTTCCCGCTAAAACTGCAAACCAGTCTATCAAGAAGTTTCTTTCTACAAGATATAGAGATTGAGCCGATAAGCTACCATTTGCCCAATGATGATGTCAAACGAGTGTCAGAATTCCCGCTAAAATCGCGATCCCTGGCAAAATTGAGATGAAATCCTTGAAAATTGCACTAAATCCAAGTCAAAGGGACCCCCATGGACTAGAGCAAGTTTGAGCAACTTGAACAATCTTCAGATGTGCTGCCAACACACAACAAGGACATACAACAATCGAATCAAGCATCAGAAGTATCCATCAAAGGTTGGTGATCTGATTTTCAAGCAAGTGAAGCCTACCGACACTAACCCAATGGGGAAGTTCCGACCAAATTGGGAAGGACATTACATAACTAAAGAGATACTCAATACAAGGGGCATGATGATTTTGGATGGTAGCGAGTTCATGAACCCTATCAATTAAAGCAGGTTGAAGCATTGTCATATCTAACCAAAAGAATTAAATCTAGAAAAGCGGCACATGAAAAAATAAAGAGAATTAATCACCCGTCTAGTGGTACTCAACTACTCGGGCAAAAATTAGGGGGTATCCCACTGATTGGTATTCTTTAAACTAATCTGGCAAAAGTTAGGGTCCAAAACAGCCTGGTAGACTGAAAACTTGAAAAGGGTGGTCTAGGCAAAAATTAGGTAAGAGCGAACAATGAGAGAATCGTTAGCTGGAAAACCTTCATAGGCTAGTTAACACTAGAGTATGGGTCCATAGAAATGGTTATCAACACTATGTACTCAAACTTAATTCATTTAATGGAATTGTCAGCTTTACTGGACTCTTATGTTTATGCTTGAATGAATATAGTGGGCCCTAAAGGCAAAATATTGTAGGAAAATTGAACATAGGGTTTCTTGCAATCAACCCTAATCCTCAAAAGAGATAAAAACAATAATAAAAGGCAAAAAAAAAATCCTGATAGACTAAACAAATAAGGTCTATGCAAAACCCAAGAATAGTCTGCTGGATTGAAAACCTGAAAAGGGCAGTCCACGCAAAAATTAGGACATAAAAGCAAAATAAACAAGTCTGATGGGCCTAACACAATGTTTGGGTCTATGCAAAAATTAAGACAATCAAAACAAACATAAATGACTCCCATCAATCACGTCAAGATATCTACATTATCATTATCATCATCAGAGTTCCTGAATAAATTCTCTGGTCTAGTGGATTCGAAGGGCTCAAATCCATCCTCTGTACGTATCCACTGTAATCTCGACTGCGACAAATCACCTCGAGTCCACAGTCTCCTAAAACTATCCTTGGTAGAATATATTGGTAGTGATAGCATCTAGTTGTTCGTTATCTAGAATCTTGAACTTCTCTTTGTGCACCACCTTGTCTTTGATATGCTCAATCCCGCAATCATTTTGCATTCGACTCACTGCTTTGAACAACTCATGAGGAGCCCTCTATCACTTGTCATACTGGCGACATAGAATTCACAAGTCCTTTCTCAGCCATGGTATTCAAACACACGAGTCTTGTGTGTGAACCACCACATTTCTAATCCTCAATCAGGGGCATATTCATCTAATCGCACAGTAATGAAAATCCACATAATTCCCCTCTAAATAATCAAGCCAAGTAGGCAATCAACTCAGCAATTTAGTCATCCTGAAGATGATTAGTCCAAATAGCTCATGCATTCATACATCCATTCATAATATTGATATTCTGTCTATTATTCTATTGAATGCTACAAGAAACAAAGCACAGGAAGTATCCTCGAGTTATCGCTCGACCTTAGTAGTCTCTCTGGACCCCTAGGAATCCTAAATCAGCTTATATTTCATTCTTTCATTTTTATTTCTTAATTGAATGGGAAAAAATATTTTAGTTTCCATAAAATCAATTAAGCAACAAAAACACAACTCATGTCAATTACTAATATCTCAAACTTCCTTGAAGGTTACACCATACGGCGATCTCAATGGATAACTGATCCAAAGACCTTAAGTCTAAAGCTCGGAAATTCTTTTCTCAGGGGCACCTTGACGCGACTGTTCAAGGGAACCTTGATACAATCATCAGGGGGATTCCCAATGCATATTCTAAGCCACATTCAGGGATAAAGCATGCAAGGGGCATACCTACTAGATTCAGCAACTTCTCCAGACTCCCAGAAATCTCAACTCAATTTATCAATAAATAGTCTTTAGTGTTAACTTAAGGGGCAAATAAAAATTTGTCTCGACAAAATCAATTAAATAATAAAAATGAAACTTGCAACAATTGCTAATACTTAAAATTTATTTTAATAGGAGTGTCCGAGGTGTCCATAGCAAAATATTCCATAGATTCTCAATTAAGCACTTTTGGAGCATTTGAGGTGTCCACAAAGATATTATCTCAAGTGATTTTTGGAGCATCCGAGGTGACCATGAAAGTCTCAATTCGGTATTCTTAAAGAGTCCAAGGCAACCGGAAGAAATGTCAACAGTTTCTATAATGGGGCGTGTTGATCCTCAATTATGTTATAGTGATGTAAGGCAACCAATAATTCATATTGGAGTTTCTGTAATAGAGCGATGCAATGCCATCTGACTCGGCGTTTAATCCTCAATAATGTCACGGTGACGTAAGGCGACCAGTAGTTTATCATCAGAGTTTCTGTAATGGAGTGGCGCAATGCCAATCGACTGGGTGTTTAATCCTCAGTTTTGTTATGGTGATGTAAGGCAACTAGCAGTTTATAATCGGAGTTTCTATAATGGAGCGGTGCAATGCTATTTGACTGGTCATTTAATTCTCAGTTATGTTATAGTGATACAAGGCAACAAGAAGTTTATCATTAGAGTTTCTGTAATGGATCAGCACAATTCCATTTGACTGGGCATTTAATCCTCAATTGTGTAATGGTGACATAAGGCAACCAACAGTTTATATCAGAGTGTCTATATTTAAGGCAACCCGCAGTCTACCACTAATCTGTAAGGTATCGGAGGCAATACCGAATCAAAATCTCTAACTCAACCTTATTCTTGACAAGTCTATTGATGGAAACCCTAGTAGACAATTGGTTTAAGAATCAACAATTCAGGTATAACCCTTCTATCCCTTGCTCTTTCGTGAGATCACACTTGGCCCGCCAAATGATAATCTTCCGAGGGGCAACCTATGAGCATGGGCTTTTCGGTGTCCCACAGAACGATGATGACTTTTTGCTCTAACCTTTTATAGACTAGTTATTCTATTCTTTTAGGGTTGAATCATGTTTGGCAAGTACCTTTTTGGATGATTTTGGACCTTTGAGCGTGCTTAAAAATCATTAAAAATGCATTTAAAATTAACTATAATTTGTCTCTCTCATGCAGCAAATTATTTTACAATTTTCTCTTAAATGCAATCTTTTTCTAGAAGTCTTATTATGTTTCCTCGATTTTAGACTCTCTGAGGTTTCCAAAATGTTAAGAATTGCTTAAATCGGATAACCATAGTGAAAGTTATGAATTTTCGAAGTTCAAAATCCCTAATAGCCAAAGTGCAGTTTTTTTGCTCTCCCCTCGTAGCCTCTGGCGGCGGCGGTTACCGCCACTGAGGTGGCATCCGCCGCCACCATGGTGGCAGTCACCACCACCATTGTGATAGTGAACGCCACTAGGGTGACCACCCCTATTATGGCCACCCCTAGCCATTAGGGTAGCTTTTACCGCTACCCTAGTGGCCTCCGTCGCTATAGCTATGGCGGTGGCTGCCATAGCTATAGCAGCGACCGCTATAGCTATAGCGGTGCCGCCTTAACACAGCCTGCTATAGGCCATGCCACTCATTTCCTTCTCTCTCTTCATGATGGTTGAGTATTTTTCTCCAAAATTTCACCAAGTAGGTGGTTTTTGTGAGTGGGAACTGTTTAAACCCATCTAAGAGAGAGATTCGAGACTTTTCCTCGGACATTTTGAATTAAAAAGGTTTTTTGGAGAGAAAATCAAGAACAAGAGAGAGAAAGGTAAGAACTGTAGAGAGAAAGCTTAAGAAAAGCATAGAATCTGGGTTTAATCTCTTCTAATCTCGATTCTTAGTTGTTCTTTAGCTTAATTCCATAGCTTAAACATTAAAATTGATTAGAAATCATAGGTTAAAACAAATTGAATAGGTTCATAGAGACTTTTCTCAAATACTACCTAAAATTTATCACTAATCTGTCACTAATTCCGCCATAATTTCTATCACTATTTCATCTGAAAATCATCAAAATAATCTCGCCAAGGGTTGATTCGAGTCTCCAGAGATAGATTCACGACCTAGAGGAAACAAAATTGAGTTCCATTATCTATTTACTTAATTTTAATGCATTTGGTTGCTCAATTGGTAGTTTCGGGGTCTATTTCCCCCTTGTTTCATCGGTGTTCTTGCAAAATCGTCAGAGAATGGCCAGGCCTCTATAGGGACAGCCTTCGACGCTATCCCTGTAGCCTTGACCACCATCCCTATAGAGGTGAAGGCTATAGCTATAGCGGCGAATTCTATCCCTATAGAGGCCCCTCTACTTTTTGCGATTTTTGGGTATTTCCTACTCCAAATCCATAGAATCAATAGTATTTGTATGTTTCAAGTCTAGATCCATTTAAATAATGATTTATTACAATTTAAAACTTTGATGATTTTGAGTTTATAGATGTAAAAACCCCCGGTTCCCCCTTAAAAGCAAATTTTGATGGCAATGCTATAGTTACAGCCTTGACCGCCGCCACTATAGCCCTAGCCGCTATCCCTATGGCGGTGGCCGCTATAGCAATGGCAATGAAGGCTATTGCTACACCGTTGGTTGTCTGAGTTCGGTTTTAGCTCCTTTTAGGTACTTTTTTCAGTCATTTTTCGAGCTTTTTTCGCGTTTTCCTCATCAATCCACATCCGACAATTTTTCTAAAAATCATTAAAATTTCTGAAATAAATTAAAATATGTTTAATCTGATTTATTTTACTTATATATTAATTAATTGATTAACTAGCCTTTAAATACCTAAAAAATGCCTTTTTAACTCCAAAAATTCCAAAGAAAATGTTTTTCTTCATAATAAAATTTTATTTTCTTCCTTTATTTATTTGTGCCTTATTTGTGATTGATTTATCGTGTTTTGAACCATTTTGGTGTTGGTAAGTTCGGATGAAGCTCGGTTTCGGTCTTTCGTTATTTATTCGTTTTATTTTCCCACACTAGAAAAATGTATAGAAATTTGTAAAACCATGTAATAGTTAATTTATCTACTTTATTTACTGCTTTCTGCATGCTTCGCTGCGTGATGTATGGTTATTATAACCAAAAACTCTAATTCGGAGGATTTAAATCATATAAGAACTAAAGTCACCTTTATTAAAATGTAAATGGTGTGATTTAATAAATGAAAAGTAAGCAATATCATACGAACTCGGAATCACTGTTTTAAGGTATGGTCTAACCACCCGGTGGGAATGTCGTACCCAAATTCCCGGTAAAGCTAAATCGGGTGGCGACTCTGTCTTAAAATACAAGATTTTGGGTCTCGTATCTCTTAACATTTAAATTGGTCTAAATTTCAACTTCAACATCGCTTTTATCAACTTAACATTTTATCACGCCTTCTAAAACAAGGATCAATCCTCTGGCTCGCTTCACCGCGACTATTTTTTTCCGTGCCCTTAAGAGTCGGGAGAATGTCGTCCGCTCATAAAGAGTCTGCTGGATTGAACTGCCACGGACAATTCAGGCAAAAATTAGGACAAGAAGAAATAAAGCAAAGATAAATGTTCGATAGGTAATCTCACACTGAATGGCCTATGCAAAAATTAGAACTTAAATTTAGAAGCGCTAGTATTTTGCACTTATTTTCAGACATCATTTTGGATTATTCACTTAACAACTGGGATCCCTTGAACTTAGTTCCCCCTCTGTGTAGTCGCACGATAGCACGCCTTTTAGAATGCTAATCTCGAATCAACCAGCCTTAGTAATTCTTGTCATATTAAACTAGGTCAGTTCATCACGATCAGGAACTTCGAGTGTTCAACGGTTAACTCACTTGCTCATGGTATGTTCGTTATGCTAAGGGGAAGTAAGGGTCTATAGGCAGCCATATTCAGTGGTTTCAGTTCAGATAATGAAAGTTTAGTATGTATCAAAGTAAATCAAAGTAAATCAGAGAAAATTATCAATGCAAATAACATCCAAGTGTACATAAAAGTAAGCCACCCAGGGCTAAAAAAAGAAAAGTCTAAAAAGAAAGAGCAATCCTGGTCTAAGCTATTGGAGGGTCCTGTCCCTGGGGCAAGTCCTAGGTCTTATCCGCCAGCAGGTCCCCTATGTCGATCATCACATGATCCTCATCCCTATCAGCATTTGCAGTAGGGAGATCAGGAACCCTAGCCTCTGAAATCCCTACAACACCCCTAGTAGCAGCATCAGTCATCTCAACCTGCTGCTCCACCTCCTTCTTGACTCCATCCACCTAAATCACCACCGGCTCAATCTAATAGCCTGAGGGATCCTCCAACAAAGAGGACGGCTCAGGTGTTCGCCTATCCTCAGTCAAGCGAGTCAACTGCTCCCGCAACACCTCTGCATCTGCCCGAACCCGAGCTATCTCTCTTGGCTCTATCCAGATCTGCCTCTAGTACAAGGATCCTATTCAGCTCCAAAGTGGTCGCTTATAGCTGCTCCTTCATGAAGCTAGCCCGATCCTCAATAGTGTCCAGGTCCCGGGCAGACCTATTGCGCTCCATGGCTATTAGAGTATACATGGAAATTAAGGGATCAGTACACATATGTAAATTTCATAACACGAATGCATAGTTTGTTAAATTTTTGGAGGAAAATGAAAGCTATCACGGCAAGAGCGACTTGTTCCAACAAAAGGTCTCGGACTGAGAAGAATCCTCGCGCAATCCTCTGTGCCTCAGCTACAAATACCTGACTGAACCAACCTAACCAGCTCAAGAGATAACCCAAGCATATAACAAGGATATGGATTGAGCGTTAAGTGTAGAAAGCCTTACGTGGGTCACCCTAGGAGGAGTAAATCGGATAGTATGGACCGACTCCTCGAGCCTATGTATAGCTCGTTTCCTCGAATAATCTAGAAGCCAGAAGGAGAAGTCTAAATCAATCTGGATAACTCCCTCCCTAAAGTCCCTAGTAGCCCTGGCCTGCTTTGTAGGCGGCTCTAGATTAGCTGGCTCAGTAGGAGTGGTGAGTGATGGCAGCAGCAGTCTTTTTCCGCTTAGAGGCAGAAGACTACATTACAATTTATAAATTTTCAAATCCTTAGTTCATGCATGCAAGAGTAAAAATACGTAGAGATTTACATGGTTGAGTTGAAAAGTCTATCCCGAGTGGAAGAATCGGCAGGCCTAGGAAGATCCTCGATCCGACAAATAAAGGGGCCCCCGCAATCACCCCCGAATCTATCGCCATCCTCATCATCATCATCATCCTCTCTACAGTGAAACTCCAGAGTCCAATCGCCCGGATAGATCCTCGAGTGCGGCTGATTGAGTGCATCCCGGATGAAATCTGGATAGGAGCCCTCGAATACAGCATATGGACCCCCTTGACAAGAAGATAGAATCCCTAGTGAGTCCTCGGCATCAGATGCTGCTAGTGAACTCCCATATAGATGGGTGGAGGGATGGATCTCTCTAATACTAAGCTTATTGTGAGCACGGTTTGTCCAAGCTTGATGATGTCCAACACCTTTTTCAGGAGATGGCAAGCCAGTACTAACAAAGACCGTGTTTTATTCTAAGCTACAAACCCCACCAAGGAAATAGGATTCTAACATCTTGAAAATCAATGCCGATCGACACTAGCCATAACCCCAATTGCACTGATCGACGCTATCCTATAGCGACGATCGATGCTGCCACGTGTCAATTTTCCAAATGACTCATTAAACCTATGAACCTGACTCAGGAAGGCTACCACCGCCCTAATTGCGTCGATCGACGATCCTAGTTGCGTCAATTGATGGTTATAGGGGAATCTAGACCTGATGAATCAACGAAGCTATTCTGATAGCCATTGCATCAATCGACATTGCCAATTGTGTCGATCGATGCTCTCAAAATTTCTATAAAAGTAAAGCGCCCCCAGCCATTTTCAACAACGATCAAAAAACAACAATTGAGATTAAAAATTACGAACCATCAAGTTTCTAATTTCAAAATCAAAAATCTCTCAAACCCTTTTCATCCTCTAAGGATATCAAGCCTACACCAAAATTATACCAAGGTATAGACACCCCTCCTCAAAATACCTTTTAGTCAAAAAGCTACCTGCACATATAAAAAAACACTCAGAAAGTCCTCTTGCCTAATTTCCCAAGGTTATCCCTGCAGAAATCTTGAGGAATTCCCCTTAGAAACACGGTTCTAGTAAGTAACGGGCCTTCCAATCATCTTGAAGCAAACAAAAGGTAACTGAGGGTCAAGAATATTACTTTCCATCATATATTAGTCCAGTCATGTTGGGCCCATGCTCCAAGGGTCGGGCCCGCAAAGGTCGTATCTCTCCAACTCATATCTTTGCTTATTAAAATAACAAGTTTTTTTTCAAAATATGATTTATCCAAATTCAAATAATAAGTAACTATTTCATCCGGAACCAAAATCTCTCTTTTATCGGTATAGGAACCCAACCCGGATCAGCTATACAACCAATTTCCCAGAAGAGTTGATTCGGGTGGCGACTCTAATATTGCATAAAATAGGGAACCTACTCCTGCATTTTACAAGGGCTAATCCCCAAAAGGAGTCCCCGACCCCTTTTTTCCAGTTGGTAATGCCAAGTATGTTCACACATACAATGAGCCCCGCGCTCTAGCGGTGACTCCCCACTTGAACACCCGGGTCTCGGGTTAGCCACACCAATCCGATCAGCGACCTGGAAGGGTCCAACTGCCAGAAAAGTCCAACCACTCATAGGGGGCAGACTTTTCCAATGGTTCGACCCTTTTGAGTCGCCGGTCGGATTGGTGTGGCCAATGCGAGACCCCCGGTACATAGCGAAACGATTATGGAAAAGCCACTCCTAGAGTGCAACATCGCATATACCCCTGGTAATAAGCGATACAACCTTAGAAACGCTGCTCCTAAAGCACACCATCGTACATACCCTCGGTATTAAGCGAACCCGCTCCTAGAGTGCACCATCGCACATACCCTCGGTATTAAGCGATACCAACCTAGAAAAGCGGCTCTAGAGCCCACCATCGTGCATACCCTCGGTATTAAGCAATACCACCTTAGGAAAGCCACTCCTAGAGAGTACCATTGTGCATACCCTCAGTATTAAGCGATACCACCTCAGAAAAGCCCCATCCTAGAGCACACAATCACGCATACCCTCGGTACTAAGAGATACGACCTCAGAAAAGCTGCTCCTAGGCACACCATAGCATGTACCCCTGGTACAAAGTGAAAAGAAAAGCTTCCCCTAGAAGCACACCATTGAACACAATCCCAATACTAAATGAAAACCCTAGGGTTGCCACTCCTATGGTACACCATGCACCATCATTCAGCATTCGCACATCATATGCTTTATAAAATATAATAAAAACCTATAGGTCCATGCATCATACACAAAGGCGTGAGCTAATCCATGCTTATTTTAGCTTCTAAAGCCAAAATCACCCAGGGCAATTCCACTAGCACCTAAGAAGAAGCACCCTCAGAGAAGAGTTCCTGAGGAATCATAGAACAAAGCAACAAAATGGTTGACAATCATAAGGTGACTCTCGAAGCAGTACATGACATGATCCATTCTGAGGATTTTGTTATGAAATTCGAAATCATTATCAACAATATGAGAGCAGTCAAAATTTCAGGTTCTGACTCCAATGATAAAGTGGTAGAAATTGAGAAGAAATTCTCAGATTTCTAGGAAATGCTCCCAAAACTGAAATGCATTACAGGGCATTCTAGTGCCAGGTATACAGATCTGGAGAAGTTCAAACTCATAATACTAGAATCGCTACACGCAAACTTTGTCATGCCTTATATCCCACAATTTAATGGCACAGGGTCCCCTAAAGCACACATCGAGGGGTACCTGCACATCACAATGAGCATGGGCATTTTTTAAGTCCAACGGGTAAATCTATTCAAAACCACATTGCATTGCCCCGCCACCGATTGGTACATGAGAATTTCTAGTCAGGTAAAATCGAACTAGAAGTTACTCAGTATGGCCTTTATTGAAAACTATGTGTACAATGTCAGGGTGGAAACAACCTTGCTGGATCTGGAAAGGGTGCGCTAGGGAATCAATGAAACTTTTGAGGCTTACTACCATGGAAGGGTTGCAGTCCAATCACTGGTTGATGGAGCCCCAAAAATGGATGCTCTTATCATCAAACTAGTGGAGGGATGTAACCCTATATTTTGGGAAGAAATAAAGATGAAAAAATTCCATACTTTTGGAGATGTTGTGCAATATGCAAAGAGAATTGAAAAATATGATGAGGAGAAATGCATCTGGGAAGAGGAAGCAGCCTATTATGCAAAAAACAAGCCGTGTGATAGGGTAGCTCCTCCAAGGTTTACCAGCCAAAGCCCTCCTACACTAAAGAGGAGGAAAAGAAAATAGAAGCCATCACTGTCGTGATCACTCCAACTCCACCTCAGCCGATATCACTATGGACGGAATCTTTGTCCCAAATCTTCACCAAACTAAGGAAGACTAGGGCCATGTAGAGCCTAAAACCATTTGTACCTCCATTGCTAGTCGATAGAGATAATTTTTGCACATACCATGTGATGAAAGGACACAGGGCAAATAAATGTGGCTGATTACTATGTGACCTGCAAAAGATGATCCAAGAAGGAAATGTAGAAGAGCCGGATTGAAAGCCGAGTACTCAAAATAACCCGCTTCCAACCTTTGAGTCCCCGGTAAATGCTATCCTCCTTCACGAGAATGATAACAGAGAAAGAGATAATACCTAATTCGACCTGAGATTTAGGGAAAATGATATGGGATGGGCACTCATGAAAATAGATCAGGTGGATGCCTGCGCAAGAGAATTAAGGAGGTCAGGAAAACTCTCAGCTTTAGCCACGGAAGAACTCCGGTATAGAGGGGATATGGATGCATTCGTGTTCTTGGACCACTTCTACAATATCCTAGTAAAATATGATATACTGCCTCACGGCATAGTCACCGCGTTCTCGATACTTCTTAGAGAAGATGCGATGAATTGGTATCATACCCTATCACCTTGACAATTATGTGATTGGGTAGAGCTAGAGCATCAATTCTTGTAGGCTTTCCCTAGCGACAGGATTAGGATCTTCCAAGAATCCCTTCATGCGACCAGTTAGACAATATACCTTATCGAGCATGAAGAAGCTCCATCCCCTAAATTGTGGCAATCGAACAATGTTCCAATCCACTTGAATAACCTAAGGACCATAGGCCTCATAGACATCAAAGATGATGGGATCGAGGTAGGGCCTGACCTGGTTGTCCTCCTCAATTTGTTTAGGCAAGTCAGTAATTTTGCGGCCCCCATTCTGCTAGCTACTTTCTTGGACGATCGAGTCCAAAATTGGTACTATGGACGGCCTATTGAATGATATTAGGATCTTTTTGATGTAAATGCTAGCCTAGCATGTACCTTTGCAAGATGCAATTCTTGAAACGCGGCACGAAGCCATGAATCAACCATTAGAAGCATGGCGATATACCGGCCTCAGGAGGATGAGGCCGAGTCAAAATTTTATGACGCATTGTTTATAAATGTTATATCGCTTGGCGAGGACGAAGAAGAATGGGAGTTGGATAATCAAGATGAGGACCCTTGCTTCGATGACAACCCCATATTTGATGAAATGCACATGATCGAGAGGGCATCAGCTTATGAGGAAGAGCTGAGAGCACGTAGACTCCTTAACATAGCAAATTGGAAAGGAAATGGAGCCAAATTTTTAGGAGATGTCGATCCCATTAGATTCCTAGAATGGTTCCTCTAAAACTTGGAACTATATGATATTAGTGTCTTGGGAGCGCCAACTCTATTTCTGACATTCTTGACCGATCAAGCCCAAGTTTGGTACTCTCGGATTTTACCCCACTGATGATGGGTTGGCCCCTGATGTGCCAAAAGTTCATTCAAGCGTTTGCCCCATACATGCCATTCTTCAGAAATGATGATGTGTTTTACTCTTGGATCCTTCTGCCCACTCCTGAAAGCATACGCTTCAAACTTGTTTATGAAAGATACATAAATAGGCCAGGAGACGGGACGACCTATGTAATCTGTCACACCACAATCACCATATGCGAAGAGATACATGATCGATGGGAATTCAGAGGGCATGTGCCTTACTAGAGCCTTCACTTTGAGATAGGAGAAAGCAGTCAAACTAATGGGGCAGGCCCGACAAGTATTAGCCCGTCAAACAAAAGAATCGTACCACCTTATACAATCAAATTTGCTTACTCGCTACTAAAGGATATTCCTAAAAGCACCGCCTACCCTGGCATAATGACAAGTAGGCCAACATCATACCCCATGCCTACTAAGGAACCAATGCCAACCAGTTATGTCAGAACGATCCCTGCAAATCCTCAGTTGGGAGCCCCAAAATCGGTATGCTTCTAGGACCCCCCACCAGAAGGACTTGTACATCCCCAACCATCACCCAACCCTGAGTCCCTTCACTCCAGATTAATAAGAGAGGAGTTACGGGGAATCATGGATAGACCGCCTATAGAAGTCAACTTGATAGGAGCGAGATGCCTCACCGAGAGACTAGTTCTCCAAAGAATCCAACAGGCAAATAGGAGACTCCAGTGATGGAGAAGACATCAGTCTAATAGAATTTGCAAGTATCCAAGAAGACCAGAGATTCTATAGAAGGCTCCATGCGGCATATGAATCTGTAATTGCTTAGGAAGATACCCACGAGACCATGCTTTTCCCTGAGTTACCTCCAAAACTTGGAAACAATGAGAGTGACACCCTCAAATCTACCTTGCCATATTCACCGTGGTGATGAACTCGAGGGATGAACATTACCACCATGGGCCTGAAATCTTTGGCCCCACTCTTGAAGGAAGGGCACTACAGTGGTACAACCGAACTTGGAATAATTCAGCCACACGCCACTACTGCTAATTTTAGGGCATCTTGAGCCAAGCCTTCCTGTATCACTTTACTATGGAAGAGCCAGACAAAGGACAAAGGGGCGATCCGGCCAGAATTGAACAATACTCGAGTGATGGATCGACAACTTGGGCTTATCCTTCTTCACAATGGTACCTCGCCCAGAAATAATAGAAATACTAGATGAACTGGTCCTAGCTCGCTCTGACGTCATCAACATGATCAAGGGAAATGAACCACAGGCCCATATAACAAATGAAATCCTTCGAGCAAACCCTGCCATAGCTTTGCTAACCGACGTACATTGCGAGCTAAAGAATACAAAGCTTTCGGTCTCTTATGCTTCCAAGCCCATGTGGTTGCAAGACATTCCCCTAAAAGAAAACTTTGACAAATTTGTGGTGTTTGAACCCAAAAATGCTCCCCAAGGTTCCCTCAAACCCGCGAACCATGTTACCAAGAGTGGGAGGATTTACTAACCCTAAACCAGGTCAAGCCTAGCTCTATTGGTACCGTACCCACAAACAGGCCCAATAATTGGAGTTGATATCCCTGTTATCGAACATCTAACAAATACACCCATCAAAATGAGCATTTGGGATCACCTACGAGGGTCTCAGGCATGTAGAAGGGCTATCATATAGAAATTAATGGAAATGGAAGTACCTTAACTGGCCTTGTCGGTAGAAGTATGTGCTTTAATCGATCATGGAATCTCTACCGGATTCCCAGACATTGTCTTCTCCAATGCAGATCTACTAGATGATGGGTTGTAATACAAACGAGCCCTATACCTAAAAATTGAAGTACTAGACCGAGTGATGCCATGTGATGGTAGATGACAACTCTGCACTCAACGTCTGCCCTCAAAAGATCTTGCCTATCTTGGGACTAAATGAAGGGATGCTCAAGAAATCTAGAATGGTCATTAAAGCATATGATTACTCCGAAAGGTTCGTCCTAGGGACCTTTGAGGCGACACTAAAAGCAGGAGAGATAGAATCCCTCACAACCTTCACCATTAGACATTCCTGTCACGTTTTCCCTCTTGCTCGGCCGACCATGGTTCCATGCATTAGGAGGCATCCCTTCCACTCTGCACTAAAAGGTGAAGATACCCTATAAAGGGAAGATTATGACCCTTGAGGGGGACAAGGAGTCAACTATGGCTATTATACACCCCACTCCAGAACGAGTAGGCGGATTTCTCACGGTCACCATAAGAAAAGATGAAAAACTGCCTCAGTGTTCTGAATGGGTGAAGAGCTGTGGGCCAATGCCTTACCTTGGGAGTTGGCCTAGGGGCAAGAGAGCAAGGCCCCCTCAGAATTCAAGTTTGCAATAGGAACTTACAACCCCTCTGGACTCGACTATTAGGGCAAGAACCTATAAAAGATGTGGTCTAGGAGACGTCAAATGTTTGGAGTATTTATTCGACCCGGGGAAATTCTTTATTAGGGCAAGTCAGAATCGATCAAAATCAAAGAGGGAGAAGTGCTTGGCTTTGAAATATTCTCCGATGTTGTGAACTTTGGAGACACTGCTACCCTGACCAGTCATCGAAGGCAAATAAAGAAGAGAAAAACTCCACCTAAAGAGGAGGCTGCCAAGAGACAGAAGATGACAAACCAGCCGAACATAGAAGAATTGACCATGAGATTGGGTAAGCTAAAGGAAGCCCATCTCAAAGACAGGAAGGTTGAAGCAAAGGCGTGAGGAGAAAAACCTTCACAAGAAGGAATGGCAAGATAATCTCTGAGTTAGCCCAGCTTATGATTAAGGGAAAATCCAAGGTGGAAGACACCATCGCCAGTAGCAGCACGGAAAGTCCAGACAATGAGACCCCCAAGCCTGATGAAGACATTTCAATCTCTGATATTTTTGAACTAAATGACTTGTACCGTGAGAATGATAATAGCAATAAAGTGAATGACTTTGCTTACTTGTGTGATGCTTTCGATTACATGCATTCATCTCATCATACATCAAACATTTTTAGTATTAATGATAATCTTACAAAAGAAACAAATTTGGGACAAGGAAATGATCCTAAAATGGTGACAATCTCTGCTGACCTTGATCCCGAGCTAGAGGAAAAATTGATAGAAATACTCAAATCATATATGAAGGCATTTGCTTGGCCCTACGACGACATGCTCGGAGTTGACAGAACTATTGCAGAGCATAGGATCCCCATCGACCCAAAGATACGACCGGTCAAGCAAAAATTGGGAAGACTAAGACCCAAATGGGCCAAAAAAGTCAAATAAGAAATAGCTAAACAAATTAAAGCCAAATTCCTGGAAGTCATGAAATACTCGTAATGGTTGGTGAATGTAGTACCAATGGCAAAGAAAGATGTTAGGGTCCGAGTCAGTGCGGATTTTCGAGATCTCAATAAAGCCTCGCCTAAAGATGACTTCCCTTTGCCCCATATAGATGTGCTAATCGACAGTGCTGCCAGAGTAGCCATGTATTCATTCAGGGATGGTTTCTCAGGATATAACAAAATATTGATGAATGTCATCGACAAATTCAAGACATCCTTCATTACAGAATGGGGAGTATACTATTACAAAGTGATGCCATTCGAACTGAAAAACGCTAGGGCAACCTATCAAAGGGCAGTCACCACTTTGCTTTATGTTATGATACATAAAGAAGTCGAGGTATATATGGATGACATGTTGGTAAAAGCATCCAGCTGTGCTTGATCGCTTCCTTACTCGAGTAAAGTGGTATAACTTAAGACTCAACCTAAAAAAGTGTATCTTTGGAGTAACCTCAGGGAAGTTACTAGGCCACATTGTTAGCCAATGAGGCAAAGAAATCGACCCTAATAAGGTTAAGGCGATCCTCGACATACCTCCGCCAAAAACTAAAAAGGAAGTCGGAAGCTTCCTTGGGTCATTACAGTACGTTAGTAGATTTATTGCCAAATTGACCATAATTTGTGAGCCTATATTCAAGCTCGTTAGCCCATCAAATGGAACCCACAATGTCAAGAAGCCTTCGATAAGATTAAGGCTTACTTATCTAGCCCGCTAGGGTTGAAATCGCCTACACCAGGAAAACCTCTCACGTTATACTTAGCCATTAAAGAAACCTCTGTAGGGGGAAATGTTGGTACAAGAGCATGAAGACAAGAAAGAACATGCCATTTACTACCTCAGTAAGAAACTCTTGGAATATGAAACTCGATACACTATAGTTGAAAAGACCAGTGCCGCTGTGGTCTGGTTAACGAAGAAGCTTTGACATTACTTCCAGTCCTTAAAATACCTTTGCCAAGCTCTCTCCTTAGCTGGGAAACTATCTCGCTGGTTATTGCTCCTTTCAAAATTCGACATCGAGTATGTCACCCAAAAAGTGATCAAAGAATGAGCCGTGGTAGAATTTCTGGCCAACCAACCCTTAGAATCCCACTACGTTGAAAACCTTGAATTCCTAGATGAATAATTGGCTGCAATATCAAAAGGACCCCAGAAGAGGACTATATACTTTGACGGGGCGGTGAACCATAAGGGAGCCGATTTAGGAGTTATAATTGTATCTCTCGAGGGAGGGCTAATCCCACTCTCTAAAGGGTTAGAATTCTCGGTAGCCAATAATGGTGCTGAATATAAAGCATGTCTGTTTGGTTTAAACTCTCTACTTACATTAGGAGTAGAATAAGTGGAAGTCATTGGGGACTCCGCTCTCAATCATCAGACAAGTAGTAGGAGATTGGGAAATAAAGGAGGAATCACTTCACCCATATTTAGAGTCCGTATGGGCTAGATCGTCTCTCTTTGAAAAATGCGAATTCTATCATATATTGAGAGAAGAAAATCAGATGGCAGACTCATTAGCCACTCTGGCCTCAATGTGGAAAAACCGAGAACAACAACCCATGAGATCGATAGTAGTGGAAGTAGCAGACATTCCATACTACCTTGCCTAGCAGACATTCCATACTACCTTGCCTTAGTCATACAGATCTCTGTTGAACTAACACCTTGGTACAATGATATACTTCAATACCTCAAAAATAGGACATTCCCCATAGAAACTACCGATGCCGACAGAATAACCTTATGGAAGCTGTTAGTTAACTTTAGACTCATCAATGGGCGATTGTTTAGGATATCTTCTGATGGAATCCTCCTTAAATGCCTTGGACAAGCAGAAGCTGACAAAGTCATGCAAGAGATATATGCAGGGGTATGTGGTCCTCATATGAATGGAATAATGTTGGCTAAAAAGGTACAACAAATGGGGTACTTTTGGCAAACCATGATAGCCGATTGTACGAACATAGTCAATAAGTGCTATGATTGCCAGATTTATGGTAATATCAGTCACCTACCGCTGATCAAACTCCAGCACCTGGCTACGCCCTAGCCCTTATTGGGTTGGGGCATCGATCTCATAGGAGAAATCAGACCATCCTCGACCAATGGACACAGGTTCATCATAGTAGCGGTATACTACTTTTCAAAATGTGTCGAAGCTGAATCCTACACAGGAATCACCACTAAGAAGATGGCAAAGTTCATTCAGATGCATATCTTTGCATGATACATTGTACCCCACCATATGGTATCAGACAATGCAGTGCAATTCCAAGGAGAGACCACCCACCTACTAGAACGGCACAACATCGAACATCATCGCTCGTCACCATATCGCCCTCAAGCCAATAAGGCAGTGGAGGCGGCCAATAAAGCCATAAAGAAAATTTTTTACAAAATGGTGGTTACGCATCGAGACTGGGCCGATCATCTACCTTACTCGCTTTGGGACTATTGCACCAGCGTTAAGACCCCAACAGGCCGAATGCCATTCTCCTTGGTTATGGAATGGAAGCAGTTCTCCCCATGGAAATTGAAGTCCAATCACTTCGTGTGGCGCTCGAGCCAAAGCTATACAAAGATGAATGGGCTAAGTCCCACTACAACACACTTAACGCCATCAACGAAAGATGTCTAGAGGCCCTTCATAGTTTGAGGATGTATCAACAGCGAATGCCCTAAGCCTACAATAATCGAGTAAGAAAGGTTGACATGCCTCTTAAAGCAGGCGACCTTATGCTAAAACAAGTCAAAGCCACCCATACTGACCCTAGGGGGAAATTCTGCCCCAATTAGGAAGGTCTGTACATGATAAAATGAATCCTTAGAAAAGGAGCTGTAAAAATCATGGATATGGATGGGAACAAGTTCACAAACCCAATTAATTGGGACAAGCTGAAGTTATATTACGTTTGAAGGTCAGTGCAGAATAGAAGAAAATCACGTTGAAAAGTCTTCACCAATGTCAATATCATCCCACGATTTGTGTCTTTGTAAGATCATGAATATTAAAAGTGTATGTTATAAGATGAAATAAAATGCATTAAAAAGAAGTATGCATACATTACATTTACGCCTGAAACAAAGTCGAGGCTTTATTATGCAAGTTTGTAAAAACACAATCTAGTGCCTAGGACTTGCCATATAATGACAGTAGTGGCAGGTGATTGTTAGCCTTTTTGTTCAAGAAGGCACTACCTTAATGGTAGGGAACCACTCCACATATGCTTCATCAAGGAATATGTTGAATGGCAACTTGTAATTCATGACGGTCAGCGTATGGTTCTCCTATTTGGTTCGAACATGGTCTAGCCACAAAGGTCCCCAAGGTCTCGCGGGCGAAGCATGAACACACTCGGGCAAGTACTGAGAACGGCCATATTGTCTCCTTCCATGTTCTAGGAAATAAAATGATATTCATTCTAGGCCCAATAGTTGAACACCTTGAGCCAATGTGTGGGTAATCACCTCATTAATCTTTCACCAGAGGCAGGTCCACCTGATATCCCTCTCAGTTAACCTCTGCAGAAAATACAATCATTCGCATAAGGACGGACCTCTATGGTACTCATGTTGTGTTCCCCGACCCCAAAAGTCTTTCAAGGCATAGGAGTCTAATGGTCCCATTGGTGCCCTAATCATCTGCAAATGCTCCATCGGACACACCTGCAATAAGACAACCTCGTCAATAGGCTATTACCGATGAAAGATCACGATAAGTGACTGATAAGAAAATGATTAGCATACCTGAAGAAGCAAACTGCTTCCTCCCACCGTCATATCGTCACTCAACTGAATTGAGTCCATGTAAATAAAAGTTTCTGCTAAGACCACAGCCATTAGAGACAATCCCTCTAAAGTTTTGTGGACCCCGGACATCAACCTGGGGCTACATATCCTATTGTCTGATTCACACAGAAAACCCCCCATCAATAACACAACCATAAGAGGAACCTACCTTCAGTGACTAGTAGTGATGGAGAAATTAATCTCTAAGGCCATGCCTAGAATTTGCCCAGGCTACTTGGGATTGGTGGACACAATTCTACCCCTTCGATGGTTAGAAAGTCTAAGGAAACTCATGTCTTGCTGCTCTATGGCGGCCCCGTAGTCAGGCACTGTGATATCTCGATTGCAGGGGATGTCCATTATGGCACAAAACTCTTAATTGAGAGGACACAACTCTTGATTATTGAAGCGAAATACATGGTCCAGTGGATCCCACAAACTTATTGCACTCTAGAGAAGTGCGTAATCCAGGATGATGTTGCAGTAATATCACATGTTGAAAAGGCACTCAACCTGAAGGTGATCCTAATTAGCTGGGCTTAGAGTCCGAAGGTAGCCTACCAGTTGTGTTTTGAATCTATCCATGCCGACTTAATGATCACTCGATAAAGGCAAGAATGGACCGCAAGATCGATACCAACTGTACGAAAAGAAATTTGTTCTAAGGAAAGAACAACAAAAATGGATTTAGCACGTCAGAGCAACAAAAAGAAGTCATCCATCTAGAAAATAAATAGGGCCTCAAAGGACCCACCAATCCACACAAAAAGAAAAATATAGAGGGGTAAAGACACGCCCAATCCAACCATCGACTGTACTGGATAAAATTGCCATGTAGGGTCCATAAAAAAATATATGTATTTTACGCTGAATTAAAATCTAAGAATTATATCCACCTGAGTGGAGAGGGGCATCAAAATTTGGCTGCGGTACCTCAGCACTCTCTCCTACCCCTTCTTGCTCCCCCTAGCTCGGCAAAACATGAAGAGGCAGAACAACGAACGGAGGAGTCGGTGGAAACTGGGAACTTGCCCTTATAAAACCAGCCTGGCTTAGATAGCCGGGCATATGACTCTGTGCTCCATAACCAGATGGATTCGGTGCATACGCCGAAGGATGAGCCTGGCCGTACTAACTATAGCCTAAGGATCTCATTGGTTGAGGCACCCTGTAACCAGCTCTGAGCTTGTCCAACTCCATGTTCTACGCCCAAATTCTTCCCTGCAAACATTTCATGCGTAAGCACTCATCCATGCATATTCATTGGAAAAGAAAGGAACAAGATTACTGAGCCTTATCGCAATCTCAAAGTTATTCCCCAACATGATGTTCTGAAAGTCGAAGAGCAAGCATCCATCTCTCTCCTTATCCTCTCTTAGCACCTGCCAGACAAACCACATTTAGCACAAAAACAAAGATAATTCGCATAACTGATTGTCAGAACTTACATGAGTTGCATGAGGAGGCATGAAGGTCATGTCTACCCTGGTCGAGTCGTTCGCGCTAAAAGGGGGGAAGTATGCTGACAAATCAGGTACATAGATGTGCAACCCAGTGAGAACCTGATAATTTTGATGCCCTATGACATGGGAAGCAGCCTCACCTTACATGTGTGGACCTCTTGACCTCTTGCCCCGCAAAATAAAATGGGGTCAGTACTCAAAGAAACAGCAGAGATGGACATTAAAAGACAGAAACATACCCCTTATGGCGCAACCTGATCCTCTGGGAGTAACCAAGTAAGCACTCGGTCACAAAATCAGTATAATAGTCGGCCTTGTCATACAACACCACTGTCTTACCCTCTCCCTTCAAGATGTCGAGAGTCTCCTCTGCCAACTCTGGCTAGAACAACCACCTCAGGAGCTCGGGTGGCACCAGTCTCTCCCCTAGAGACTTGTCATATTGCACCACCCGTTCCCCCAAATACCACTTGAGGGAAGAAGGACTCTCCAAAATTAGCCGCTTTGGCACCATCTTTCCAGCAGCAGTCATAACCCTACTCCAGCTAGAAGGGTTCCCCCATGGAGCCTGATGGATCTGCAAACAAGCTTTATCAGTACATGTCGAAAGTGAAACAATAAAAACATACATGCAAAGCTCACCTTATTAAAAGAAAGATTCTTGATTTGCCTTTTTGCCTAGGCAGAATTCAGGTTCCCCCAGGTAACCAACCAGGAAGGGAGCCAAGGAAAGCAAGCAATGTCTTTACGAATCTTGGCCTTCATCGGCCATGGAAGAATTCCCTTCTCAAAACCCGAAATCTGCAAAAGGGGAAAGTGTTAGTCAATCCAAGATACAAGCATATATATATATATAATAGATTTCCGAATAAGTTACCTCGAGAACTAGCTTGGATGACTTCAGATCCAAAGTGTTCTTCCTTGCATAATGGTCAAGAGCTAAATCTAGTTGTCCCAGCGTAGATCTACCCTAAGCCAACTCCTTAAACTTCCTCAAAGTCACTAGGGAACCCAAAAGGTTCAGGTTGAGTGCCAAGTTACCGATAGGGATTAGGGTATTAGTCAAAGCATACAGCATGAAAGAATGAGCACACTGCTCTCGGGCCTCATCATCAGTAGGGGCCCTATTTCCCGAAGCTAACCAAAAGTCATATAGATCATTGGCGGGAATTTATTTGTTCATACTAGAAAATCCCAACAGTTTCTGTACGATTACGGGGTCACAGTTGCCCATAAACATGGCAAAGTTAAAATGGATAATCTCCCCGTCAAATTGCAAACCAGTAACGTCGGCAAAATCCAATGGTGTGATGAGTCTTACCATCTCCTCAAAATTGATGGCAAGACCGCATGAGAGTACCGAACTAGCTTCACTGGAATTAATATCTCGATAAAAGCCCTAAAACCCACATCCTCAAGGATCCTCTTCACTTTAGGAGAAAACACTACCCACCAGGTGACAAGATCATGGAAGTTACCAGCACCACGATGCTCGAGCCTCTGTAAGGACACAACACCATATCAAGGGACCGCTTATAGAAATTAAGCGCATAAAAATCCATGAAGCTTATTGCTATTAAGCACAAACATCCAAAACAAGCTAAGTACGAGAATTTATAAGGCATCACAAGGCTTATAGTCACAAAGTCAACCTAAAAGTCCCCAAATTTTAGAAAATAGTAGCAGTATATGCACAACAAAACATCACAGATTGTTTCATGGACTATAGAAAACTTCAGAACACTCAAAATCACGAAAAAAATAAGCTTCCGAAGACAACAGTGTCAATCGGCACAAAGGATCGTCGATCAACTCATCTAGAAGGATTAAAAGCGTCGATCGACGCTAAGGCTAAAATCCCATATTTACAAAACTTCAAATAGGCAATGCGTAGCAAAATAGAATAGATAACACATTTAACAAGGCATGTATCATTAAAAAGACTCCTAAAAGCATGCAAATTCTAAAGAAAAGAGTTAGGAACTCACTAGAATGTAGGAAAGATGGCACTAAGGTTTGAAAACAAGTGGAATGGCATTACCTCTATCCATATGATAAAAAGTCTTCCTCATAGGAAGCCCGTAGTTGTCCTCCGTGGCAAGGAATGGGTTGTGAACTATCTCCCCATGAATGCTTACCTCTAGCACTGAGTTAGGGGCACGATTTCAATCCTAGGAGGTCATGATCTTCATCCACATCGTAATGGACAAAAATTGAATGAGAATTGGAAGAAAGGAGAGTATAAAAAACTCCAACATAGTTTCTGTTGACGGAATAAAATGCAGGAAGATAGGGTTTCTATATGGGATGTATTCTGTTTGTAGAAAAATAGCAAAATTTATAGGGTTTTTGATTGTGTCGATCGACACAATGCATATATGTCAATCGATACAAGTCTCGACATGACTTTTAATGCCTATAATTCAAACGGTCAAAATCTGAACGTTTGCGTCGATCGACATAAGCCTCATGCGTCAATCAACGCCTATTAAAAAATGACCTTTTTCTACCTTTTTCAGGAACAAATTGTAGTGCCAATTAAAACTCGAGGATTTTTGAAAATTGCATTTTCCATGAAAATCATTTTCTAAAATACTAGCGGACCCAAAAATTCTCAAATAAACAAACACTGTGAGAATCTTAAAAAGGGTTTTATTTTTCAAAATTAGTCAAACATTAATTGATCGAAGGGACAAAAATATTTTTTTCAAAATTTAGTCGATCAAATAATGTTGACTATATTCTCTCAAAAGCACGCACACTTTCTTTTAAACACTGCGCTCACTTCGCGTATGCAAAAACTTTGCCTCCACGGTATAAGTTGTTGTACGTGAGGGGCAGCCTATGAGCACGGTCTGTCCAGGCTTGATGATGTACAAGACCTTTTTCAGGAAATGGCAAGCCAGTACTGATAAAGACCGTGTTTCAATCCAAACTATAAACCCCTCTGAGGAAACAGGATTCTAACATCTTGAAAATCAGCGCCGATCGACACTAGCCGTAACCCTAATTGCGTTGATTGACGCTATCCTATAGCGACAATCAACGTTGCCATGTGTCGATTTTCCTGATGACTTATCAAACCTATGAACATGATTCAGCAAAGCTACCACTGCCCTGAATGTGTTGATCGACGATCCCAGTTGCGTAGATCGACACTCATAGGGGAATCTAGTCTTGATGACTCAGCAAAGCTATTCTGACAGCCATTGTAATGATCGACACTACAAATTGTGTCGATCGATGCTCTTAAAATTTCTATAAAAGGAAAGTGACCCCTGCCATTTCAATAACGATCAAAAAACAACAATCGAGATTATAAATTACCAACCATCAAGTTTCTATTTCTGAAATCAGAAATCTCTCAAACCCATTTTATCCTCTAAGCATATCAAGCCTATATCGAAACCATAGCAAGGTATAGACACCCCTTCTCAAAATATCTTTTAGTCAAAAAGCTACCCGCACATATCAATAACACTCAGAAAGTCCTCCTGCCTAATTCCCCGAGGTTATCCCTGTAGAAATCTTAAGGAATTCTCCGCAGAAACACGGTTCTAGTTAGTACTGGCCCTTCCAGTCAACCTGAAGCAAACAAAAGGTAACTGAGGGTCAAGAATATTACTTTCCATCATATATTAGTCCAGTCACACTAGGCCATGCTCTAAGGGCCTGGCCTACAAAGGTCGTATCTCTCTAACTCATATCTTTACTTATTAAAATAACAAGTTTTTTTTTCAAAACATGATTTATCCAAATTCAAATGATAAGAAACTATTTCATCTGCAACCAGAATTGCTCTTTTATCGGTATAGGAATCCAACCCGGATCAGCTATACCACCAATTTCCTGAAAGAGCTGATCCGGGTGACGACTTTAATATTGCATAAAATAAAGACCCTACTCTCGCATTTAACAAGGGCTATTCCCTAAAAGGAGTCGCCAACCCCTTTTGTTCAATTGGCAATGCCAAGTATGTTCACACATACAATGAGCCCCGCGCTCTAGCGGCAATTCCCCATATAAACACCCGGGGGTCCCAAATTGGCCACGTTAATCTAATCGACGACCCAGAAGGGTCCAGCCATAAAAAAGTCCGCCCGCTCACACTCGTCTGCAAGTCATGAACTCGCTCACCAAAGTACCACTCGAGTGGGAGTGGTGACTCCAGCACAAACCGATGATCATCCACACCCCGATGCCTCTCCTCAATCTCATCGTGGATGACCAGATGAGTCTAGAGATCACAAATAATCTGCATATAGCCAAAGTGCACTATAAGAACCCTAACTTTGTAAATATGATTTGCTACTAACAATTTATTGAATTGAACATACAGGGTCAGGTTTAAAAAAATTCCTGGTTGGAGCGCAACTGGCAAATAGACTCCCGATATTCTGATATGGTCTTAGCCTTTTACTGCCAGGGACCCATCCACCTCAAGATTATATGAGGCATCTCAAGTTGAGCAGGCCTGGGGATAAAGCGGTGCTCAAATGCCCACATCTGCAAAATAAAATCAAAGTCAGTGGCCGAATAATAAAGGCATAGTGGGAAACACAAAGAGGGGTATAGAATTCACTAGAACGAGTAAATGGTTGATCTTTAGTGTAAACTGTTGACCCCGAATGCCAACATCTAGGCCATAATACAGCTGATCCGGAATGGCCCAACACTAGTTCTTGCCATGCACCTTGGTAAGATCCTCCACAGTAAATAGTACCCCGTAGATGACATTGCTCGAGTAGGTGGGGAAGAAAACAGTCGATAGGAGAGTCAACAAGAAGGACATAGCATACTGGTCCCTCATACTCTCAGTAATCAGGCTTAGCTGAGCTCGCCAATAAGTTTGTAGGTCTCATAGTTAAGCTTGTCCTTCCTACTAGGACAAAGCTCGATAAGTCGCTCCATATAGCCCTTCACCTCAGCTCGTTAATGCCAGCGGTCGGTATACACATCAAAGTAAATAATCTCTCCATCCTAAGCTAGCCCTGTTAGCACATACATATCTGAGGGGGTCATGATAACCTCTCCAATCACAAAATGGAATATGTGGGTCATCTCCGACCACCACTCAACTAAGGCAAAAATTGCAGTGGGTGTGAGCGTCTTTAGCCCCACAAAAATGGCCCGAACAATATCAGTAAAGCCCAGGGCATCAGTCCAGGTCAGCAACTCAGTATCTCCAGTAGTGTGGATCTTCTCATACCACTTTTGGTAAAAGCTCAAAGCCCTGATAGTCTTTAAATTGAATTCCAAAGGCTAAACAGCAGTACAACAGGGTTAGAATATAATGGACAAGCTAAAAATTAGAAAAAAGTTGCAGAAAAAGGAGTTTTGGATATTCTGTTCTAGAATTTGGTACCCATAGGGTGAATCGGACCCATATGGGTGCCATTGTGGCACATATATGAAAAACAGGACCCGTACAAGTCCTCCCCACTCGTGTGGGTCCCCTACAAATAGTCCCTACGGGAAAAATTTCTCGAACAAGCTAATTTTATTCAGATTCAACCAAATCCTAGTCTAACCAATTCCAAAGGATCCCTAGGCTAAAGTTACATGCATAAAGCTCTATTTCGGCCCTTAAAACACCCTAAAATCATGTCGAATCAAAGAAATTTGAAAATGGGAAAAAATCAAAAATTGAGAATTTGGATTAACTTACTTAGAGTTTGGAGGGATGCGTAATGGGAGAAGGAACCACTGGGATCTCAGAAGAGGGAGTAAAGTCAAGGAAAGGGTTTATCTCACGAAACACATATCCAAGCAAAATCGGGCATCGCCGGAGGTCCGATTTGGCCACCCGGGGTAATTCCTCATGCTTGAGGTTAAAATGGCTAGCATCGGGGATCTTTTTATACATCTTTTTCTGGGTTTTAGGAGAAATTTACCGAAAATTTTGAAATGGGAAGTTTTGGTAAATGGGGGGAAGGGGGGATTGTCCATATTTAAAGAACCACCCCACACTCGTATGGGTCCTCACTAAATGATGATGAGAGCTAGATAATGTAATCTTTTATAGCCGTATCCATTAGAGGTGTTCCTACTATAGTAGAGTTGAGTTTAGCCAAAGTTTGGAGACCTATACTACCTTTAGGGATCCATACAGGTCACACCTAGGCATATGGGTTCATGGCTAGACCTGTATGGCCGCAATCCTCCACACGCCTTTGAGGGACCCGTACGGGTCCTTCCCACTAGTACAAGAGCCATTTTACCCCGAATAGGCAGGATGGATAGTAAATCATGCCATAATTAGTTATGATTTGCAATTAATCTGATTTATTGCGTTCAGACACAATAAAATGTTTTAAATAGAGGCTTTTTGCCTCATTTTAAGAGGAGCCAATTAGAAAAGAAATTAGACACCATAGTTTATGATTTTTCAGCCTCACAAGTATTAGCAAGGGTATTGTTAAGGAATAGGAGGTGTAAAATAGGGAGAAAACCCATTCCTTAAGGTTTTGTCCACATTTTATTCATTCTTAGCTTAGTTTATTAGGATTTTGAGGAGGTTCTGTCTACACAAACATTCACCTAAACCATCATATAATCATCATTTCATCATCTACTTTAGATAGACTCTCTCTCGACATAGGGATCGCTTCAAAGTGGATTCACAGCGTAAAGGAACGCTCCTGAGTTTCAAAGAGACTCACACCTTATTTATTTTATTTTCATTTTCATTTATTTAATATAATTTATTCTTTATTTTATTTTGGGTCTGGTCCTGATCTATATGGGCCTTGTAGGTACCTTTATATTCCTAGGGATATTGAATTGGTTTGCCATACCCATATGGAAGGAAATCCCTTTTTTATTCATCTCTTTTTCACTAAATTTGCTCTCTTCATTGAAATGAAGTTCTTTCTGGTTCCAGACAGGACCCGTACGGGTCCCCTATACCTATATGGGTCCCACCCCACCCCTACGTGTACTAGCCCCTAGTAGAATCCAAGTTTCTCTTTTAATCCTGTAAAATGAATCCAACATCACCATTTTCCATGCGATCAGTTTCACTAATAATCCGGTAAATCAACCCACAAAAAATAAAATGTGTTTTCATAACAAAATGCATTGAAGGCCCATCATTTTTGTTTGATCCTAGAAGCCGTCCGGGCACTATCGATTGCAAAACCGCCACACTAACATAATCAATTTTTCTCTAACGAAATGTTGATTTATGATGTGCTATAAACTGTGCTAACCTTTGTAAATGCAGGCAAATTTATTTATTTTGTTTTATAACTTAGAATAAATGGCTCTATTTTCCCTTGCAATTCCCTTGAAAATGGAGTCAATTAGAAAACAAATTAGACACTATAGGTTCCCTTACAATTCCCCCATTTTCCACGATTGAAATTTTTATTTCCCCTTTATTATTTGCGCTTTATTATGAATTGTTAAACGCATGAATCGAGTGTGAAAGAGTGTAAAAAAAGGATTTCTGTAATAATTTCCCAAATCATGAAAAGAAAACAGTTTTATGTGGCGAATATAATTTTGAATTGCCTAAATGAGAAATAAGTGACTAATCCGATACCCGAATCTCTGATCCAAAAGGTGTGAGTCTCCCACCCAATGGGAACCGTACTAAAACTTTTTCCCAAGTAGACAACTTGGGGTGTGACTCTATCATTTGTATTAAGATTTGGGTCATGATTCTTTTATTCATTAAATTTTGTTAAAATGTGCAAACTTGAACTAAATGGTTCCATCACATCTAAACCAAACAAACCCCTAGTGGACCCTGCTGCAAGATGCCAAGGGAGATCCATATAGCTTCGACCACCGAGAGTTCACAACCGAAGCAGATAGTGTAGAAGGGAAAGCCATCTTGGAGAAGAATTTTCTTAAGTTCACCCATGATGAGAAGTGGGATAAGGAAAATGCACTAAACTAGAGGAAAGAAAAGCAAGAAAAGAATAGGGTAAGGAAGCATGAGGCACTATGGAGAAAGCTCTGGTAGTGAAGAAACCCAGAACAATAAGACCGAAAGCCCAAAAGATGATTAACCTAACTCCTATAGAGGAGGTTGAGGAAGAATTAGAGGAGGTTAATGAAGACTCAATGACCCTCACTCAGATTCTCCAGAAAGCTCCTTAATAACCTAAGACTAGAAGATGGTTAGTAAAGGCAGCGGCTAAGAAGGAGAATTAGTTGATGATTTAGAATCCACTGAGAAGATTGCAATTGCTGCTGCTGCCATAAGAGATGGAAGGAATAGAGAAGCAAGTCAAACACTAGAGGAGATTCTAGAGGAAGACAATACTGTTGAGAGCTGTGGTACTGAAGAAGAAGAAGAAGAAGAAGAGCTCATTACAAAGACAAATTTGATCAAGAAGGGACCAACTTTTACCCAGGCTCTACAAGCTAAGAGAGCTAAGATTACTCCTCAAAGGCCTGCTACCGGAATAACCATTAAGTATCCTACTTCTAAGCCTTCTAGAAAAGAAATGATAGCTGAGGCACAGAAAAGTAAAGGGAAGAACATGGAGATCACTGCCAAGACCATTAATCTAGTGGATCTAGAGTATGAGAACATGATGGCTGCCATCTAGGAAAATCAGCAGATCAATAATTTAGCTCCCACATTTGATGGACCCAGAGGCTCATCAGGAGCAACAAGTCAAGCAGTATCTATGGTAGCTACCACTTTCCCAATCCTTATATCTCCATTAGACCTCTAGCACCTCAGAGAGGAATATAATGATGAAGAATTAAGCCATCTGAATCTCTAACCGCAATCACAACCTCTTCCAGAATCCCTTCCAAACCCTGAAGTTGCAAATGTTGAAGTGACAGAACTTGAAATTCCTAAAAAGGAACATATAGAAGGAGTAAGGGAGAAAAGTCCTGAAAAGGCACATGTATAGGAGGTTAAGGATAATACCGATCTTTGAGAGATCCAACAACCAAAAGCAATCAATGTGGAAGCAGACCATACGAAACAACAACAGGAAGAGGTAAGCCTTGATCTTAATCCCAATATTGCTAAAAATACTGGGGTTCCGGAAAAACAAGGCAACTTGGATGCAAGTGAATCTCAAATTGCATCCAAGGTAGTTCAGCCTAGCCTGGTGCTAAATGCACCAGAGGAGGGAACTGATCTAGGTTCCAATGAGGATGCTACATTGCCCTCTCAACAGACGAGGTCATTCTAGAGGAGCCAGCTTCAGTAGGAAGTCCAACGGACGACACATGATGAAGAAGTGATTATTAATTAATTAACATGTCAAGTCAATTGAATTGAATGATCTTTATAAAGCCAAGAAATTTAATTTGGCTAATGATATAATATAATAAAATTTATATTATTCATTAAAGTAAATTAAATACCAAAAGAATTAATTTGGTTAATGGTATGACATAACATAACATAAAGTAATTTATATTATTCATTAAATAATTTAATTTGGTCAATGGTATAATATAAAGTAATTTATATTATTCATTGAATAAGATTGAACCACATTGTTTTTACTTAGTCTATCAGTTTAATTGAATAATTATAAAGTTGTTAAATTATATTTTTTTTAGGAGTTAAATGTAAGGGTTTAATTGTTAAATGAAATTAAATCTATCCTAAACCTAATTCTAATTAGGTTTTTATAAAATAGCTAGTTAAAAACATAGGTAGTACACGTTTACAATGCACAACAATCGGCCTCCAGGCTTGAGAGCTCCCTTGGCTTGTTCGTTCTTCGTCTTCCTTGCCTATCACAACGGTCTTGATTTGAGAGGGGTTCATGCACATGATATTGAAGGGCTTCTGTTCTGAAAGTCTTTGCATTCTTCAATCTCAATTAAGAGATTTGAGGTGAGTTTTATTGCTTTATTCTTGCCATTTTTAAAATCATTGTATGGTATTCGAATAAAGATCCTCGACAGACTTAAGAATTTCAATCGGTTTTCCGCCTTTGTGATTGATTTTCGATGACAAATCCTTATAGTCATTCACAACAATATTGTTTTTAGTAGTAATAAGCGGCATTTTACCAATTCTGTATATTATTGATTTTTTTTCCTAATAAAGTGGAGGCCCTCAAGCCATTTCTTGGTAGTTGAGTATTGTTTTATATAACTAAAGCAATTTAGGATTAGCAGAAAAAATATGTTTCTATTAAGTAACTTTTGATCATTATATTTTGTTTACATAAATATTATATGAATCAGAATATGAAATTTAATGTGTAGAATTTGTTAAAAAATAAAACAAGGTCCAACATCTTCTGATTATTTGTGATTAAATTGGATAATATTTTTCGACCTGAGTAACAAAAGTGAACTTGCTTTCAAAAATATTTTGTCAATCTACAGAATGCAGAGAACATATTATCCATCCATCCATTTCATGAATGATTGTCATTTATCAAGCATTTAAGAAAATACGGTAAATAACTACCCAATAATTACTCTGTGGCCATTACTTTCTTAGAAAAAAACTAAGAAGTGTGAGGCTATGGCTACAATCTACAAATTTAGCAAAGCCCTTATTACTAATAAAAATGAAAATGCGGTGACTGTATCGTTAAGGCTAAACTTGTGACCTCTAGAGGTTACTGTTGGGAATTGACAGTCAAATTAAACATGCATAACAGGCACGACAGAAATTCAAAATTTTGTCCATGTCCCGAGGAACTCCTATTACATGCATATAAATTAAATAAAGCCTTAACTAAATAATTCTCTACCTAGGTTAGCATGCATAGGCTAGGCATACCATAATTCTAAGTTATGTCCTACCACATATACTTTATAATAAACATGTTATAATTCTAAGTTATAACCTAAGCATGTTATAATTCTAAGCTATAACCTGAGCATGTTATAACTCTAAGCTATAACCTAAGCATAAAATAAACTAAGCATGCAAAACAACCTAAGCATAATTATTAAGTCTACAAACGCTTAATGAAAAAGACCTAATAATTAAACGATAAAGAAAGAAAACTTACAAGTTGAAGCGTGCTTTAACATAACCTCCTTGCATAAGCCTCCAAGCGTAGGATAGCCTCTTTGAGTATCCACAAAAACCCCACCAACCAAAACCTCCCCGAGAGGAAGAACTAAGGAGCCTTGGGTAGTTGTTAGACCACTCGAGAAGCCCCACCCGAAAATATAAACTAGAGGTACCCGAATAAATTCAGGCTCCTCAAAAAGAACTTGCTCAATTACCCGAGAGATTAATCTTTCCGAATCTGAACTTGGGATTTATACTTTGAGCTGATGGTACAATTGAAAAGGGTGAGGGGAAAGCCTATTTATGGGCTTCGGAAGCAAAAGTTTTTCCAATGTGGGATTGGGCAAAATTGGCCAATCCCCATGTGGGTCAACACGCGGACCCCATGGGTCCGCGGGTTGACCCGCATGCTGTGAGCAAAGATGCTGCATGCCAGCCTGCAATGCATGCCATGTTTGGCCTACCTTGCACAGCAAGTGGGCTTGCAGGCCACCCTCAAACCCAGCTTGCGGGCTGGGCTGTGCTGGGCACACCCATCGCTGTCCAACAGCGCTGGTGTGACCCAGCACGTGGGCTCACAATGCCGAGCCCACAGCCCCTTAGCCAGCTTGTATGGGGCCCCAAAAATTGGGTCCCATTTCCGGAGGGTCCGACCCCTTTGCTCCGATTAGAAAATTCCCTTTTAATCCTTTTTCAAATAAATATTTATTTTATGACCCTAATAAATTAGTTACCGGTCAAAAATAAATTCCTCGGTTTTATAAAAAATGATCTAATTATTTTTTAACCATTTAAATAATAATCCTATTATTATATTATACTTTTGTAACAGAATAAATCTATTTGTTCTTTTACTTAGTCCGATGAAGGTCCAACGTGTGTGACCTTATAGGATCCCGAATTAATAGAACTCGATTACCTTAAACGACTGAAGTACGCCTCTAGCAAGGGTCTACCATCCCCCATTACTCAAAACGTCATTTGTGCTTATGACTTAATCCCGATTAATGCAATAGATATCCAGTGCGATGAACTCCTTCCATTCTTTAATATTAGCACCATTTGGTTTATAGGGTTCGGTTAAAGTGTTAACCCACTAATAGAAAGGTTGTTCCAAGCTATTCCAGTTATTAACTTGTTACTGAAGTATACTGCCTTTTACCATAGTGTGTTTGACTAGAAACCATTTCTATCAAACACATACTCTGATCAGAGGTTTATAGTAATCATATCTTCAACAAGCGGCCAGGTACAACTCCTTCAAATATCTGGAGTGATGGATTCTTTTCGACTACTCAGCTTACCAACGTGTTGTCATCACTATACCCGTAATCACCGGTAACACCCTAAATTAATGAGTGTATAGAAATGACCCAAAGTATAGCAACAATACCACACAAGATAACTAGTATCTCGAGTATGAGTATATTCGCAAAGCTTATTGCATGAAGACAAACACTAACACAATGATATATACACCAAGTGTTTATCTTACTGCGGTCTCCAATATATCTCCCAGATATAACCATGTGTCAAACTTAAGGCACCACCTTCAGTCCTTAGGAGATTGACTGCTTGGACCTTTCCAAGAAAGTTGACCACATGCTAGTCTTTCCACTTCATTAATATCCTTTCTTGATGAAACTATGACTAGGGATAGTTTAGACATAACCATAATTGCACATGAAGCATGTCTCACTAAATATAGTCCAACTATAATTTCTCTAACTTCGTGTTATGATTCGTCAAGGACTTTTGTATACATACATCAATGAATATATTTTAACCAGCTACAATATATTTATAAGCACATCGATATAAATAAAAGATTAAATGCCTTTATTAATTAAACATAATATTCATACTACTACATAATTAAGATATATTGCCCTAATTGCCTTAAGGGCATACATCATATCCAACAAACTCCCACTTGCACTAAGGCCAATTAGCCATATGTCTTAATCCATATGCTTTAACATGCTGGTCATGTTTGACTTGAGTTAATGGCTTTGTTAGACCGTCCACGAGGTTCTGATCAGTGGGTACATATTCTAGTCTTATTATCTTAGCATCAACAATCTCCTTGATTATATGGTACTTTCTGGATACATGTCTGTTTTTTTATGAGACCGTGGATCATTTGCTTGAGCTATCGCACCATTGTTATTACAATAAAAAGTAATTGGATCAACAGTCTTAGGCACCACACCTAGAACAACAATAAATCCTTTTAACCAAACAGCTTCTTTTGCTGCTTTGCATGCAGCAATGTATTCAGATTTCGTGGTTGAATCAGCAGTAGTTTCTTACTTTGAACTCTTCTAGCATACCGCCCCTCCATTTAACATATACACAAAACCCGATTGAGACTTAAAGTCACCCTTGTCAGATTGAAAACTCGCATCAGTGTAACCTCTAATTATGAGGTCACCTTCTCCATATATCAAGAACTCATCCTTAGTTCTTCTTAAGTACTTAATTCTTCTCAAGTACTTAAGAACTGCTTTGACAACCATCCAGTGCTTTTCACCTAGATCTGACTGATATTTGCTCATAAAGCTCAAAGCCTGGGAGACATCTGGCCCAGTACATATCATAGCATACATAATGGATCCTATTGTAGATGCATAGGGTATATCCTTCATGCGCATTCTCTCTTGAGCTATCTTCAGACACTCAGCCTTAGATAGGTTAATCCCCTTTGTCATTGGGAGATAACCTTTCTTCGAATGCTCAAGATTGAACCTATTCAATACCTTGTCTATATATATACTTTGAGAAAGACCTAACAACCTCTTGGATCTATCCCTATATATCCTTATACCTAGTATAAATGCTGCTTCACCAAGGTCTTTCGTGGAGAATTTTCTTGAATACCATACTTTAACATTTTGAAGAAGAGAAATATTGTTTCCTATTAGTAGAATGTCATTGACATATAATACTAAGAAAATGACTGCACTCCCACTAGCCTTCTTGCAAACACAAGGCTTATTAATGTTTAGATAGAAATCCAGTTCATGGATTGTCTGATCAAACCTTATACTCCAACTCCTAGATGCTTGCTTAAGTCCATAAATGGATCTTTGTTGCTTGCATACCTTCGAGCCATTCTAAGATGTAAAATCCTCAGGCTGTGTCATATACACATCTCAGTCTAAATCCCCATTCAAGATATGTTGTTTTAACATCCATCTATCAGATCTTATAATTGTAATGAGCAGCAATGGCGAGGAGTATCCTTACAAATTTAAGCATGGCTATCGGTGAGAAAGTTTCATCATAGCCGATACCTTCTCATTGACTATAAACTTTCACAACCAACCTTACTTTGTAGGTAATTACATTACCGTCCATGTCAGTCTTCTTCTTAAAGAACCATTTGTACCCAATCGGTCTAACCTCTTGTGGTGCATCAACAAAATTCTAAACTTGGTTCTCATACATAGAATCCATTTCTCATTTCATGGCTTTCAGCCATTTATCAGAATCTGAGGTTTTCATTTCCTCATCATACGTCCTCGGTTCATCATCCTTCTAGAGATACATTTCCTTATCATTAGCTATGATAAAACTACATCTATCGGGACCTTTATGAACACAAACTGACCTTCTTATTGTTTGTGTTTCAATAGGTTGTTCTTGGATCTCACTTTCTTGTGTATCTAGAATGGGGTCAATCAGCTGATTGTCTGTTTCTTCCTTTTGAACTTCCAGTTCAATGTTGCTCCCACTGACTTTTGCAAGTAAGTGTTCTTTTTCCAAAAAGTGAGCATTCCGTGATACAAATACCTTTTCTACTTCAGGTGGGTAAAATAGATATCCTACAATTTACTTTGGATATCTAATGAACAGACAATTATCAGATTTAGCGTTCAGCTTGTCTGAAGCTATCCTCTTTACCATAGTAGGACAGCCCCATACTCTTAAGTGACTTAGAGATGGCTTTTTATTACACCATCTTTCGTAAGGTGTAAAATCAACTGATTTAGAGGGCACTCTCTTTAATACAGAAACTGCTCTCTCTAGTGCATATCCCCAAAAGGATTTACTGAGATCTGCATGGCTCATCATGGACCAAACCATATCTAATAAAGTCGGATTCCTCCTTTCTAACACTCCAATGTGTTGGGGCATATAAGGAGGGGTCCACTAGGGAACTATCCTGCTTTCCTTTAGATAATCCTGAAACTCCTAACTTAAGTATTCTCCACCTTGATCCAATCGAAGTGTTTTAATACTTTTCTCAAGTTGTTTCTCTACTTCAGCTCTTAATAGTTTGAATTTTTCAAAACTTTCAGACTTATGTTTCATTAAGTACAATAACTGTATTGTGAATAATCATCAATAAAGGTTATGAAGTAGGAGTATCTTACTAGTTCCTAAACACTCATTGGACCACATACATCAGTATGTATAAGTTCCAATGTACTTGTGGCCCATTCACTCTTTCCTTGAAAGGTAACTTTGTCATTTTTCCTCTTAAACAAGGTTCACAATCACCATAAGACTCCAAGTCTATTGGGCCCAAGTCTCCACGCTTATACAGCATGGTTAAGCGATCTTTATTTATGTGGCCTAAACGACAATGCCATAAGTAGAAGGAATTCTCATTATCTAATTTAACTTTCTTTACATTGTTTATATTAAAAACTTCTATTTTAGTATTAAGAATATCAATGCCACCATTCAACATCCCATAACCATAAAGAACATTATTCGAGCGAATCTGATAATTATTATTCGATTCAAATCCTTCTACTACTAAATACATAACAGATACATTATTCTTAGTAATACTTGGAATGTAGTAACAATTATTCAAAACTAAAACAAGTCCACTTGGCAAATTAAGATTAAAGCTTCCTATGACTAATGCAGCAAATCAGGCTCCATTTCCCACACGTAGGTCCATTCCCCTTTTACAAGTCTTCTACTATTCCTTAGTCCCTACATAGAAGTACAGATATCAGAACCACAACTACTATCTAAGACCCAAGTGGATTCACGAGGAAAAGTAGAAAAGTTTTCAATTACAAACATACCTGAAGTAGATGCCTCTGCAGGCTTCTTCTTCAAATGTTCAGAAGCAGGAGCTTTGCGATCCTTCTTCCAATGTCCCTGTTTCCCACACTGGAAGCAGACATACTTAGATATCGTCTTTTCTTTCTTCTTTTTAAACTCTTTAATACTCCTTTGGTGACAGTATTCTCTAGGCCAATTCCTGGAGAATATTCATTTGTAGACTTACCTAAAAATTCCTTGCTTTTGGCATCAAATTTTCTCAACGCATCAATCAATTTTGGAACGTACTATCATGAACTTTGAAGCAATGTTCCCTTACAAAATCAGCATAACTGATGGTTAAAGAATCCAACAGGATATCCATTCCTAAGGATTGACTAACTGTAGATCCTAGTGATTCCAATTTCACCATGAAATTTCTAATCTTGTTGATGTGTGCTACAACAATTGTCCCTTCCTTCATCTTAGAGTTGGAAAGTTCATTAGTTAACTTAAACCTTTCATACTTGGCCTTTTCACGCAAACCTTCCAGATTGAGCAACATGGTTTCCAGACTTATATGATCGCACTGTGAACGTATCACAGGATTTATAGTATCTAACAGCAAGTGTGATACATAAACCGAATCCTTTAGATACTTCAACCATGCCTGCTTAATTACAGTCGGTGCATCAGTGCTAGGAATTTCTGCGAATGGATTTTTAAGAACATATGCCAATTCATAATCCTTAATGGTGTCCTTATATCCTTGATCCATCCTTGGTAGTTAATTGTTGTTAAAATTTAGATGTGTTTAAGATGAATTTTTAAATCAGAGTTCATACTCAACCTAAGATATAAGATAAGAAAAAGAGTTCAAATATTAGTTTAAGTACATGCATTTAATATAAGGACTTTTAACTAAATACGTTTGCCCTACTATTTTCTTTGAAATTTACAATAGCCCATTCTATTGAATTCGGGAATTTTAGCTAGCTAAATTTCCTTGTAGGTAGCATCTATAACTAGTCTATTATGAACCCCAATTTTATGAGTCAAGTCAAAATAGTAAGTTATAGTTGGAATCCCATTCCATTTGCATCGTATGCAATTGCTAATACATTCAAGTTCCCTAATTCCAAGGGACGTGTGCTCTTTCTTATATTAGCATCTCCTTGAATATGTCTCAGATCTGGGCCTAGCCCCCAATTTTATGGTGGACTACCCCAGTTCCATTAAGGCAGACCCTATCTCAAACTTTACAACCAATCAATATTGACTAGAAAAAACGCTTTGCACAGCACTTAATACCCCAAAGAGACCGTATTATAAATTTGAGTAAGGAAGACTATAACTTGCCTTAATATATTTACTTTGGGATTTTATTGGTGTTAAACGTCTCATCCAATCTGGGATTTTATCAGATGGATATATTTATAATAAATTATATTAATTCAGGGAATTTTAGAAGAAATTATAAGGTCCAACCTTTGATGGGTTCAAACTCTTTGTTATAATTATTCCATTAACCTAGATTATATGTAAAATAATTAACACTTTTATTTGTTATATTTATAGTGCATTTCCTTTAAGCTTTTATTCAATAAATTTAATTTTTACTTTGTTATAGAAACATATATAAGCATCATCTTATATACTAGAAATAAATTAGTCTATATTTAATCCGCGATTGGTCAATTCAAGCTGCACCGATATAGGTTCCCAGGTAGGAGAAATGCCCTTGAAGTGAGTAGACACCAAGTCCAATCCTTAGCTAGAACAAATACGGGCACAAACTCGAAGACCAATGGATTCTCTTGAACTAATAAATTTTATTCTTTCAATTTATGTAAATTGAAATCATCTACAACTCATGTAATTTAAATAAATTATTGAAACTTACATAATTTGAGTAAGTTGAGCAGGCTTATTCAAAATTATTCACAAACATTTTCTAACCTTGAAATGAAAAACACAAGTTTATATATATTGTTCCAAACAATTAAATAAAAAATAAATTATTTCATATAGAAACTAAAATTCAGTTTGCTTCTAACTTAATTATGAACTAAATAGGCAGGCTTTGATACCACTGTTGGGAACTGACAGTCAAATTGAACATGCATAATAGGCATGACAGAAATTTAAAATTTTGTCCCTATCCCAAGGAACTCATATTAGATGCTTATAAATTAAATAAAGCCTTAACTAAATAATTCTCTACCTAGGTTAGCATGCATAGGCTAGACATACCATAATTCTAAATTATATCCTAGCAAATATATTTGATACTAAACCTGTTATAACTCTAATTTGTAAACTAAGCATGTTATAACTCTAAGTTATAACCTAAGCATGTTATAACTCTAAGCTATAACATAAACATAAAATATACTAAGCATGCAAAACAACCTAAGCATAATTATTAAGTCTAAAAATGCTTAAAGAAAAAGACCTAATAATTAAAAGAGAAAGAAAGAAAACTTACCAGTTGAAGCATGCTTTAGCATAACCTCCTTGTACAATCCTCCAAGCGTAGGATAGCCTCTATGAGTATCCGCACGAACCCCACCAACTGAAACCTCCCCGAGAGGAAGAACTTAAGAGCCTCGAGTAATTGCTAGACCACTCTAGAAGCCCCACCCGAAAATATAAACTATAGGTGCCCGAATAAATTCAGGCTCCTCAAAAAGAACATGCTCAATTACCCGAGAGATTAATCTTTGCGAATCTCAAATTGGCATTTATACTTTGAGCTGATGGTACAATTGAAAAGGGTGAGGGGAAAGGCTATTTATAAGCTTGGGGAACAAAATAATGCTGCCCTTTTTCTGATGTGCGATTGGGCAAAATTGCCCAATCCCTATGTAGGTTAACACGCGGACCCCAATGGGTCCGCTGGTTGACTCGCGTACAGTGTGCAAAGTATGCTACATGCAAGCCCGCAAGGCAAGCCATGTTTGGCCTGCCTTACACCTCAAGTGGGCTTACGGCCCACCCGCACGCCCAGCTTGCGTGCTAGGCTGTACTGGGCACACCCAGCGCTACCCAGTAGTGTTGGTGTGACCCAGTACGTAGGCTCGCAATGTCGAGCCCACAGCCCCTTAGCCAGCCTGTATGGGGCCCCAAAAAGTGGGCCCCATTTTTGTAGGGTCCAACCCCTTTGCTCCAATTGGAAAATTCCCTTTTAATCCTTTTTCAAATAAATATTTATTTTATGATCCTAATAAATTAGTTACTGGTCAAAAATAAATTCCTCGGTTTTATCAAAAATGATCTAATCATTTTTTAGCCATTTAAATAATAATCATATTATTATTGTATTATATTTTTGTAATAGAATAAATCTATTAGTTCTTTTACTTAGTCCGATGAAGGTCTAATGTGTGTCACCTTATAGGATCACGAAGTATTGAGCTGTTAAGGCCTAACCAACCCTTGTTCTAATGGAACCATTAGCTCGAGGTTCTAGACTGTGAATAGAACTCGATTACCTTAAACGACTATAGTATACCTCTAGCAAGGGTCTACCATCCCCCATTACTCGGAATGTCATTTATGCTTATGACTTAATCCCGGTTAATGCAATAGTTATCAAGTGCGATGAACTCCTTTCATTCTTTAATATTAGTACCATCTGGTTTATAGGGTTCGGTTAAAGTGTTAACCCACTAATAGCAAGGTTGCTCCAAGCTATCCCAATTATTAACTTGTTATTGAAGTATATTGCTTTTTACCATAGTGTGTTTGACTACAAACCATTTCTATCAAACACATACTCTGACCAGAGGTTTATAGCAATCATAACTTCAACAAGCGGCCAGGTACAACTCCTTAAAATATCTGGAGCGATGGATTCTTTCTGACTACTCAGCTTACCAACGTGTTGTCATCACTATACCCGTAATCACCCGTAACACCCTAAATCAATGAGTGTATAGAAATGACCCAAAGTATAGCAACAGTACCACACAAGATAACTAGTATCTCAAGTATAAGGATATTCGCAAAGCTTATTGCATGAAGACAAACACTAACACATTGATATATGCATCAAGTGTTTATCTTACTACGGTCTCCAATATATCTCCCAGGTATATCTATGTGTCAAACTTAAGGCACCACCTTCATTCCTTAGGAGATTGACTGCTGGGACCCTTTCCAAGAAAGTTTACCACATGCTAGTCTTTCCGCTTTATCAATATCCTTTCTTGGTGAAACTATGTCTAGGGATAGTTTAGTCATAATCATAATTGCACATGAAGCATGTCTCACTAAATATAGTCCAACTATAATTTCTATAACTTTCTGCTATGATACGTCAAGGACTTTTGTATACATACATCAATGAATATATTTTAATCAGCTACAATATATTTATACGCACATCAATATAAACAAAAGATTAAATATCTTTATTAATTAAACATAATATTCGTACTATTACATAATTAAGATATATTGCCCTAATTGCCTTAAGGGCATACATCATATCCAACAGTTACATGTTCGAACCACATCCGGAGTAGATGGTTTTTCTTTCTATTTAATGTAAACTTAATTGCTCAATTTAGTAAAAAATTTTAAGAAATTTTTTAACCTTTGTGTCACTCTCTCCTACTTTCTCTACATTAACTTGAGAAAATTATTTCCTGCATTTAGTTTACTTATATGTACGCTGAATGATCAATTTCCCCCATAACATGACAAAAACGAAAAGTCGATCACATGTTTAAACTCGGTGAACAAAAAGCGTAATCGTTGTGGAAAGGGAAAAATTAGTATTTTTGTGAAATGCAAAAAGAAATTAGCTATTGAAAGATTAGTCGAAACTAAATTGAGAATTGCCTTGGCTGGAAATGTTGTCTGCAAGACAAATTAGGGTAAGGGAGATACCGCATATGATCAAATTTTGAAATATGGGTTCTTACATCTTGTAAAAGTGAGCCAACCAGAAACAGATTCTCAAAAACTAGAAACAGATTCTCAAAATATGACTTTTCAAAATAGAGGGTGACATCCGATTGATTAAGGAACAAGCAGTGTAGACTGCATCAATCTAAAAATCTTTTGGAATTTGCATTTGGACTAACCTCGACTAAATGTCGAATCTTACTTTCAGCGACTCGTTTCTGTTGTGGAGTGACAATACATGAAGACTGATGAATAATTTTATTATTCGAGCGATAGGTATTTTAGCATTATCACTCCCCAAGATGCAAACACGTTTATTAATTTTAGCATGGAACGCATAAAAAATAGAGAACAATTTTGAACGACTTTTCACTGGATACAACCAATTAACTCTCGAATAGTCATCAACAAAAGGACTCATATATCAGAATGTTGGAGATATCCCACATGCGAAACATACAAGTGAAAAGAGTGGTATATAAGTGGAGTAGATTGGGCCTTAACACAAGCCAATTGGTTTTGTGTTAGATGGGCTCAACCCCACTTGTATATTCACTCAAGCTATTGAGCCCAACACTCTCGAGGCCCACGGATTCTCTACATGGTATTAAAGCGGAAGAAGGCCCTCTGACCCCTGTTAACACTCACAAGGGACCAACATAGATGATCTATAGCAATGAATTTACTATGTCGCTTAGTGAGTAGATCATGAACATGGGCAGGTGTCGGGGACATGAGGCTGGACCGATCCATGCGAAGTAGGTCTTAATTATCCTCAGACTTATTTGCAACATGCTACTAACTTGAAACTGGGTAAGATGTGGTATACACCTAACAGGTCCTTAAATATTGGATTACAAGTATGGGTATGCTCGATTTATTTCATGAACATGTTATTAGTAGTGTTTTAGTTTAAGGATTGCCATTCAGTTTGAGAAACTGAAAGACAATACGTCGGCTCTGATGGACTGCAATAGAGGGTGATATTCATCATGCCTTGTTCATCAGTTAGATGTGGTGAGCAACAGATTTTGCAAGATAACTACAAGGTTCAATATCTAGATTAGGCAATTGTATTATGTCCCAATTGGGGGCTATAATGGTTTGCTACAATCCGCTTACAATCTGTAGGATAGCGCCTACTACAAACATATGGACAAACCCAAATGATCGTGCGCTTAGAACAACTGATTCATGAATTCTTGTACATGGAATATTACGAGACATGATGGAAAAGTGATTATTAAATAATTGACATGTCAAGTCAATTGAATTGAATGATCTTTATAAAGCCAGGAAATTTAATTTGGTTAATGATATAATATAATGTAATTTATATTATTCGTTAAAGTAAATTAAATACCAAAAGAATTATTTTGGTTAATGGTATAACATAACATATTCATTAAATAATTTAATTTGGTTAATGGTATAATAAAAAGTAATTTATATTATTCATTGAATAAGATTAAATGAAATTGTTTTTAATTAGTCTATCAATTTAATTGAATAATTATAAAGTTGATAAATTAAATTTTTTAAGGAGTTAATTGTAAGGGTTTAATTGTTAAATGAAATTAAATCTAACCTAAACCTAATTCTAATTATGTTATTATAAAATAGCTAATTAAAAATATAGGTAGTACACGTTTACAGTATACAACAATCGGCCTCCACACTTGAGAGCTCCCTTGGCTTGTTCGTTCTTCGTCTTCCTCGCCTAGCATCGGTCTCGATTTGAGAGGGGTTCATGCACGTAATATTGGAGGGCTTCCATTCTGAAAGTCTTTGCGATCTTCAATCTCAATTAAAAAATTTCGGGTGAGTTTTACTGCTTTATTCTCACCATTTTAAAACCATTGTATGGTATTTGAATAACGATCCTCGGTAGATTTGAGAATTTCAATCGGTTTTCTGCCTTTGTGATTGATTTTAGATGACAAATCCGTAGTCATTTCACAATAATATTGTTTTTAGTAGTAATAAGGGACATTTTACCAATTTTGTATATTGTTGATTTTTTTCCTAACAAAGTGGTTGAGTATTGTTTTATATAACTAAAGCAATTTAGGATTAACGAAAAAAATATGTTTTTATTAAGTAACTTTTGATCATTATATTTTTTTTACATAAATATATGAATCAGAATATGAAATTTAATGTGTAGAATTTGTTAAAAAAAAACAAGGTCCAACATCTTCTGATTATTTGTGGTTAAATTGTATAATATTTATCGACCTGAGTCACAAAAGTGAACTTGCTTTCAAAAATATTTTGTCAATCTGTAGAATGCGGAGAACATATTATCCATCCATCCATTTCATGAATGATTGTCATCTATCAAGCATTTAAGAAAATATGATGAATAACTACCCAACATTGGCTCTGTGGCCATCACTTTCTTAAGAAAAAACTAAGGAGTGTGGGGCTGTGGCTACAATCGACAAATTTAGCAAAGCCCTTATTACTAATAAAAATGAAAATGTGGTGAATGTCTCAGCCTATGGTTAAGACTAAACTTGTGACTTGTAGAAGTTACATGTTCGAATCACATCCGGAGTAGATGGTTTTTCTTTCTATTTAATGTTTAATGTAATTGCTCAATTTAGTAAAAAATTTTAAGAAATTTTTTAACCTTTGTGTCACTCTCTCCTGCTTTGACTACATTAACTTGAGAAAATTCTTTCCTGCATTTAGTTTACTTATATGTACACTGAATGATCAAATTCCCCCATAACATGACTAAAACTAAAAGTCTATCCCATGTTTAAACTCGGTGAACAAAAAGCGTAATCGTTGTGAAAAGGGAAAATTGAGTATTTTTGTGAAGCGCAAAAAGAAATTAGCTATTGAAAGATTAGTCAAAACTAAATTGAGAATTGCCTTGGCAGGAAATGTTATCTGCAAGAGAAATTGGGAGTAGGGAGATACCGCATATGATCAAATTTTGAAATATGGGTTCTTACATCTTGGAAAAGTGAGGCAACCAGAAACAGATTCTCAAAAACTAGAAACATATTCACAAAAGGAAAAAGAAGAGAGTAATGTATATGACTTTTCAAAATAGAGGGTGACATCCGATTGATTAAGAAACAAGCAGTGTAGACTGCTTCAATCTAAAAATCATTTGGAACTTGCATTTGGACTAACCTCGAGTAAATGTCGAATCTTACTTTCAGCGACTCGTTTCTGTTGTGGAGTTACAACACATGAAGACGGATGAATAATACCATTATTCGAGCGATAGGTATTTAGCATTATCACTTCGCAAGATGCAAACACGTTTATTAATTTTAGCATGGAACGCACAAAAAATAGAGAACAATTTCGATCGACTTTTCATTGGATACAACCAAATAACTCTCGAATAGTCATCAACAAAAGGACCCATATATCAGAATGGACCAAATAAAAGGGGCATCCACACGTGTATTGGTCCTAGAAGGATCAAAGGTTCCATGATATTTAGCCAATTGACATGATTCATACATTAAGTTATATTCATGTTTAAGAGACATGGATTGAGATGTTATACTATTCGGAGGGCAGGGTGACCAAGACCATAACGAAGTTGTAGAAGAGATGAGGAATTAGTGGCACAAACCAAGGAGTTGGATAATTGTTCAAGCTTAGAACGAAGCATATACAGACAATTCTTTAATGAACCTCTACCAAGTGTTTGCTTTGTGTCAAGATCCTGAAAAATATAGTGATTAGGGATAGGGCCGTCTCATAAATTTACAAGGCCTGAGTGGATATATAAAAATGGGCCCTAATAGAGATAAAATACGTATCATTGATTTAAAATATAAAAATTTCTATAAAGATTGATTATCGACCGAATTTGCTTTAAAATTATTGTTATATATTTTTTTGACATATAATGTGCTGAATTTTAATGACTAATAATAGATTATCAATGAAATAATGTCAAATTACTGATAAAATGTTTTGTTGATAAAAACAAATATTAGAAATTTTGGGCATATGAATATATAAAACTCTAACTGGTAAGTTGGTATGCTTTCCTAATTAATTTCATTGAAAAAATTTATAATAATATAAATGCATTTGCCCAATTTAAATAAATATTTTAACATTCTTAAATATATGGTACTACGATTTTATGTTTCTATGGAATTGTAAAATAAATCAAAGATTAGAATGACAAATTTTTTATTTTTATAAGTAATGAAGTATCTTGCTTACTAAATTTATTTGTTTCTTTTACATTATTATATATTCATAAGGTAACTTGCTATTATTTCTTAAACATCCGCTAATTTTTTGTGTTGGAATTTTTAATTACAAGAATGCAACAAAGATTTTATTGGAAATATTGGAAGTGTGGTTATAATTTAATCTAATCTTATATTAGGTGGCAAATATTTTGGCTTAATGGTTAATAAAGAGTTTATGATATATGTGGTCTCATATCCAAATTAAGATGAATTTTTTTGTATTTAATAATGTAGCCACACCTAAAAAAAATATAAGAAAATTAAGAAGGTGAAATTAATATTAATTTACAATCAAAATTTATTTAAAAGTTAATATTTAATTATTGCTAATTACTATTAGTATATTAATAATAAATTAAAGCTTTTATTAATTATTATTTATTTTGAAAATTTTGAGTGAAAAAATAAAAATTAATACTTTCCCGAGGAATCAATCATGGGCCTTCAATATAGTTAACTGTGAGCGGTCGATGTTTTACACGACGGCTGCGAAGCTGGGCCGGTGGACTGACCTCTTTAAAATAACGGGAATGTGGGTGATGTGATTGGAAAATGGTCTTGCATATTTTAATGCTTAAAAGATATGAGATCGAAATCCCGTACTTAAAACAGAGTCGCCACCCGGTTCAGCTCAACCGGAAAATTTTTGGTACGACTTCCCCACCGGGTGCTTGGACCATACCTTAAGTAGAGATTCTGAGTTCGGATGATGTTATCTATTTTTTATTAGGCCAAGTTAAGATACTTCATTCTTTCTTAATCGGTTTAATCCGTCCTATTTATTTGTGTTTTCGGTTATTGTGTTGTTTTCGCGTTTATCAAACAATTGAAGCGATGAATAAATCATTACAGTCACCCAAAAATAAGTGCGGAAAATAAAATTATTACAAGGCTTCCAAATCCTATACATTTTACTATGCGATAAATAAAATACCCGAAGACCTAACACGCATCTACCAGCAGGAGATGGTTAGTACAGATATGGCACATTGTTTGAGATACCTCACGAATCATGTATAGTTAGTAATCCAAACAAGACCTGAGTTAGAATGGATGTGGCATATTCTATTTACAATATTATAAAGCCCGGTTGGATGGCTAAAATGAAGTTTGAACGGCGTTTACAGGAAATTCCATTTTTAACCAAATTTTAGATCTGATCGTTGTTTTAACCGGATTATTAATGAAAATGCCACATGCTATAGGGTGGGGTCCGTTTTCAGAAGGTTTTGGACCTCCGTCGTTGCACTGTACACCCTAGTTTCAGAAAATAAACTAGGTCGGAAATATATGAAATAAAACAGCTATCCAAAAGGTCATGCCGCCAAAGACATGGCTGATGCTGCCGGTGAGATCATTCATATCGCTGGTGACATCAATACGTAGGCACGCTACATGGCTTTCTGGGTACCATAAAGAAAGGGTCCCATAAGAAAGTGAGGTCTCTAGGGAATGTGATGTCACTAGCGGTATCAGTGATGTCTCTAGCGATAGGAGTGATACCGCCGGCGACATCACATGTCTCCAGCGACTTCAATTCCTTGCGGTAGTAGTCAAAAACGGCCGAAAACCTAAAAACGGACTCAAATTATCAAGAATCAATACAAATCGATAATATTAATGCCAAAGAGCTATGAGACTCAGAATTTTTACCTCAGGGTAGTGAATCCACCTCTTTGTGAACCAAGAAATGCCTCCGGGGAGCTTATAACGATGATTTAGTATTAAATTTAAGTGTTTTAAGCCTCTAAATGCTATTAAGTTGATTTTAACTACAAAATCTACTGCTTTTAAGCTCACAATCAGAGAGTTCAAAGAAGAAAAACCAGGAAAAATGGATCGTAATCCTTTTTCCTGCCTTATCTAATTCTTATCTCACTAAAATCTATTTTCTCAATCTAACCTAAAATTTCCAACCTTAGATGGTTTCTCCTCCTCTCCCCAAAGCCTAAGGTGTTTTTAAAGGCAAAATAGGGTGGTTTTCGCGACCTTTTTGACCAATTCCACCAAAAGTGGCAAAAGAAGCTGTCTGTGTGGGGGCCTTTTTTGGGCTACGCCACCGGCGACATGATGTTGCCGCCGGCAGCATGGCTGATGCCGCCAGTGGCATCAGCCTCTAGCAAGCTGACAGCCAGCTGGCCCATAAGCTCAAAAAGTCGCCAAAAGTGGTTGAAAGTGGGTCAAAAGACATCTTTTTGAATTTTTATGATATTTTAATGGGTATTTTTTAATTTGGATGTAAATTATCGGTTCAAGCTCCTATTGAACGCATTATCGGCCACACTGAACTGGATTCTACCAAGTATAAAATTTGTGAGGAATATTATTTTGGTAATAAAAATTCTAAAGAGAACTTTTATTATGAGGTATTAAAATCGGGGACATGTCATCATCGTCTCACGAGAGGGACTGCAAAATCCTGTCCTCACAGGCTGCCCCTTGGGGGATCACTACTGCCACATGTCAAAATGATCGCACGAAAGAGCAAGGGATAGGAATGATACCTGATGGATGACTAGTTTGCCCCTTAGTCGGACTTGAGCTTTGTTGATTGGTTTGCCCCTTGGTCGGGCTTGGGCTTTGTGGGGTGGTTGTCCCTTGATCAGACTTGTGCTTTATAGAGTGGTTGTCTTTTTGTCGGACTTGTGCTTTGTGGGGAGCTTGTCCCTCGGTTGGACTTATGCTTTGTCGAGTGGTTATCCTTTGGTCGGACTTGCACTTTGTGGATTGGTTACCCCTTGGTCGGGCTTATGCTTTATGGAGAGATTGTTCTTTGGTTGGACTTGTGCTTTGTGAAGAGATTGCCCTTTGGTTGGACTTGAGCTTTATGGAGAGCATGTCCTTTGGTCGAACTTGTGCTTTATAGAGTGGTTATCGCCTGGTCGGACTTGAGCTTTTGTGGTGTGGTTGTCCTTTGGCCGGACTTGAGCTTTATGGAGTGGTTGTCCCTTGGTCGGACTTTTGCTTTATAGAGTGGTTGTCCTTTAGTCAGAATTGTGCTTTGTGGAGAGCTTGTCCCTTAGTCGGACTTGTGCTTTGTCGAGTGATTGTCCTTTGGTCGGACTTGCACTTTGTGGATCGGTTGCCCCTTAATTGGGCTTATACTTTGTGGAGAGATTGTCCTTTGGTCGAACTTATGCATTGTGGAGAGATTGCCCTTTGGTCGGAATTGAGCTTTGTGGAGAGCTTGTCCTTTGGTCGGACTTACGCTTTGTGGAGAGATTACCCTTTGGTCAGACTTGAGCTTTATAGAGAGCTTGTCCTTTGGTCGGACTTTGTGCTTTGTGGAGAGATTGCCCTTTGGTCAGACTTGAGCTTTGTGGAGAGCTTGTCCTTTGGTCGGACTTTGTGCTTTGTAGAGTGGGTGTCCCTTGGTCGGACTTACGCTTTGCGGATAGATTGTCCCTTGGTCGGACTTGGGCTTTATGGATTGTGGAGTGTATTTTCGGGTCATATTAGGATTTTGGAGGGATGAACCCAAAGGTGACATGTATAGGGTCATGTCGGGACCTTTAATTGGCGTTCTGGGGTTGAACCCAAAGGGTGATATGTACAAAAACTGTATCAGGGACCTTTAGTTGGCGTTCGAAGGGTGAACCAGAAGGGCGATACGTATAGAGACTATATCAAGGACCTTCAGGTAGCGCGTAGGATGAGTATATTGGGTTTACGATTGTGGCTTTGTGCGAGTTCTGGGACGTCAGGGCTAGACCCGAGATTTCACCGAGGATGGCTGAAAAAAGGCATGGATAGATATGATGTCGCCGGTGACATGAATGATGTCGCTGGTGGTATCGAATGAACCTGTCGGCGACATGAGTGCCACGTGGCTGCTTTGACTGGTCAAACAAATTCAAAATTCAAATTGAAGGAGGTGATGCCATCGGCGACATAACTGATGTCACTGGCGGTATAAAGTGATGCCGCCGACAGCATGAATCAGGCAGTTTTAGATAAATTAAAACTCCTCAAATTCCATGCGGCTGTTTAAAAGGAAGTAAAACTCCTTTCTCTCCCTCATTCTGCAGAAATCGTACCTCTCTGCTCCACTCTTCTCTAAATCTTTCGATTTCCTCCATTATTCCAATCATGAAGAGAATTGCCAAGGCTTTTAAGGGAAAATCTACTAAGGCTAGGGAGAACCTTCCTGATTCCTCCATCGAGGGGGTGAAAATTCTTTCAGTTCTTGTTGCTTATGGCTTGAAGGAGATTCCCAAGATGTATGGGTACAGGATCAATTCCCCCATCACCAATCTGACTCCTGAGAAGGAAAAAAATCTTTCCTACGTCCAGGTAATCCTGCAAAACCTGAATTTCTTCTTTTTGGGTTGAGTTTTGATTCGACCTTAGGCTCAAAATTGTGCCATGATAGGAGTTATAAGCATGAAATAGATCAATTACAAACTGATATTGCGTGTTTTAGGTTCAATTTTCACTGTTTTTAGGCTTATGGTTCAATTAATTGCAATTGTTGTGGTTTTAGCGCAATGGGTGCAATTTTTGGGGAAAATAGGGTCTGCCCGTAGGTTGTGATGTCGTCGGCGATAAGAGTGATGTCGCCAGTGGCATCAGGCCTTGTAGAAAGACCTAGGAAGGCTTGATGTCATTTCTACTAAAAGTGATGTCGCCAGTGACATCACTTCTAGTAGAAGCGACATCAGCAGCCTTCCATTAGGTACTAGCGATGAGAAAATAAATAGGGATTTATCTATTTTGCTTTTGATTTTTGCAGTCGTACGGACTAACTTATACTGGAGGTATGGGCACCATCGGCGAGTGATGGCACCATATTTCAGAAAGGGACCCTAAGCTTGGCTAGCCATCAACAAGACGGGCTTTGGGGACTTGGCCCAAATCATGCCGATGTTAATGCCCAAGCTCTCCCATCAGGCCATGACAGCCCTTATAGAGAGTTGGTCTAAAACCACTCACACCTTTCACTTCTCATTTGGGGAAGTGATAATGACACCCTCCAATGTTGTAGCTATGACCGAGCTTCCCTGGAAGAACGAGGTCATTCACTTTGATGGCTATATGGATAAATATCACATCGAGATGCCCATGGTGAGGCAGGTGAAGGAGCTATTTGGTTTGAACCCTGTCTCAGGGTGGCTATCTTATGGTGAGTTACACCAATACAGGACTAGGGCAGGTGTGGTTCCTGAGGATGAGAGAGATGCTTGCATCCGCTCCTTCGTGATTTCCTTGCTCACCGTTTTGTTTTTTGTATCTCAGGGAGTAAGATCAACTACAGGTTGATATCTGTTGTGTAGGACGTGATAGGCATCAGGAGGAAGAATTGGTCGCGTGCCATCCTAGTGCAGATGCATTGTAGGCTAGATACGGGAGCCAGTAAGAAGGTGAAGGCTCTCCGAGTCAGTCATTTCCTATTGCAGGCATACCTTTCTTGGAAGCATTTTACTTGATTTTCCCTATTTGGTATGAACACTTTATCTACTGTGTCAATTTTGCGCGGTTTAGCTCGGTATGTGATGCTTTGGCTTAGACTCCTGTTTCGCACATTAGCAAACAAAATGCATTCATGAACTTACCTCAATTATTTTGGTTGATTGTTGGTACAGCTTGTCCTGGACCCGTTTTATGGGGTGGAGAACTTGTTGGAAGTTATGAGGGTCAGGAGAGAGGTGGACGACCGTCAGTTTGTGATTGAGTGCCCTTTGTCCTTGCAGTGGTACTTAGGGGAGTGATTCTGAGGTTAGAGGTTTGTCCCCATTGCCGCCAAGCCTGTGCCCGCTGATCCTCCCAAGGGTTTATGGTGGCCCCATTTAGTGATCACATCCAAGGCCGATAAAGCTGACTATATCGAGGGGAATGGCCAAGTGATCCCTAGCATCCTTGGCCTCTACGAGCATCACCAGCAGCGCCTATTGCCCGTTTGCCCTCGGATCAAGGATAATGATATGATCGAGTTTCACAATAAGAAGAGGATGGCTGAGGAGAAGAGGAAGCTCAAAGGGATAGTTAATGTTGAGGAGGAGGAAGAAGAGGAAGAGGAGGAAGAGATGGAGGTAGACGGCAATGTTGGGATCGAGACTGAGGGGGAGTATGAGGTAGGCGTGAATGTAGTTGGCGGGAGTGCACCGATGTCTCAAGCGGGACAACGCTCTTTCGATGTATGATTGCATTTATATGCATGATTTGCAATCGTTTGGGTTTAAGAATGTCGCTTATGTATGTTTTTCATGCTTTTTAGGAACCTGCGAGGAAGCGAGGTTGGGACAACCAGAGTGGGACACAGTACTATGGTGTGCCAGAGGGTATATATTTCATGGAAGGGCATCTAGTCAACCCGATGGAGACCCGGTTGCTGCTGATGAATTACCGAGGCGAGTTCCAACTCAGGAATATAGGCCATAGCCGGCATGCTCTGATCTTTATGCTAGAAAATGCTACTTATGTTAGGCCTGATAATTGCTTTCTTGTTTACCCTTGGATGCGGGTGGTTAATGATTCGTCTTTTGGATTTGTCAGGTGGCGCGGAGTCATGTGGAGCAACTTGCAGAGAACAATTTTGCTCTTTGGGACATGCTTATCGGGCAATCGCTGCTTGTTCAGGTACATTCCCTATTTTTGTCATGTCAAAATAAGATAAGATGTATGTATGGATGCTATAAATGAAGTGTATTATTGACGTTTACCTTGGTTTGTAGGATTTCTTATCCCTTTCCTTTTCAGACACTGATGCGGCTCGGCGGAGATACAAGGAGGAGATTGCAGAACTCCGACATCATGTGAGGGACCTTGAGGGTCAGCTAGAGGCTACCGTTCAGGAATAGAGGAGCAATTAAATCTGGATCGCACGCACCTCGATAGCACCAGTCGTAGGAAAGTGAAGATGTCCACCGGTCGACACCTGTTTGTTGCAGTCGAGAAGTCTAGCAGTGTCTAGATGACTAAGGGAAGAGAGGAGGATGATGTTGATGATTGGCTAGTGAGCCCTGAGGACGTCTCATCTCGTCCGGCCGGTAGTGGCAGGCATGCCTAGCTTTATATTTTCATTTTGGTTTTTGTTTCAGATTTCGGTTTGTACCCTTGATACATTGGGGTTTGAATAATTTAGATTTGTTGTTTGGTTTTGCTTTGGTAGGCTAGATATTCAGGATTTTTGAACGGTTTGCACCCTCGAGCTTTTTACTTTGAATAAAATGGATTGCAGTTGAACAGCTATTGGAAGTGGATTATAGGATTGTTTACAGGTTTTGTACAGGTCTGTAAGAAGAAACATGCTTTTGATGCTGCTAAAAATTAACTCCATGCCGCTAGCGGCATGACCTATATCGCCCATACTCAAACAGCTAAAATAATATAGAAGAGGTTGCCAAAAGCTCATATCGCCGGCGGCATTAGTTTATACCACCCAAATTGGTTCATATCGTCGGCGACATCACTCACATCGCCGGTGGTAACACCTTTCAAGAAATCTAATTCCAGCCATTCTACCAATTCCTATCATGGCAACCCACAATCAACAGCTATGGGGTTTTTGGCAAAGTCTGGGAAATGAAAACTGGAAGAAAGCTTGGAAAATTTAGGCTTTGGGGGTTTCGATATGTCGTGGCGTGGCCCGTAAGCCACGAGTTCCTTCGAGTGGCGCTATCTTTTTGGGACCCAATGGACCACATCTTCCGATTTTCATCATTCGAGCTATGCCCCTTGCTTGAAGAGTTTCACGCTATAATGGGGGTACCATGCCCTATATGCATGCCCCTAGCACTGTCGAAATTTCATTTTGACACAGGTGGAATTCCTCGAGGTTAAAGGAATTTAGACTTTGTAGATCCATTTTTGTCCCAGTTGTCTGACAAATCTGGGTTTCAGCTCGGAGTAGTTTTAGAGTGGTGCCGTGGGGCGCCTCGATCTTACCATGCTTGGCCGCCCATAGTGGCATTACTACTCATGGCAGAGTTTATGTGCGGAGTGAGCCCGATTGCTCCACTCAGGCTAATTTCACTCATTAGCCCCATGTCGACAGGGGCTTCTCCCATGGCTGTGGGGTTGGCCGATGTTTTGTTGAACATGGATGTCGCTTCCATTGACCCGGCACTTATCAGAGATCAGCTCATATTACTATAGGTACCTTTTGTTCTTCCTAATTCCGTGCATTTCCTTCCCCAATCCTTACCTAAATTCAAATTATAGGTATGGCTGATGGAGAAACTGACGCTGAGGGAAGCGCCATGAGGGAATCTGAAGAAGTACCTACCCATTCATCTGAGGGAGAGGGGGCTTATGCGGGATGATTTCAATCAGCTGACATATGATGATTGGGTGCCTATTTTGAGGGGGTATACTAATGCACAGGTTTAGTAGGTTAGTCCATGGTGGAGGATTCAGGACGTGGTTGTGGAATCCTGGGGAGCTTGTGTTCAGTTGATAGGTCTAGAGAGATCTTCATTCTACACCCCTTACCAGTTGTGCCGTCAGTATGGTAAGAGGCAAAGGATCCCAATCAAGCTGCCCCATAATCAGATCAGAATCTACAAAGTTAGGTGGGTCAACCATATCTGGGAGAAGTAGTCCAAGGAAGCTGTATTTGAGATTCTGAATTATGATCATGTGAAGACCATCGAGATTGACACTCATTACAGAGGATGGCTTACTGAGATAAGATGCTTGACAACCCGTCGAAAGCCATTGTGGGCCCGCTTTAAGGGGGAGTGTGCGGAGTAGGGGGAGTAGCCCCTTTTTACTACCACATTGAGGCAAATCTCTAGGCACTATAATGATGACGCGGGAAGCTCGGTTTGAGATGCACTTTTGTCAGTTCTATCTTTTGCATAGGTTAGTCGGGGTGACAGACCTATCGGACTTTATCTCACAAAAATTTTGAATTATTTATATACTTATTGCGCATTCGATATAGAATAAAATGAACTCTGTCCTAAGCTTGCTGGAGCTGTCTTAATCCTATGAATACAAGATTCACATAAGTATAAGCATTTAGAATTCAACAAAAGGGGTACTTTCATTAATTGAGATAAAATAAAGTACGCGATTTTTGGTTGACATTTCCATTGATTTAACTTTCGGTGCCAACTAGCCTAGATTGTTTTGCTAGAAGGCACTTGCTTTTTGCTCATATACCCTAACTTTTACCTAGATTGCCCTTTTTGGGTTTAAAATCTAGTGGGTTTGACTTATCCCCTAATTTTTGTACGGCCGGTTTGCAAGATATCGATCGTCGGGTGTCACCCTAATTTTTATCCGATCAGTAAAAGATCGAAAGGCGGGTGATTATCATATATATTTTTTGGTGTGCTGCTTTTCTAATTTTTTTCTTTTGAATCAGATATGATAACGCTTAACCCTGTCTTAGTTCACGGGATTCACAAACTCATTCCCATCCATGTCCACAAGCTTAACTGCCCCTTTGCTAACCATTTTCTTTAACACATATGGTCCTTCCCAAATTGGCCCGAATTTGCCCCTCGCATCAGTGGTAGAATGTTTTAGCTATTTAAGGACCAGATCACCAGCCTTTAGGGGGAACTTTTGGTGTCTTACACGACTGTTATATGCTCGAGCCATACGTTACTGGTACATCTGGAGATTGTTGAGGGCCCTTAATCTCTGCTCATCCATCATGTTCTACTATTCAAATCTTGTTTGGGTCCATTCAGATTCTTTTAACTTAGCCTCCAAGGTGGCTCTTATGAAGGTCACTTGAGTTTTAACTAGCAAGACCGCTTCCATCCCATAGACTAGATAGAATGGAGTTTGGCCTGTAGAAGTGCGAACACTGGTGTGATATCCCCAAATAGCAAAATGTAGCTTATCTGCCCGATCCCTATAGCCGGCTATTGTCTTTACCGATTTGTTAGCTTCCTCTACAGCTCCATTAGCTTGCGGTCTGTATGGGGAAGATCTATGGTGTTTGATCTCGTATTTCGTGATTAGAGAAGCGGTTGCTCCTAGAAATTGTACCCTATTGTCTGAGACTATATAGTGTCGAAGTCCATACCGGGCGAGGATATGCTTCTCTATAAACTTGGCCAACTGCTTAGCGGTGACATTGGTGAAGGATTCGGCCTCCACCCATTTTGAGAAGTAATCTACTGCTACCACAATGAATCTGTGACCATTTGTTGAAGAAGGGCGGATTTCACCAATTATGTCTATCCCCTACGCTAAGAATGGCCAAGGGGAAGATAAATGATGGAGTTCGGTGGGCGGCAGATGCTATATATCCCCGTAAACTTGGCATTGGTGGCACTGCTTGACCTGGACAATGCAATCAGCTATGAGAGTGAGCTAAAAGTATCCCAACCGCTGAATTTTCTTTGTGAGCGCGAGACCGATCATATGGGGGCCGTAGTCACAAGCATAGACTTAGGCCATTGCGTTCTGAGCCTCGGAGTCAGTGAGGAAACGGAGAATCAGGCCATCACTAGTACACTTGAATAGATCACTATCCATAATACGAAACTGGATAGCAAGCTACCGTAGGGTGGTACGGTCTAAGTCAGAAGAACCCGTAGGATATTGGCCGGCTTGAAGGAATAGGACAATGTCAGAATACCAATAAGGTTCGGATGAGATGGCAAAGATTAGAGGAGCCGATTGAATATGGTAAGGGATCTTGGTGGACAATATAACCATAGGGCAGATAGGCTGCTGCTGAGGCCCTTCCCATATGGACGCGAGAGTGGCGAGAGCATCAGCCATTTGATTCTCATCCCAAGGGACATGGCGGTACAAGTACGAGGTGAATTTCTCAGACAATTTGCGGATAGCCTCGACATAAGGATGGAGAGATTCTTCTTTAAATTCCCAATCTCCGACAACCTGATGAATAACTAGCCGAATCCCTGATGACAGATATGCGGCGGGCCTGAACCTGAAGAAGAGCCTCAAGGCCCAACAGACAAACTTCATACTCAGTGTCATTGCTGGTGACAATGAATTCTAAGTGTTTGTATAATGGGATCATCTCGTTATCCGGCATAACGATGATGACCCTGAGGCCTACTCCCCAGTGATTCATAGCACCATCAAAGTACATTGTCCAGACGTGATCAAGGACTATAATAGAGGTAAGGTGTTCATCAGGAAACTCGAAATTTTCCTCATAGTTAAAGCTGAGGGGTTGATTAGCCAGGAATTCAGCTACGGCCTGCCCCTTAATGACCTTTCGGGTCATATACTCAATTTTGAACTTGGACAGGAGAAGCAGCCATCGGCATAATTTATCAGCTAAAGTGGGGGATTGACAAAGAAACTTCATAGGATCAATCTTGGCCACGGCTTGGACATGATAGGATTGAAAATAATGTCGTAATTTCTTAGTGATCCAAACCATGGCAGTGCAAGTCTTTTCCATAATTGAATATCGAGTTTCATAATCTAATAGCTTCTTACTTAAGTAGTACATCCCATGTTCACGCTTATCAGTATGTCCCTGGATAAGCATGGCCCCGAAAGAAGATTCCTCGATAGCCAGGTAAAGGATGAGCAGTTTTCCTGGGATGGGGGGTGTCAAAATAGGTGGATCAACAAGATATGCCTTGATTCTGTCGAACGCCATTTGGCAGTGATTGTTCCATACTACAGGTTGCTATTTTCTTAATAACTTAAAGATGGGTTCACAAACAGTAGTGAGGCTGGCAATGAACCGACTAACATATTGCAAGGACCCTAAAAACTATTGGACTTCTTTCTCAGTCTTAGGTGGAGGATGTCCCTGATGGCTTTGGCCTTGTCTAGATCCATTTTGATTCCTTTCTAGCAAACCACATGCCCCAACAATTTGCCTAAAGTTACCCCAAACATGCACTTTTTGGATTTAGGCGGAGGTTATACTTTTCAATGCGAGTCATGAACCTGTCAAGAATAGTAGGGTGCTCTTCTCGAGCAGCGGACTTCACAGTCATATCATCCACATACGCTTCTACTTCTTTTTGTATCATGTTGTGCAAGAGGGTAGTTACACCACGCTGATAAGTGGCCCAGGCATTTTTCAACCCGAATGGCATTACCTTGTAGCAATACACCCCCCATTCAGTGATGAACGTTGTTTTGACTTTATCGATAATATTAACCAAAATCTGATTATACCCCAACAATCCATCCATAAATGAATACATAGCTGCCTTGGTGGCACTATCAATTAGGACATCAATGTGCAGGAGTGGGAAGTCGTCCTTTGATGAGGCTTTATTGAGATCTTTAAAAATCCACACAGACTCAGACGCTACCATCTTTCTTCGGAACTGGGACGATGTTGGACAACCAATTCGGGTATTCCACAACTTCAATGAATCGAGCTTTAATCAAACTTGAAACCTTTGTCTTAACCCTATCTGCCCATTCTGGTCTCAACCTGCAGAGCTTTTGCTTGACAGGCAGAAGTTTAGGATCAGTTGGGATTCTGTGTTCGGTAATTTATCGATCAACCCCAGGCATGTCTTCGTATGACCAGGCAAAAGCGTTAACATGATCTTTAAGCACTTTTATGATCTCACTTTTTTCCTTGGGAGTTAAATCTTTGGAAATGGTTACCATTTTAGGATTGTCATCTGTACTTAGGTTTATTTCACTTAATGATGTATCACTAATGTCAAAAACATTATGCGTATTATTATGTGAATGCATGGATCCATCAAGAAAGACATCAAATAAGTAAGCAAAATAAGAGTTATTCACTGTATTAAAAACCTTGTAAGCAGCATTGTTTGCATCAAACACATCAAAAATGTTAAGAATTACATCATCCATATCCTCCTCCATAGACGGAGGGGCTTTAGTAGCAATATCAATAGGAGGAGTAGCCTCTGTATTATCTATTAGAATGGCCCCCAGGTCGTGGTCTAGAGCGCTCATATCGGTAATGATGAGCGATGGACCCCCGGACAGGTTTGCTTTCTCAGCGAGAGCCCTGGTGAGCTTCCCTACTATTGCTATCATAGCATCTTCTTCCCCGGTTCTCCCACCCTTCCAGCCTTTCTTCATCAGCAGCGCCATAGCTTCAATCACGGTTGCCATAGCATTTTCAATTTCTGGATAGATAGACTCTTCACTACTTCCCTCTGGCTCATCTTCGGGATGCATCTTACCTTTTCCCTTAGCCTTATTACAAACAACATTGACAGGTGCATTAGGTTTAACGGGCTTGGGTTCGGCCAAAACTATCATATGGCTGGTCTCGAAGTTGTAGACATCTTTATTGATCTCAAAGCCAGGCCATATTTTCCACCATACTCGATCGACTCAGGCTCTCCCTTACAAGGCCTCTTGCCTTGGATTTCATAAACACTGACCATAAGTAGTAGTAGGAGGGGATGCGGCGATAGGCTTTTCTAGGCTTATATCCCAATCTAGCTCGATGGGTAAGGATTTTAGGCTCTAATGCTTCAACAATTCCCTACTCATGTATTCCCCCACCGCTGTCAGGCTTGTAACCAGATTTCTTCATCAATTTATCCATACCAGCATGAAGGTAGCTATGCTAAAGGGGAGGAGATTTTTGAGCTTTGCTAATCACAGCAATTTAAAGGCCTCCTTCTAAACTAGCTTTGGCTTCCATAATAGCCATAACGGAAGCCATGGGCAGCCAAGCAACAGAGAATAGGTAACAGGAATGTCAAGTACAGTGAAGCATACATTGATTACCACACCTTCTACAGTGACTTATGCATCAAAGGTCCCAATTACATTGCGCTTTGAGTCATCATAAGCTCTAATAACAGTGTTGGATTTTTCAAGCATGTCCTCCGACAGTCCCAGATAAGGAAGGATATTAGAGGACATAGATTTAGATCAGAGCCATTATCCACCATGACAGACGGGATAACCTTTTTGAGGACTTGGATTCGGATGAATAAGGCCCTATTGTGATCCCTACCTTCGATTAGAAGATCAAAACGGTCGAACACAATCTGAGGCCCTTTTCTCAGGGGAATGCCTTCTCCAACTGTGGTGCACATCTCAACGACCGAGGTGGCTGGATTAGCTTCTAAATCGAGGGGCCATTTAATCAAGCCCTTATGATGCCCTTTGGAGTCAATTACCAGCTGCTAGATACTATATCGGGCTTGGGTGTTTTTCAGCTGGGTAGTGAGAGGGTCAACCCCAAGACTAGTCGGGACAGGCGGAGGTGGGGAAGAGGGTCTTGCAGTAGTTCCAACCCTGCTAGGAACTGGGTCTTTACTTAAGCGGAGATATCGGTCTTCAGGCTGAAACACATGGCCACTCCGAGTAATGTTAAGAACATCATCAAGCAAGACACTCTTAGTGGCTCATGTTTCGAACAGATACTATTGCTCCTCATAGTCCGAATTTAGGTTTTGTAGCTCATACTTATCCACGCTAAAAAGGTCATTTTGATCAACCTTGAATAATTCAGTGCTTACGGCCTTGGTCTCTTGAGCTACTTCCTCATCACCATCGGAGTAGTCCTCCTTTGAAACAAAGGAATCTACGTTGAATAATGGTTTTTTCTCAACTTTCATTCTTTTTGCCATGAATGGCTGAGACCTGCGGCTTTCTTGCTTCAGCTGGTTTGGGTCAACTTCCATTCCCTAAATGGAGTTGACCCCTCTGTTGGCTTGATTGATTAGGTCAAAAACTGAGTAAGATAGAAGACCCAAATTGATGACCAGGATAGAGTTACTATTGTTCGGCTTCTGATCAAGGAGATCGAGGATTGTAGCTTCAGATAAACCGGACTGAACCATGCCCACCTTGTTCCCAAAAATTAGCAAAGGATTACTCATAGTGCTTGGAATTCTTTCAGGTTCAGCGATCTTTGGTTCCCTAACCAAATGCTAAATTGCCGAGAGCAAGGCTTTGCAATTGTTGGTTTGGTGTCCTACCTGAACATGATAGTTACAGAAGTTTTTTTTATCCTTTGGTCTAGGCGGTTTGTATTCCTGAAGGGACTGGATGAAACCTGCTTCCCTTAAACATTGAAAGATTACCCGTAGAGGCAATTTATAAGGGTTAGCCAAAATAAAAGGGGGGCGAGGAGGCTGGATTACTGCAACCATCGACAGAGCCAGAGTGATTATGAGGGGCATAGTAGGGGTTTGAGAAACGACTTGAACTGCAGCCTGTGCTTTAGGCCTAGCTAGTGATGGGGCTGAGGGTTGAGCTTCATTATTCTTCTTGAGCCATGGGTTTCTCGCTTTTTCAGCCTTTTCACGCTCTGCCTCACGCTCAATCTTCTCGGCTTTCTTGAATACAACCTTGTAGGACAGAAAAGAATCAGTAGCCATTTCTTTACGAAATAGAGGAAGAGACCCCTCAAGGAGTTTGACGATCATTTCCTCGAGACTTAGCTTGGATTTCATCAAGTCCTAGGTTGACATCCATCGATTAAAGTATTGCTTGAAGGTTTCATTGGGCATTTGACGGATTCTCTCAAGATGTTGGAGGGTCATTTCCATCATAGTATTAAAACCATAATGCACTTTTAATGCCTCAAATAAAAGATTCTAGTTAGCGACAATATATTGTGGCAAGGTGTGATACCATTCAAGGGCAGGGCCCCGAAGGGAGTAAGGAAACATTTTAGCGAGCACCTTATCACTTAATTTCTTCACGCATATTATTCTTTTATACATTATAATGTGAGAGGCAAGTGCTCCAGAACCATCATAATGAGCCATATTTGGCATAGTGAAATTGTCGAGGACCCAGGCTTTGCCTCTTTCAGGTTTCTTAGTGGTGATGAGGTGGTTGATGTAAGCTTGGATCTCGGGTGTCACGCCCTAAAGGCTGTATGACCTGGTCGCTGACCGGTTTGTAAGGGATAGCTAGGGCTTTGGGTGTCGCGCTCGAAGAATACGTGACCTAGTCATTGATAGTTTGAGAACCCATCATTTGTTAAACAAAAGCGACTACCTCGGGTGTTATGCCCAAAGATTGCATGACCTGGTCGTTGAGTGTTGGAGGTAGCGGAGGACAAATGGTCAACTGGCTGGTAAAAGGATTTTAGTGGTAGGTGGTACCCTTGGGAGTTATAATGAACTATGAAGGAGTGAAAGAGGGTAGTGGCTGAGAAGCTGGGCACTGGTGAGTAAATATTGGAGGAGCAGAGCTTTGAACGAAAGGTCTTGGATTAAAAGGCACAATTGATGGAACAATCGAAGTTGATAGAAAAGCTGAAGCTTGCCCAAATTGGAATGGGCTTGCCATGGACTGGGTTGATTGAAAAATAGGTGCAACAGGTCTTGTCCCTACCGGATCGATCAATATCTATGCTGAACCGTTCTGGGCCTGAATATTGGATGCTGGTACTCGATCAAAATTTCTATCTTCGAGAGCCTCCTTAATGGCAACCTGAACAGTGGTTTGGATAGAAGCCTGAAAAGCATCCAAGTTTAGGAATTATGCCATAGCACTGGCAAAGTCAAAGCCAGGCGGTGGCTGGGATCCCATTCCCGAGCTGGAAGTAGGGTCGGAGGGTTCTTCGGGAGGAGGGGTCCCTTCATTTCTTGGAAAAGACATGGCTGGCTGAGAGGGGCTCTAGCTTAACTAGACTTGTTCCGAATCTGACTCCCCACTGGAATCGGTGTGTGGAATCCCTTCAACTTTTATGGTTAAAATTGGGGTGAGAAGACGACGAATGAAATGGTGTTCTATCCTTTTCCAAATTGGGGTGTGACGATTAGTCCGCCTCCTCTTAGTAGAAATGGTAGGTAGTGGATCAGACCATGAATGGGTTTGTAAATGGTATGGATGGTATGCATGCCTTTTGTTTTTAGAAGTGGTGCATGATATGTATGGCTATAAGTAGATATGGTTAGAGATGATGCGACAGCTTATCCCTCCAATATACGTGGGACGTTTGTATCTCACATCACACATAGTGATATGTGGTGATGCAACGGAGGTACAAGAGAACTCCTACATGTGTTGCTAACTTCTTCCATGGCCGGAAGTAGTAAGGGTAAGTTGATTCATTTCTGGCTCTTGAAGCCGATGTATGGGGGTGCATGATCACGGAGCACATAGCACACAAATCATCCCTCTTCCAACCTTATGATTCCCGCGTAACACCGCTCTAGAAGGATGGAGTTTGGCTTCTTCACCGGTAATGGCGAAAGAAGTGCGTCCCAATTATTTTATTTATTCTGGTGATCCTACAGGAGTGAACCTAAAGGAATGTTGTGCTAAGGCTTTTTCTAGCACAGCTTTGGTATATGGTTGTTGATGTAGAAGGTTCTCGTTTACCTTGATTCTACATTACTCAACCACTACCCAAATAGGTGCGATCGAAGAAGTTTACGTATTGGTTAAAATGAGTGATCCACCTACTAGGCATCCTCAATTCCAACAGGGCATGAGTGATACTTTCGTGAGCTTCTCAAGTAAAATGGGGCACCTAAAAATTATCGAGCTATCTACACGCGTGAGGATAAAACGTTATAAAAAAGAATGAAGTTTTAATTTGGAGAATGATTTCAATACATCATCAAAATATTTTAAACTTTATGAAAAGATAAGTTCAAGTTTAAAGAGATCTGTCCCCAACAGAGTTGCCACTATGAGTGGATGACGTTTTACACGACGGCTACGAAGTAGGGCTAGTGGACCGACCTCTTTAAAATAATGGGGATGTGAGTGATGTGATTGGAAAATTGTTTTGCATATTTTAATGCTCAAAAGATACGAGATCAAAATCTCGTACTTAAAACAGATTCGCCACCCGGTTCAGCTCAACCGGAAAATTTTTGGTACGACTTTCCCACCAGGTGGTTGGACCGTACCTTAAGTAGAGATTCTAAGTTCGGATGATGTTATCTATTTTTTATTAGGCCAAGTTAAGATACTTCATTCTTTCTTAATCAGTTTAATCCATCCTATTTATTTGTGTTTTCGGTTATTGTGTTGGTTTTGTGTTTATCAAACAATTAAAGCGATGAATAAATCATTATAGTCACCCAAAAATAAGTGCAGAAAATAAAATTATTACAAGGCTTCCAAATCATGTACATTTTTTAATGCGATAAATAAAGTACCCGAAGACCTAACACTCATCTACCTGCAGGAGATGGTTAGTACAAATATGGCACATCGTTCAAGATACCTCACGAATCATGTATAGTTAGTAAACTAAACAAGACCTGAGTTAGCATGGATGTGGCATATTCTATTGACAATATTATAAAGCCTTGTTGGATGGCTAAAATAAGGTTTGAACGGCGTTTGTGGGAAATTCCATTTTTAACCAAATTTTAGATCCGATCGTTGTTTTAACCAAATTATTAATGAAAATGCCACATGTTATGAGGTGGGGTCCATTTTCAGAAGGTTTTGGACCTCCGTCATTGCACTGTATACCCTACTTTTGGAAAATAAACTAGGTCAGAAATAAATGAAATAAAACAGCTGTCTAGAAGGTCATGCCGCCGAAGACATGGCCGATGCCGCTGGTGACATGGTTGATGCCACCGGAGACATCATTGATGTTGCTAGTGGTATGACTGATGCCGCCAGTGACATCATTGATATCGCTGGTGACATCAATATGTCGGCAGGCTATATGGCTTTCTGGGTACTATAAAGAAAGGGTCCCAGAAGAAAGTGAGGTCTCTGGGGAATGTGATGTCACTAGCAGTATCAATGATGTCTCTAGCCACATGAGTGATATCGCTGGGGACATCACATGTCTCCAGCAACTTTAATTCCTTGCGGCAGCAGCAGGCAGCTGTCAAAAAATAGACAAATACCCAAAAGCAGACTCAAATCAAGAAGAATCAACATAAATCAGTAATATTACTGCCAAAGAGCTATGAGACTTAGAATTTTTACCTCAGGGTGGTGAATCCACCTCTTCGTGAACCAAGAAACACCTCCGGGGAGCTTATAACAATGATTTAGTAGTAAATTTAAGAGTTTTAAGCCTCTAAATCCTATTAAGTTGATTTTAACTACAAAATCTATTGCTTTTACGCTCATAATCACAGAGTTCAAAGAAGAAAAACTAGGAAAAATGGATCGTAATCCTTCTTCCTGCCTTATCTGATTCTTATCTCACTAAAATCTATTTTCTCATTCTAACATTAAATTTCCAATCTTAGATGGTTTCTCCTCCGCTCCCCAAAGCCTAAGATGTTTTTATAGGCAAAATGGGGTGGTTTTCGAGACCTTTTTTACCAATTCCACTGTAAGTGGCAACAAATGCTATCTGTGCGGGGGCCCATTTTGGGCCATGCCGCCAGTGGCATCAGCCTCTAGCAAGCCGATAGCTAGGGGGGCCATAAGCCCAAAAAGTCACTAAAAGTGGTTCAAAGTTGGTCAAAGGCGTCTTTTTAAATTTTAATGATATTTTTATGGATACTTTTTAATTTAGACGTGAATCATCAGTTCAAGCTCCTACCGGATGCGTTATCGGCCATGCCGAACTGGATTCTAACAAGTATAAAATTCGCGAGGAATATTATATTGGTAATAAAAATTCTAAAGAGAACTTTTATTATGAGGTATTAAAATCGGGGATACGTCATAATCATCTCGCAAGAGGGACTGCAAAATCCCGTGCTCACACTAACGCGCTCCTAAACCATCCATACATCAAGCCATTTATGCAACATCATTACGCTTAATTAATTTTAATATATTCTTTATTCCAATTCTTGTACAATTTTCAAAAATTTGAGGCCCCCTTTATCGCGGGAACCTGAACAGTCTCTCCACTCGCTCTTGCTTATAACCGGCTCTAATTAGGGAAGAAGGGCATGCAACACTTTATTGTTGGATAATTTAGAGTATTAGGAATAATGTGTATGTTCTTAAGACATTTTATTACGAAAAAAATGTTCTTAAGACATTAAAGGATGAAGTTGATGTTTGACCTAAATATTATAAGGTGTATATTTATACTGTCTACATGAAAGGACGTGTTGGTTTGTGAAAATACATGTTCTTTCATGGAAAGACATGTTAGTTTAGAAAGCACATAATGGTTCATGGAAAGACACATTGTTTGACAAATAGTCATCTTACTTTATATAGGGACATGTTATTTCATGTCTAGGGACATTGTGAGCGGGTGAGGCTTTCTGAGTCGGGTTGCTCGGGTCGAGGTCAGGTGACCTTTTTATTTGGGTCAGGCTACTTGTGCAACATAAATCGAGGTGTCATGTTCCACTGGGGTTTTTATATGAAAACAAATTTTAAAAAGATCCAAGAACCAAAATACTTGAACTATAACTCAAAGTCGCCACCTGGATCAGCTCTTTCTAGGAAATTCTCGAATAGCATCATCTAAAAGACAAAACTAAACCGTAATACAGAGATTCGGGTTCGGACGAACCATCTATTTATTACTTAGCTGATTAAACACATCTTCCACTACCAACATTGATTTATTTAATGGTGATTATTACCTATGATTGGTTTTAAAGAAAGGAGTGAGAAAAAGAGTTTAAGCAATTCAAAGCATACTGGGCCAATGCGATCATGACATCATATTTTACAGAATAATATTTTATACATGGCATAAAATATTAAACTTAATATTTACAAATAATTCCAGGGACGAAATACCCTTTCAAACCTGCAAAACAAAGTGTTAGGACAAAATACGATATTTCATGTATTCTGTCCTGGAGAAAATCACGGTATCACCATAGGGATCATGGCACCGCCATAGAAAATAAATCATAGCAGAAAAATCAAAATTGGCAGTTTTCACAGATTTCACAAAAATTGAATGAGAAGTTACTAGAAAGTGTACTTGAGTGCAAGCTATCCAATCACCACAAAAGAGCTCTTATCCGCTCAAAATATAATGAATTGACAAAATTGAATTTAAATAAGTTTTAGTCTTGGGTTATTACCTTGTGGAGTGGAATTCTTGTTTTTCGGTCTAGGAGCAATCTTGAAGAAAAAGAACCTCAAAGAACCAGGAATGAATGAAAAAACGACAGTAAATAACAAAAAGATAAATCAAACAAGTCGATTCCTCTCGTTGTTATGAACTAGAATGAATAAAGGTAAATAATTCAATAGAATTTCATTAATTCACCAAGGAATTTTTAAGAGTATTCAAGTTTATTCACCAAAATTTAGTTCCCTATATATGGGGGACCCCATTTTGGGATTCGAACCTTATTCTCCTCCAACTTGCTCAATTTGTGCAGCTGCTTTGGACGTGTATCTCATTACAAGGCATAAGACATCAATCTAAATCCATTACTTGGATATTAACACTCCCCCTTTGATGTCCATTATTGCGAATGGGACAATGCCTCATTAAAAACCTTACCAAGGAAAACCCAGTGGGACAAAATCTTTGGTTAAGGGTAAAAGAATACAGTGTCTTTACTCCCCATGTTGGCAATATTAGCGAAGATCTTTAAGACGATGCAGTCCAATATTGTAAACCAACTTCTTGAATGTTGCTGAAGGTAAAGCTTTGGTAAACAAATCTGCTAAATTGTTTCAGGAACAGATTTGGTGTATACTTATTTCACCATTCGTTTCAAGGTCATGTGTAATGAAGAATTTTGGTGAAATATGTTTTATTTGATCTCCTTTAATGTAGCCTTCCTTTGGTTGAGCTATACAGGCGGCATTATCTTCATATATCATTGTCGGGTTCTCATTTGCCATTTATTTTCCACATGCATCTCGGATATGCTTGGTTGATGATCTCAATCATACACATTCACGACTAGCTTCATAAATTGCTGTTAATTCTGCATGATTTAAGGAAGTAGCTGTGATGGTTTGTTTCATGGATCGCCAAGATATAGCTGTACTTCCATATGTGAATAAATAACCAGTTTGAGATCTAGCTTTATAGGGATCAGATAAATATCCCGCATCCGCGTATACAAGTAATTCAGGCTTGGGTTCATTTGAATAAAATAAACCCAAATCAATAGTCCCTCGAAGATAGCGCATTATATGTTTAACTCCATTCCAATTTCTCCGAGTAGGTTCGGTACTATATCTTGATCATAAATTATTAGAAAATCTAATATCTGGCCTTATATTATTAGCAAGATACATTAGTGCACATATCGCACTAAGATATGGTACTTCATGACCAAGAATTTCTTCATTATCTTCTCGAGGATGGAATGGATCATTTTTCTCGTCAAGTGATTGTACTATCATTGGATTGCTTATTGGATATGCTTTGTCCATATTAACTCGTTTCAAGACCTTTTGTGTATAATATAATGATGCACCAAAATTCTTTGATCTAGGTGATCAATTTGTAAACCAAGAAAAATTTTTGTTTTTCCAAGATCTTTCAGCTCAAATTCTCTTTTCAAATAATGTACTGCTTTCGGAATCTCTTTAGGAGTTCCGATGATATTTAAATCATCAACATAAATTGAGATGATAGTGAATGCAAATCTTGATTTCTTTATGAAAACACATGGACAAATTTGGTCATTTTGATAACTTCCTTTCAATAAATATTCACTGAGACAATTATACCACATTCGCCCAGACTGTTTTAATCCATATAGAGATCTTTGCAATTTTATCAAATAAAGTTCACGTTTGCCATATTTTTGTCGCAATTTCAATCCTTCAGGGGTTTTCATGTAGATGTCATTATCAAGTGAACCATATAGATAAGCTGTAACAACATCAATTAAATGCATTTGCAAATTTTGTTGCACTGCTAAACTGATTAGATAACGAAAAGTTATTGCATCGGCTATTGGAGAATATGTCTCCTCTTAATCAATCCCAGGTCTTTGGGAAAAACCTTGTGCAACAAGTCTTTCCTTATATCTCTCAACTTCATTTTTCTCATTTCTTTTTCTAACAAAAAGCTCATTTATAACCAACTAGTTTTACACCTTGTGGTGTTCAAAATACAGGTCAGAAAACTGTGCGTTTTTCAAGAAAATTCATTTTTGCTTGAATCGTATCTTTCCATTTCGGCCAATCACATTGCTTTTGACATTTTTTGAATAGATTGTGGTTCATGATCCATATTTTCGTTTCTAATATTCGTTGCAACATTATATGAAAAAATAGTATCTAAGACCATTTTGTCTTGACTCCATCGTTTTTCGATACTAACATAATTTATTTGAGTTTCTTCATTTTCAATAACTTCAGGTGTTTTCACTTTAGATGCTTGTGCTTCTTCAGGAAGTGCATTTATATTAGTATCTTTATCCTCAATAACATTATCTTTATTGTTGATAGTTTTCTTTTTTCGGGGATTTTTATCCTTTGAACCAATTGGTCATCCACGCTTTAGGTGTGTTAAAGCATTATTGTTAGTTCGTTCTTCAGGAATTTTAATACGAATTGGCGCATTTACTGCTGGTATATGCGACTTCGTTACTCGTTTAGGATCAACTAGTGCATCAGGCGACTGGTTTGCTAAATTTTGAAGATGAATTATCTTTTGAACTTCTAGTTCTGAATCCTTTGATTTCGGGTTCATATGAGAAAGTGATATGAAGTATTCCATGTAATTGTCTTTTTCAAAATTGAACTTTTCTTTTCTCCCCCTAATTTTGGAAAATTATTTTCATTAAAATGACAGTCTGCAAAGCGGGCTGTAAACATGTCCCCAATTAATGGCTCAAGATATTTAATAATTGAAGGAGATTCATAACAAACATATATTCCTAATTTCCTTTGAGGACCCATTTTGGTCCGTTTTGGTGGGGCAATTGGCACATACACTACACAATCAAAAACTCTAAGATGAGAAATATTAGGCTTATGACCAAAAGGTAGTTGTAATGGGGAATAATCATGATAGATTGCTGGTCTTAAACGTATAAGAGCTAGTGCATGTAATATTGCATATCCCCATATTGATATAGGAAGATTTGTTTGCATACTTAATCGTCATGCAATTAATTGTAGACATTTAATAAATGATTCGGCCAGACAATTTTGAGTATGAACATATGCTACAGGATGTTCAACTTTTATCCCAATTGACATACAATAATCATTAAAAGTTGGGGATTTAAATTCTCCAGCATTATCAAGACGTATTGACTTGATTGTATAATCAGGAAATTGTGATCGTAATCTGATTATTTGACCAAGCAATCTCGCAAAAGCCATATCGCATGGTGATAATAAGCATACATATGACCATGTAGTTGAGGCATCAATTAAAACAAAAAAATATCTAAATGGTCCAGATGGTGGACGAATTGGTCCACATATATCACATTGTATGTGTTCTAAAAATACTGGAGATTTAGTTCCAACCTTACTCCTGGAAGGTTTTATTATCAATTTTCCTTGTGAATAAGCAGCACAAAATAATTCAATATTTTGAAAAAGCTTTTGGTTCTATAATGGATGCCCATGAGCATTTTCTATAATTTTTCTCATCATTGTTAAACCAGGATGTTCTAATCGATCGTGCCAAATTTTATAAGTTTCTGAATCTATAAACTTCTGGTTTATAGTTAAGTTGGTTTCAACCACATTTATAAATGAGCAGTACAAACCAAATGGAAGAATATAAATTTTTTCAAGTATATATTTCTTCCCTTGAATTATCTTTGTAACGTAAAGACATTCTTTATTTACTTTATTCTCAGTCTCAGTACGATATCCATTTTTATAGATATCTTTAAAATGTAATAAATTTCTTTGAGAATTTGGGGAAATTAATACATTATCTATTGTAACTTTCGTTCCCCTTAGTAAAATTATATGTGCTCTTTCGGAGCCTTTAATTATATTCCTATTACCATATGTAGTGGTAACTGTTGCTTCATCAATATTTAAAGTAGAGAAATATTTTATCTCTTCAAAGATGGTATGAGTGGTAGCAGTGTCCACAATACATAAATTTGTTTCATATGCTTTGAAGTCAATTGATACCGAAAAAGAATTTATGTTGTTCATAAAACAAATATAAACATATATTATTATTGAACAAAGTTTACATGGCATTATACAATAAAAAGCACATATTAAAAAATATAAATATTACATTATTCATTACATGTGGTATCCTTTTATCGATGCTTGATATAAATTCCACCAAATGTTGTGCAGTACGACAAGTTCGTGACCAATGGTCTGTCATACCACAACCATAGCATGGACTTTCATTGCTTTCATCATTTTTCTTTTTCTCAAATTTTTCAACTTGATTTTTCCACTTCTGGTGGTTATTACCATTTTTCCACTTCAGGTGGAAATTGCTACCTTGTTCATTTCCACGACCACGACCATAAGCATGACCACCATCGGGACCGCGACCATTTCCATGGCCACGTCCACGTCCACAGTTATCAAAACTGTCATTATTATTCGATGTCGCATTCGCTTCAGGGAATGCACTAGATATAGTAGGATGTGATTCATGGTTTGCCATTAAAAGATGATTATTCTGCTCTACTAAAAGAAGACAAGAAATTAATTCACTGTACTTTTTAAAACCCTTTTCTCTATAGTGTTGTTGCAGGAGCACATTTGTGGCATGAAAAGTAGAGAAAGTTTTCTCTAATAAATCAGCATTAGTTATATTTTCGCCACATAATTTTAAGGTGGATGTAATTTTAAATATAGCAGAATTATATTCACTTATAGATTTAAAATCTTGTAAGCGTAATTACATCCATTCAGAGCGTGTTTTAGGTAATGAAATCATCTTCAGGTGATCATACCTATCCTTTAGACTTTTCCAAAGATCTACAGAATCTTTGATAGTTAGATATTTAGTTTTTAACCCCTCATCAGGATGACGATGGATAAAAATCATTGCTTTTATCTTGTACGGTTCTTTTCAGTAATTGTTTTACCAGGACCCATTGAGTCTAGATAAATTTCAGTATCCAGTACCCATGAAAGGTAATTCTTCCCAGTAACAAGTGCCACAAACTCAATATTTGAGAGTTTCGACATATCTATGTATTTCAAAAGTTTATTAGTTCAAATATATAACTAAAAGTTATAAAAATGAAATGAACATCTTACCTTGGGATTTGACTAACAGAGTAAGCTTGTGCTGATAACGTGTTGTGAAATGACCTTAATAACTCGAATATAAAATCGATATTAAGATAGAGAGAATATGAGAATAAAAACTTTCTATTTAATTAATTATAAATTGTACACGATGAATATCTTGGAAAAGTTTCGGGACATAAGAGTAAATACAATTATTTATTAATAATAATAAGAATTTAAGCTTTGGACGTGTGTCCCATTACAAGGCATAGGACATCAATCTAAATCCATTTCTTGGATATTTACAGAATGAAATTTCCTGCATTTTTTATTAATTATGGTTATATTGGATAATATTTAATCAAATTCCTATAAAAGTCTTGTCGCCGCAGTAAGATATATCCACTCGCAGTAAACCAACAGCAAAAAACAGCAACCGAAATTCAATACAACAACCGAAAAAGTAAAACTCCTTGAATGTTGTTTTAATCCGCTTCCTTTATCTATCAAGTTAATTTGATTTAGAACACTCAGCTACTTTCCGAAAATTTTCTATGAAATAAAATAGGGAGATAAATACCATGGTTATCAAATTTAGCCGGACCCTTGAATTAGTGAAAGTAGAGGGTTAAGGGTTGATAGATTGACCGAGGATGAATTATGGTTGAACAATTCATAATAAATATGTTAAAAATTACACTTTTTAATATTTTTAAAGTTTAATATATGATATAGAAAATAATAAGTGCTTTTTATAAAGATATATATAAATTAAAATTTTTTTTCACCTCAATATTTGGCTCATAACTTCTCTAACCAAACAAGTTTTAAAATGTCTAGAAATACTTCCCAAGACAAACCTTACACCTCCCTTACTTTCTACCTTCTTAAACTGTTCAAATTAACGTTTCAATTTCAAGCGATTTTAGCTCTTCAGAGTTCCATCGATTTCGCTATTCAGATTTCGCTCTTCATTCATTCCATAACCGATTTCTACAAAAGCAAGTAAGATTTCTGAAAACGAAAAAAATTTGGCGTTTCATTAGGTTTTTCTCTATTTTTGAATTTGATTTGATTTTCGTATTGATCTCTGATTTGATTCAGTTATCTGGATCAAGTTATTTTGTTTTTAGATTTGTTGGATAAAAAGTTGAATCTCTGATTTGATTCGGTTATCACTAATTTATTTCCATATTTGAATCTCTGTTGGATATAAAGAGTTTGCACATAAGGTGTTTGATGAATTGCCTGGGTGGTGGTGAGATTGTTGGATAGAAAATTGTTAGAGTTTTGCTTACAAGTTCATCAACCTTTAATTTGATTCGCAATTTATCTGTTTGATTAGAGATTTTGAATTTTTATTTTGAATGATAAAAATCAAAGATATTGCTGTGTTTTTATCAAATTTGTATTTGATTTTACATTTTCATTTTTTTTGCGTATCTGGTAGTTATCTGGTATTTACCTGGTAAGAAACTGGTAGTTTTATAAATTCGTAATTTTTATCAAACTTGGATATTACCGGTTCTAAATTTATTGTGTTTAATTGGTTACAAGTGAGGTTTCAGTAGAAAAACTTTTTCTATCAAGTATCTACCCTTTATTACCAGTTTCCTACCTGTTCATTACTTGATTTATTTTCATACATTGATTTTAAATTGATTGCAAATCATTTTACATTCCCTACCAGATACTTACCAGGTACTTACCAGATACATTCAAAAACTTTTTCAACTGTTGAGTTAAAAACAAATACTTACCAGATACCTACCAGATTTTGTTGAATTAAAAACATATGAAAATACTATTCTTATCAGTTACTGTGAGTACGGCTTTTCGGTGTCCCCGCAGAACGATGATGGAAATTGCTCTAACCTTTTAATGACTAGTTGTTCTACCCTTTGGAGTTGAATTACATCTAGAAAGTTACTTTTAACGATTTTGGACCTTTGACCGCACTTAAAATCATTAAAAATAATTAAATTTGCAATTTAAAAATGAGCATTAATCTTTCTCTCGTGCATAGTAATTTGTTTCGTGGTTTTTTATAAAATCCAAATATTTTCAGCGAGTCCCATTTTTTTCCTAGATTCTAGACTCTCCGAGGTTTCCAAAATATTAAAAATCGATTTAATCAGGCAACCGTGGTGAAAGTTATGAATGTTTTAAGTCGCCCTTTTTTTTGGGAGTTTCTTTTTTCCCTTTTTCCAGTCTCGTCGGCGCCGCCATCGACTGCGACCCCCTCCCTCGCCGAATTCCGGCCGTCGGCACGGCTGGCCGCGTCGCCAATGTGGCCATGTGCCTTTATGGCGTGGTCTCCCAACATGGGAGACCACCCCATGGCCAGATTTAGGCTGCGTCAATTGACGCGGCCTAGATCTGGCCGCCTCAGGGACGCGGCCTACCGCGTCGCTGATGCGACCTGGCTTCGGGGAATGTACCTACATGCTTCCGATCTTTTGTCTGTCAAAAAATTTGAATTTTTACCCGTTTTTTCCACAAAATTCTTGATTTTAAGGGACTAACTGGATTATTTTCACTGAATTGAGTCTATAAAAAAAGCCCTAAAATCAACAGATTTAGGAATTTTGCCAATTTGAACATTTAAATCACCATTTTTAGGGTTCTTAGGACCTAGAGAGAGAAAGCCTTTTAAGGTGGTGAAATCTGAATTAATACACATTATTTTGGGTTTCTCAACATTATTAGGCTCGATCTTTTAGTTCTAAACAACTAAAAATCGATTTAAACTCAAGATAAAATCAATTTTAACTAGGATTTAGAGACTTTTCTCAAAATCACTAAATCCCTTCCTATTTCTGTCACTAAATTCGTCACTGTTCGTCGATGATCGTCACAAAATTGTCAAAAGAGCTCGCCAAAAGTTAATTCAGGTTTTTGAGGGTAGATTCACGGCCTAAAGGTAATTTCTAAGTTCTGATCTATTTATTTAAGTTATGCCTTTCTTTTTGTGGCGTTTATGCTTGGTTTTTGGGCATTTGGCCTTTATTTTTAGCCTTTTGTGACTTTCCGACGAGATTCTGGCCAGCCACTCCGGCGACCGGTAGGCCTCCTGAGTGACACAGCTGGCCGACTCAGTGAGTCAACCAGCCGCGTCGCTCGATCGACCTGCTTGTCGCTCAAGCGGCCAGCCACCTTTTCACCGGTATTTTTGGGTTTCTTCCCCCCGAGTTGAAAAGTCAAAGTTATTTCAATGTTTTAAGTCAAAATCAACTGAAATATTGTGGGAAAAGATAAAATGCCAATAATCTCAAGTTTTCGGGTGCAAAAATGCCAATTTTCTGTCGTTTAGGCATTTTTCCGGCTGAGCACTTCAGTGAACAGCTGGCCGCCTAAATGACACCTAGGCTGCCTCACTGAGGCAGCCAGTCGTGTCACTTAAGAGGCCAGCCACATTGAGGCAGCCTGCTGGCAAAAAATACCCAAATGGTCCCTGTATGTCTTATTTTGTGTTTTTGGACTTGTTTTACCGTTTTAATGCATTTTTAACCCCGTTTAAAACCCAAAAAATTTTCTAAAAATCATAAATAAGCTGAAAATATTTTATTTATTTTAATATGTCCAAATAAATTCTATTGATTATTTAATCGGTTAAATTGCTATTTAATGCCTAAAAATGTGTTTTTAACCCTAAAAATTCCCAAGAAAATCATTTTCTCCCTTAATTAAATTTATTTTCTTCCCAAAAATATTTCTACATTATTTGTGTGTTATTTGTGATTGTTTGTGTACGATTTATTATATTTGGAGCTATTTTGGTTTTGGTAAGTTCGATTGAGACCTAATTTCGGTCTCTCGGTATTTATTTTCTTGCACTAGAAAATAAATAGGAATTTGTCAAGCCTTGTAATAATTAATTTATCTACTTTATTTACTGCTTTCTGCATGATGCATTGTGTGATGTATGGATATTATTAATCGCAAACTCTAATTAGGGGATTTAAATCGCATAAGAATGAAATGATGTTTTTATCTGAAAAATAAAAATAACTTGATTTTGTAACGAAGAGTACGTAATGGTCCAACAACCAGGTGGGAATATCGCACCTAAATTCCCGATAAAGCTGAATTGGGTTGGACTTAAATTCAACTTAAACATCACTTTTATAAACATTTTCCTTACACGCTAAAATTAGGATCAGTCTTTCAGCTCGCTTCACCCATGAGTTTCTCTCCCCGCTTCTCACGTGGGTCAGAAAAAGGTCATTCGCTCACAGTGGTGACTCTGCTGGGGATTTCCTTTTAACTTAAACTTGATACTCTTTTCTTTTTTTGTTAAAAGGATATGATGATGTATTGAAATCGTTACTAAATCAAACATTTTATTCTTATGCCTTTTTTATCCATCACGTAGTTAGAATACTAGGTTAAGGTGCCAATTTTTGACCCCATGAAGCTCAATTATATACCTCATGCCCGCCAGGAATTGGGGATATTTATGGGTTGATCACTCATTTCAACCAACACGTCAAATCCCGTGGTAGCTCTTATTTGAGGAGTGGTTGAGTGACATGGAATCAAGGTAAATGAGAGCCTTCTACCATATCAGTAGTTTGTGACCATGAACCGCGTTAAATAAGCCATAGCAATTTCCCCTTAGGAAATCACCAAAACATGCATGTTTTAGAATTAGTTCGCATACTCTCTTGACATTTGTTGGTGCTAGAGTTTAATCCCAGATTTTTTAATGGCGTTGCATGAAAGTCATAAGTTTGGAAGAGGTTTTCGTTTATCGTATGCTACTTATGTTATGCTCATTCATATGTAATTCATGCATAGGCCGCCTGTGGTCGACTTTTATTTTATTCTTACACTTACCTTCACTCTCCCTTTACTGAGGAGAAGCCATCACCGAGCTCAAATGGTGAGGTAGGTGAGATCAATTCCGGTCTCCCCAAAGAAATTGTGTTGGCCAGGGTCTTCTCTAGTCTAGTCGACACCATTATGGAAACCAATTCTATCACCAAAGCTAATAAGAATATCACGAGGTCTCTAGCAAAGGAAGGAGACAAGTCATCAGCCAAACAAGAGGGGGTTCTGGGTCTCGACCTGGATGACATGCCAATGAAAGCTGCTGAGGATGCTTAATCTACTAGCACCACAACTCAAGACCCTCCGGCTATGGAGGATAATTATCTATGATGTAATTTTCTTTTTCTAGTAGCGAACAACTTTGCCTTTAAGGCATTTTTATTCAATCAAAGACTCTGATTTTGCTTATTGACTTGATATTTTGCCCGATGGGGCCATGCATTCATTCGATCATAAGCATAATGTGTTTAGTATTCATGATGTTTCTCTGAATAAACTAATTCAAGTACAGATGATAACCTAAAATGGTAACCATTTCAAATGACCTAACTTTTGAAAGAAAAAGAGAGATAAATTAAGTGCTAAAAGATCATGATAACGCTTTTGCCTGCTCACACATGAACATATACCCAAGGTATCGTTTCACTGCCGAGCATCGCATCTTCACGCCTAAAATAGAAAAAGAAGCTAAGTTCTTCCTTAGATAGGTTCAATATGTCAATCGGTTCATTGCATGCCACTATGTACAAACCTATTTTCATTCTACCGAAGAAGCATCAGCCGATTGTGGAGAAGGAGCATCGCCAGGCCACCTTCGATAAAACTGAGGCTTACCTTTTCTTTGCCCCATTCTCCAAAGTCCCACCCCTAATACAGAATTGACCCTTCTGACTATCCATTCCCTTTCAACTATAAACCATCACAATTTCTCTCCTCATTGGCCATTCTTGGTGTGGGGGATAAATGTGAGTGGCAAAAAATCAGCCATCACCAACCAATGGACATCGCACTATCATCGTAGGGGCAGGTTACTTCTCAAAATGGAGGGAAGCCAAGCCTTACACCATCATTACTGTTGAGAGGATTGCCAAGTTCATCGAGAAACGTGTCTTTGCTCGGTACAGCCTACCTCACTACATCATACCAGATAATGGGGTTTCCATTTAAAAGGGTAATATTCATTGATCAACAAATATAGAATTGAGCACCACATGGATTCACCCCTATAGACCATGAGCTAATGGGGCAACTGAAGCCACAAACCAGCTTATAAAGAAGTTTATTTCCAAGATTACCACAAGGATCAGAGATCGAGGCAATGACTACCATTCACTCTTTGAAGATGACAAGCAAGTGTCAGAATTCCCTCAAATCCGACATCTTTCTCTTTGGTATGGAAGCCATAATCCAAGGCAAAATTGAGATGAAGTCTCTGAGACTCGCATTGAATCCAAGTTAAAAAGACCCTCATCGACTAAAGCACAGTTCGAACAACTTGAACAATCTTTAGATGTACTAGCAGTGCATGGCAAGAGTGTACAACAATCGAGTCGAGCATCAAAGGTGTCCGTTAAAGGCTAATGATTTGATTTGGAGGCAAGTGATGCCTCATGATACTGACCCAAGGGGGAAGTTCCGACAGAATTGGAAAGTACCTTACATAATCAAAGAGGTGCTCGGTAAAAGGGGTGTGAGATCATGGATGGTAACAAATTCGTGAACCCTATCAATCAAGACAGGTTAAAATGTTATCATACCTAACCAACAGAATCAAATCAGAAAAGCAGCACATGAAAAAATAAGCTAAATCAAATCACTAGTCGAGTGGTCCTCTACTACTCGGGAAAAATTAGGGTGTAACCCGCTGTTTGGTATTCTACAAACCATTCAGGCCAAAGTTAGGGTGCAAGAACAACTCGCTAGATTGAAAACCCAAAAAGGACAATCTAGGCAAAATTTAGGGTAAAAGTGAGCTAAGAGAGCGTGTTGGCTAGAAAAACTACATAGGCTATCTAACACAGAAGTTTGGGTCAATAGAAATGGTTATCATCACCATCTACTGAAAGTTACTTCATTTAATGGAAATGTCATTTTTACTGAATTCTTTATGTTTATACTTGAATAAATATATTGGGCCTAAAAGGCAAAATACAACAGATGAGTTGAATGTGGGGTTCCATACAGTCGACCCAATGCCTCAAAAGAAAAGAAAAACAAAACTGGAAGGCAAAAATCCTGATAGACTAAAAATAGCAAGGTCTACACAAAAGCCAAGATAGTCTGCTGGATTGAAAACCCAAAAAGGGTGGTCTAAGCAAAAGTAAAGACAAAATAATAATAAGTTTGATAGGCCCATCATAATGTTCTGGTCTATGCAAAAATTAAGACACATGGAAATAAAGGTAAATGACTATCGTCGATCACATTAAGATACCCGCATTATCATCATCATCATTATAGTGCCTGAATATCCTCTACAATCTGATGGACTAGAAGGGCTCAAATCCGTCCTCTACATGTGCCACTCCAATCTCAACCGCGACCAAGCATCTTGATTTCGCAACATCTTAATCATTCGAAGCCATCCTTGGTAGAATTCATTGTGCACCACAGCATCTCTAATCCTCCACCAGGGGCGTACTAACCTAGTCTATGTAGCTATATAGCTCCTCGTAATCTCTGTCCTACCGTGAAATCAAATCAAGTAAGTCAATCAAGCAAGCAATCAAGTCACTCAGATGTAGAAGAGGATTAGCCCACCAACTCAGGCATTCATTCATTCATGCATCATATTGATATATATCTTGTCTATTCTTCTCTACTGAATTCTATAAGGAACAAAGTACAGAAAAGTATCATCGAGCTATAGGCTTAAACTTAGAAACAAGCACCTATATCAAGGAGCATCTCAACATTTCTTGCTAACCTACATTCATGGATAGAACATCCAAGGGGCATATCAGCCAGATTCGACACTCGGCCTCAGCAGTTTCTTCGGACTCCCAGAAATCTTAACTCAATTTATATTTCATAATTCCATTTTTATTGCTTAATCCAAAGGGCAAAAATATTTTTGTTTACACAAAATCAATTAAGCAATGAAAACGAAACTTATATCACTTCCTAATACCTCAAAACTTCCTTGATAGGTATGCCATCCGATAAACCCAATGGACAACTGACCCGAGGATCCTAAATTCAAAACACAGAAGTTTCTCCCAGGGGCACCTCGATATAATCATCAGGAGAATTGCAACATATGTTTTAAGTTGTGCTCAAGGGGCATATCAGCTAGGCCTGATGGGCAGCTCAGTAGCTTTTCCGGACTCCCGGAAATCTCAACTCAATTTGCATTTCATTCTTCCGCTTTTATTGCTTAATTGAATGGGATAAAATATTTTTCTTTCCACAAAATCAATTAAGCAATAAAAACTTAACTCATGCCAATTACTAATATCTCAAACCTTTTTTGTTAGGTAAACCATACGGCAAACCCCGATGGACAGCTAACGCAAGAATACAAAATTCAACATTCAAAACAAGAAATTCCAAATATTTTAGAAGTGTCCGAAGTGTCCACGAAAATATTATTCTATGTTATTTTTGGAGTGTCGGAGGTGACCACAGAAGTCACATGTTAGTGTTTTTGGGGTGTCCAAAGTGGGCGCAAAGATATTATTTTAGGTGATTCTTGAAGAGTCGGAGGAGGCTGCAAGAAGATTGGAGTTTATTCTTGAAGAATTAGAGGAGGCTGCAAGAAGATCGGAGTTTATTCTTGAAGAGACAAAGGTGGCTGCAAGAAGATCAGAGTTTATTCTTGAAGAGACGGAGGAGGCCGCAAGAAGATCCAATTTATTCTTGATGTGTAAGAGGGGGCCGCAAGAATTTTGGAATTGGTATTGTTGGAGAGTCGGAGCTAACCGTAAGAAGTTCGGGATTCGCTTTTGGAGAGTCGAAGGTGACAACAAAGTGTCGAAGAACCGAAGAAAACCGTCATTCTATCTCGAATCCATTAGGGGGTTATAATAATAACAAAGGAAAACCTTAGCCCACCACACCCCGAGTGTGGAATCGAACCTATAACCTCTAGGATCACAGCTTTAAGGCTCAATTACTAGACCAAGCCTTTCCCACAAATTACACATAAGTTCAACTATAATATTTCTAAATAATGACACAAATTTTTTATATTAAAATTCAAAAAAATGAGATTGAAAAGCATGACACTTAATAAAATAAAATTTGCTATAAACTTTTAAATCTTATTGACTTTAGTGGCTATAATTAAATAGGTTTTTTCATTTAAACATTAAACAAAAAAATTTCAAATTAGTGACTCATTAACCCAGTCTGGATCACCGGGTCAATAGTTCAACTAGTCAAGTCACTAAATTTTTAGGGAATTATAACAAAGTAGAGTTTTAGTATCATCCGACCCATTCTTATCACCAAGTCTGAATTTTTCCAATTTAACCGGCCGTGTCGATCCGGGTCTTGAATACAACTAATTCTACGTCTTCATTCAAATTGATTCACTAATTAATGATTCCATCTGTAGCATTTTTTTTATAATAAAACACTTTTTTTAAATCCACTACAACATGTATATGAATCATTCACTGTTTTAAAAATTGACGTCTACTCCTGCTTAGGGCTTGTTTAACTCTATTTTACAGTTTGCTGTCCAACTTTTCATTTTCATGGCACTATCAGGTACCTATCGATTTATTGTTATCTAAGCACTATCTAGTTCGATTTTTTCAGCCTAGGCGGCGCCTAAACTTAAGTTTTTAAGATACTTATATCTATAATAATAGTTCAATTTTATTAACTTACCAAAAATAGCTTGCTTGATAAATGAAAGTACATTAAGGTGCTCTTACAATAAAAGGCTCATATTCATTTTTAAAATATGGTATAAATTATGTTTTTTTAATATTTTATTATATTATAATTTATTTTTAAGTTGAATTTATATTTTTATGTATTAACAAATATTAAAAATAAAAAAATACAAATACACCTCGGCCTTGATCAGACTCCGCCTAAACCTCTCAAGCCATGGCCGCCTGACTAAAGCCTAACACTTTTCAAAACACGAATTTATAAAACAGGTTTGAATGAACTTGGGAAATTCTAGAGGAAACTATATATATAAAAGCAATGTCACTCTTTTTTTAAAAAGAGAATTGACCTCGTATGAAGAATAATGAAATATTTTTAATTATTTGATTAACTAATATATCTCTTACATATATTTTTTAAAATTTTAATTTGTTGTTCCTGATTTTATTTAATTTTGTTCTTTTAATTATAATGCTATTGTAGAATTAATGTGACTCTTTTTTCCTCATCAAATATTTGACACGGAATCACAAAATAATTGTAGAAAAGTATAAATTATAAACTTATTTAAGAAAAAATTTGAATTTTATAATGGTACTTACTCTTATAATGGAATATTTTATATTATTTGATCAACTAATATATCTCATAAATCTATTTATTTAAAATTTAATTTGTTGTTCTTGATTTCATTTAATTCTATTAGTTATAATCCTATATAAGAAAAAATTTGAATTTCGTAATAATACTTACTCCTTGTTTAAGAGTCAATGTGACTCTTTTTTCCCAGCAAATATTTGACTGGAAACACAAGATAATTGTAGAAAACTATAATGTTCATTATGTTGAAGCAGAAGCATAATTCGGTGGATGATATCAACCCAATTAGGGTGCAACTGAAGACAGATTCTATATATGATATAAATCCGACTAAGATGTTATGACCCTCAAAGTAAGTGTTCTCCGCCTTTGAACCATTCCAGAACACAATAAACCAAAATAAATATTTACTATTGAAATGGTTTTGCAAGACGAAAAAGTATGTTAATAAATTATTTGTCATTGAGTATTAAAAATCAATTTAATCAGACAACCATGGTGAAAGTTATGAATTTTTTAAGACGTCCTATTGTTTTTTTTGGGAGTTTCTTTTTTCACTTTTTCCGGCCACGTCGACGGCGACCCCTCCCTTACCGGATTTCGGCCGTTGGCCGGGGCAGTCGGTGCCGTCATCGGCACGGCTGGCCACGTCGCCGATGCTGCCATGTGCCTTTATGGCGTGGTCTCCAAATGGGAGACCACGCCATGGCTAGATTTAGGCTGCGTCAATTGACGCAGCCTAGATCTGGCCACGTCGCTGACTCGACCTGGCTCCGGGGAATGTACCTACATGTTTCTGATCTTTTGTCTGACAAAAAATTCAAATTTTTACCCATTTTTTCCACAAAATTCTTGATTTTAAGTTACTAGTTGGATTATTTTCACTGAATTGAGTCTATAAAAACCCCCAAAAATCATCAGAGTTAGGACTTTTGCCAATTTGAACATTTAAATCACCATTTTTAGGGTTCTTAGGATCTAGAGAGAGAAAGCCTTTTAAGATGGTGAAATCCGAATTAATACACATTATTTTGGGTTTTCGAAACATTGTTAGGCTCGCTCTTTTAGTTCTAAACAACTAAAAATCGATTTAAACTCAAGATAAAATCAATTTTAACTAGGATTTAGAGATATTTCTTAAAATTACTAAATCCCTTGGTATTTCTGTCACCAAATCCGTCATTGTTTGTCGGTGTTCATGACAAAATCGTCAAAAGAGCTCGCCAAAGGTTGATTCGGGTCTCGAGGGTAGATTCACGGCCTAAAGGTAATTTCTGAGTTCTCATCTATTTATTTAAGTTATTCCTTTCTTTTTGCTGCGTTTATGGTTGGTTTTTGGGCATTTGGCCTTTGGTTTTGGCTTTTTGTGATTTTCTAGCAAGATTCCGGCAGGCAACGCTGAGTGAAATGGCTGGCCCACTCAATGAGTCAACCAGTCGCGTCACTTGATCGACCTGCTTGTCGCTCATGAGGCTAGCCACCTTTTCGCTAGTATTTTTGGGTTTCTTCCCCTTGAGTCAAAAAGTCAAAGTTATTTCAATATTTTAAGTCAAAATCAACCAAAATAATGTGAGAAAAGATTTAAAATGTCAATAATCTCAAGTTTTCGGGTGCAAAAATTCTGATTTTCGGTCGTTTAAGCTTTTTTCCGGCTGACCACTTTAGTGGACAGCTGGCTGCTAGAGTGACACCTAGGCTGCCTCACTGAGGCGGCCAGCCGTGTCACTCAAGCAGCAGCCACCTCACTCAGGTGGCCTGCTGGCAAAAAATACCTAAATGGTCCCTGTATGTCTTATTTTGTGTTTTTGGCCTTGTTTTACCGTTTTAATGCATTTTTAACCCCGTTTAACACCCGAAAGATTTCCAAAAAATCATAAATAAGCTGAAAATATTTTATTTATTTTAATAAGTCCAAATAAATTTTATTTATTATTTAATTGGTTAAATTGCTATTTAATGCCTAAAAATGTGTTTTTAACCAAGAAAATCATTTTCTCCCTTAATTAAATTTATTTTCTTTCCAAAAATATTTCTACATTATTTATGTGTCATTACTGATTATTTGTGTATGATTTATTATATTTGGAGCTGTTTCGGTTTTGGTAAGTTTAGTTGAGACCTGATTTTGATCTCTCCGTATTTATTTTCTCGCACTAGAAAATATATAGGAATTCGTAAAGTCTTGTAATAATTAATTTATCTACTTTATTTACTGCTTTCTACATGATGCTCTACGTGATGTATGGATATTATTAATCGCAAACTATAATTAGGGGATTTAAATCGCATAAGAATGAAATGACGTTTTTTATCTAAAAAATGAAAATAACTTGATTTTGTAACGAAGAGTAGGTAACATCATCCAAACTTGGAGTCTCTGTTTTAAGGTACGGTCCAACCAGTAGCTGGGAATATCGTACCAAATTCCCAATGGAGTTGAATTGGATTGGACTTAAATTAAACTTAAACATCACTTTTATAAACATTTTCCTTACACGCTAAAATTAGAATCAGTGTTTCGGCTCGCTTCACCACGCATGAGTTTTAGACCAGCTACTCAGTCACCTCCATCATTCTCTCCATTGACCTTTTTGTCCTCTCCTCAAGACACAAGGCCGATTGTTCATACTTCAGTCTTCCCCACTTTTTCAGGGGATTTCACACCATAAATGACCATACCTTCAAGTAGTTTTACCCTTCCTTTAATGCCCCCAGTGTCTTTTGCTCCTCCTAATTTTGTGGTCACTCCGAGGGGGACCGCCTATCCTCAAAATCCATTTGCTCAGAATTTGAGAGCATGTCCTCATATTCGAACTCCATCTCCGAACCTGCCATTCCAGTTTGGCGCCACTTCTACTCCTAATGACCAGGTCACACATTCTCTAGGTGTGATACCAATCAACCAGGTATTGTAATCTCTGGGCTTGACACCCGAAGTGGAGGTGCTTTTGAGACAACTGATGGTCGTTAATCAAAAGAAAGAAGTGAAAGATGAGGATTGGGTCCCAAAGAATTTTTCTATGCCAACAATGGAAGCTTACACAAGTGAAGGCCCCTTAAGTCTCACATTGTCATGTACGAGCGAATCATACGAGTTCAGAAAATTGGTGACAAAGTTCTAGCCAAGTTATTCCCGTGCACTTTGGGTGGGCCAGCTCTCGAATGGTATAATACTCTCCCTACTAGTGTGGTCCTCTATTGGAAACTTCTTTCTGAGGCTCTAATCGCCCACTGCGATTTCAATTCGACCATGGAAACCACGATTCAACACCTTGAGGTAGTGAAGCAAAAATAAGGTGAAACTTTTAAGTCCTACTTTAATCGATGGATGGCCACCCAAGTGCTTCTAAAGAAAAAGCTTAGCTTAAAGGGGATGATCCCAAAGCTCCTTGATGTATCTCTCTTGATCTTTTGAAAAGAGATGGAAATAGATTTTTACGACTCGTATATGAAGGTTTTTGAGAAGGTTGAGAAAATAGAGCGCCGCGAAGAGAAAGAGAAAGCTAATAAACCAAGTTGCAGTAACACCTGGTCTAATAAGAACAACAATTTTAGAACTTTCAAAGTTGTTCCTGTCCCAGCAGAGGAGAAGACTCCAACACCTTAAGTCATCACTCAAGAGAATGTCTCTGCAGTTCAAACCACACCTGCTAAGGCGCCTGGTCAGAAAGCATTCGTATCTCCGTAGAAGCTCCCTCTAAGTGTCCTATTTACCAAGTTGCGAGAGAAAGGCATGCTTAACCCTCTTCACAAATACCGTTCTCTTATGCCCAAGGAAAAAGGGAATTTTTGCCACTAACATGTCCAGGTAGGGCACGAAATGGATCAATGCAAACCTCTAGGCATGGCCATTTGGCGCTTGGTGAGAGAGGGAAAAATGGAACAGACGGTTAGGAAGATCAGTACTAAGGAGGAGCCATCACCGAGCTCAGATGGTGAGGTAAGTGAGATCAATTCCAGTCTCTCCAAAGAAATTATGTTGGCCAGGGTCTTCTTTAGTCCAGTCAACACCATTATGGAAGCCTATTCTATCACCAAAGCTAACAAGAATATCACGAGGTCTCTAGAAAAAGGAAGGAGATAAGTCATCAGCTGAACAAGAGGGGGTTCTGGGTCTCGACCTGGATGACATGCTAATGAAAGCTGCCGAGGATGCTTAATCTACTAGCACCACAACTCAAAACCCTCCGCCTATGGAGGATGGTTATCTATGATGTAATTTTCTTTTTCTAGTAGTGAACAACTTTGCCTTTAAGGCATTTTTATTCAATCAAAGACTCTGATTTTGCTTATTTACTTGATATTTCGCCCGATGGGGCCATGCATTCATTCGATCATAAGCATAATGTGTTCAGTATTCATGACGTTTCTCTGAATAAAATAAATTCAAGTACAGATGATAACCTAAAATGGTAACCATTTCTAATGACCTAACCTCTGAAAGAAAAAGATAGATAAATTAAGTGCTAAAAGATCATGATATCGCTTTCACCTGGTCAGACATGAACACATACCCAGGGTTCATCGTGTCACTACCGAGCATCGTATCTTCACACCTAAAATAGAAAAAGAAGCTTAGTTCTTCGTTGGATAGGTTCAATATATCAATCGATTCATCGCATGCCATTATGTACAAACCTATTTTCATACTACCGAAGAAGCATCAACCGATGGTGGAGAAGGACCGTCGCTAGGCCACCTTTGATAATACTACGGCTTACCTTTTCTTCACCTACCCATTCTCTAAACTCCCACCCCTAATACAACATTGACCCTTCTGACTATCCATTCCCTTACAACTATAAACCATCACTATTTCTCTCCTCATTGGCCATTCTCGGTGTGGGGATAAATGTGAGTGGCAAAAAATCAGCCTTTATCAACCAATGGACACCGCTCTATCATCATAGGGGCGGGTTACTTCTCGAAATGGAGGGAAGCCAAGCCTTACACCATTATTACTACCGAGAATATGGCTAAGTTCATCGAGAAATGTGTCTTTGGTCGGTACAGCCTACCATACCACATCTTACCAGATAATGGGGTTTCCATTTCAAGGGGTAACACTTATTTGATCAACAAATATAGAATTGAGCACCATAGGGATTCACCCCCATAAACCATAAGCTAATGGGGCAACTGAAGCCACAAACCAGCTTATAAAGAAGTTTATTTCCAAGATTACCGCAAGGATCCGAGATTGAGCCAATGACTACCATTCACTTCAAAGATGTCAAGCAAGTGTCAGAATTTCCTTGAATCTGACATCTTTCTCTTCGGTATGGAAGCCATAATTCAAGGCAAAACCGAGATGAAGTCCTTGAGTGTCACACTAAATCCAAGTCAAAGAGACCCTCATGGACTAAACCACAGTTCAAACAACTTGAACAATCTTTAGATGTAATAGCAGCGCACGGCAAGAGTGTACAACAATCGAGTCGAGCATCAAAGGTGTCCATTAAAGGCGGATGATTTGATTTTGAGGAAAGGGATGCCTTATGATGCTGACCCAAGGCGGAAGTTATGATTGAATTCGAAAGTACCTAATGTAATCAAAGAGGTGCTCGGTAAAAGGGGTGTAAGATCATGGATGGTAACAAATTCAAGAACCTTATCAATCAAGACAAGTTAAAGTGTTATCACACCTACCTAAAAGAATCAAATCAGAAAAGATACACACGGAAAAAAAGCAAAATCAAATCACCCCGTCGAGTGGTCCTCAACTGCTCGGGCAAAAATTAGGGTGTAGCCCGTTGTTTGGTATTCTGCAAACCATTCAGGCCAAAGTTAGGGTGCAAGAACAACTCACTAGATTGAAAACCCAAAAAGGGCGATCTAGGCAAAAGTTAGGGTAAAAGTGAGCTAAGAGAGCGTGTTAGCTAGAAAAACTATATAGGCTAGCTAACACAGAAGGTTGGGTCAGTAGAAATGGTTATCATCATCATGTACTAAAAGTTACTTCATTTAATGGAAATGTCATTTTTACTAAACTCTTTATGTATATACTTGAATGAATATGTTAAGCCTAAAAGGAAAAATACAACAGATGAGTTGAAATGTGGGGCTCCATGCAGTCGACCCAATGACTAAAAAGGAAAGAAAAACAAAAGTAGAAGGCAAAAATCTTGATAGACTGAAAATAGCAAGGTCTACACAAAAGTCAGGATAGTCTGCTAGATTGAAAACCCAAAAAGGGCGGTCCAGGCAAAAGTAAAGACAAAATAATAATAAGTCTGATAGGCCCATCTCAATGTTTGGGTCTATGCAAAAATTAAGACACATGGAAATAAAGGTAAATGACTGTCGTCGATCACATCAAGATACCCGTATTATCATCATCATCATCATAGTGCCTGACTATCCTCTACAATCTGATGGACTAGAAGTGCTCAAATCCATCCTCTACACGTGCCACTCCAATCTTGATCGCGACCGAGTGTCTTGATTCCGTAGCATCCTAATCTTTCGAAGCCATCCTTAGTAGAATTCATTGGTAATGATACGTCCAGCCATTCATAATCCTGAATCTCGAACTTCGCTTCGTGCTCCTGCTTGTCTTTGATATGCTCAAACCAGCAATTGTTTATCTAGCTGACTCATTTCCTTTAACAACGATTGATATGGTGTGTAGAAAGTGACTATCCTTGACCTTAAAATCTGGACAGCGAAACCCCTTGTGCACCATAGCATCTCTAATCCTCCACCAGGGGCATACCAACCTGGTGTGTGCGGCTATACAGCTCCCCGTAATCTCTATCTTACCGTGAAATCAAATCAAGCAAGTCAATCAAGCAAGCGATCAAGTCACTCGGATGTAGAAGAGGATTATCCCACCAACTCATGCATTCATTCATTCATGCATCGTATTGATATATGTCTTGTCTATTCTTCTCTACTGAATTCTACTAGGAACAAAGGATAGAAAAGTATCATCGAGCTATACGTTTAAACTCAGAAACAAGCACCCATATTAAGGAGCAGCTCAACATTTCTTGCTAACCTACATTCATGGATAGAACATGCAAGAGGCATATCAGCCAGATTCGATGCTCGGCCTCAGCAGTTTCTCTGGACTCCCAAAAATCTTAACTCAATTTATATTTCATAATTCCATTTTTATTGCTTAATTTAAGGGGCAAAAATATTTTTGTTTACACAAAATCAATTAAGCAATAAAAATGAAAATCATATCACTTACTAATACCTCAAAACTTCCTTGACAGGTATGCCATCCGACAATACCGATGGACCCGACCCAACGATCCTAAATTCAAAACACAGAAGTTTCTCCCAGGGGCACCTCGATATAATCATCAGGAGCATGGCAACATATGTTTTAAGTTGTGCTCAAGGGGCATATCAGCTAGGCCTGATGGGCAGCTCAACAGCTTTTCCGGACTCCCGGAAGTCTCAACTCAATTTGCATTTCATTCTTCCATTTTTATTGCTTAATTGAGTGGGATAAAATATTTTTCTTTCCACAAAATCAATTAAGCAATAAAAACTCAACTCATGCCAATTACTAATATCTCAAACCTTTTTTGTTAGGTAAACCATACGGCAAACCCCGATGGACACCTAATGCAAGAATACAAAATTCAACATTCAAAACAAGAAATTCCAAATATTTTTGAAGTGTCCGAAGTGTCCACGAAGATATTATTCTATGTTATTTTTGGAGTGTCGTAGGTGACCACAGAAGTCTCATGTCAGTATTTTTGGGGTGTCCAAAGTGGCCGCAAAGATATTATTTTAGGTGATTCTTGAAGAGTCGGAGGAGGCTGCAAGAAGATTGGAGTTTATTCTTGAAGAGACGGAGGTGGCTGTAAGAAGATCATAGTTTATTCTTGAAGAGACGGAGGAGGACGTAAGAAGATTGGATTTATTCTTGAAGAGTCAGAGGGGGCCGCAAGAAGTTTGGAATTTATTCATGGAGAGTTGAAGGGGGCCGCAAGAACTTTGGAATTTATTCTTGGAGAGTCGAATGGGGCCACAAGAAGTTTGGAATTGGTATTCTTGGAGAGTCGGAGCTGACCGTAAGAAGTTTGGGATTCGCTTTTGGAGAGTCGAAGGTGACAACAAAGTGTCGAAGAATCGAAGAAAACCGGCATTCTGTCTCGAATTTGTGAGGGGGTTATAATAATAACAAAGGAAAACTTTATCCCACCACACCCCGAGTGTGGACTCGAACCTGCAACCTCTAGGATCACAGCTTTAAGGCTCAACCACTAGAACAAGCCTTTGTCGCAAATTACACATAAGTTCAACTATAATATTTCTAAATAATGACACAAATTTTTTATATTGAAATTCAAAAAAATGAGATTGAAAAGCATGACACTCAATAAAATAAAATTTTCTAAACTTTTAAATCGTATTGGCTTTAGTGGTTATGATTAAATAAGTTTTTTCATTTAAGTATTAAACTAAAAAATTTCAAATTAGTGACTTATTAATCCGGTCTGGATCACTGGGTTAATAGTTCAATTGGTCAAGTCACTGAATTTTTAGAGAGTTATAACAAAGTGAGTTTTTAGTGTCATCCGACTCATTCTTATTACTGGGTCTAAATTTTCCCAGTCTGACTGACCGTATCGATCCGGGTCTTGAATACAACTAATTCTACGTCTTCATTCAACTTGATTCACTAATTAATGATTCCATCTGTAGCATTTTTTTTGATAATATATCATTTTTTTAAAATCTTCAGCAACATGTATATGAATCATTCACTATTTTAACGCCTAATCCTGTTTAGGCCCTATCTAATTCTATTTTAGAGTTTGTCGCTCAACTTTTCGCTTTCATGGCACTATTAGGTATCTATCAATTTATTGCTACCTAGGCACTGTTTAATCCAATTTTTTCAGTCTAGGCGATGCCTAAACTTAATTTTTTAAGATACCTATATCTATAATGATAATAGTTCAATTTTATTAACTTACGAAAAATAGCTTACTTGTTAAATGAAAGTACATTAAGATGTTCTTACAATAAAAGATTCATATTCATTTTTAAAATATGGTATAAAATATGTTTTTTTAATATTTTATTATATTATAATTTATTTTTAAGTTGAATTTATATTTTTATGTATTAATAAATATTAAAAATAAAAAAATACAAATACGCCTAGGCTTTGACCAGACCCCACCTAAACCTCTAGAAGCCATGGCCATCCGACTAGACCCTAACACTTTTTAAAACACGAATTTATGAAATAGGTTTAAATGAACTTGGGAAATTCTCGAGGAATCTATATATATAAAAGCAATGTGACTCTTTTCTTGAAATGAGAATTGACCTTGTATGAATAATAATGAAATATTTTTAATTATTTGATTAACTAATATATTTCCTACATTTATTTTTTGAAATTTTAATTTGTTGTTCTTGATTTTATTTAATTTTGTTCTTTTCATTATAATTCGATTATAGAATTAATGTGACTCATTTTTGCTTATCAAATATTTGGCAGGAAATCACAAGATAATTGTAGAAAAGCATAAATTATAAACCTATTTAAGAAAAATTTTTGAATTTTATAATAGTGCTTACTCTTATAATGGAATATTTTATATTATTCGATCAACTAATATATCTCCTAAATCCATTTATTTAAAATTTAATTTGTTGTTCTTGATTTTATTTAATTTTATTAGTTATAATCCTATATAAAAAAAATTTGAATTTCATAATAGTACTTACTCCTTGTTTAAGAATCAATGTGACTCTTTTTTCCCATCAAATATTCAACCGGAAACACAAGATAATTGTAGAAAACTATAATGTTCATTATGTTGAAGCAGAAGCATAATTCGGTGGATGATATCAACCCAATTAGGGTGCAACTGAAGACAAATTTTATATAAACTAAGATGTTATGACCCTCAAAGTTAGTGTTCCCTGCCTTTGGACCATTCCAGAACGCAATAAACCAAAATAAATATTTACTATCGAAATGGGTTTGCAAGAACAAAAAGTATGTTAATAAATTATTTGTTATTAAGTATTAAAAATTTATCGCAATAAATGTTTAATAAAATCGTATAATTAACAAAAAAAATCTACTCTTTTTTATGTTTTGTAACATTGCAATAAGGAGATCGCATTCAAGTGACGGTAACCAAAAAAACATTCCCAAGTTTGTTGATATTCTTCAAGAACTCAAGGTGTACCATGTGAGGAACATCATTATCAAGCCGAGTAATATCAAAACACCCAAGCTAACAAAAAATAAATGGATGTTAACATTTTTATCGAGGACTTCATTCGAATTAGTCCCTTATACATAATTGCTTGATCCAAGCAAAGTTAATGAAGAGGTTCAATTTGGTATGTATACATTTTTTATTATTTTTAAATTGAATTTCATATTTTAAACTATAATTAGCAATTAATTTAATACACTGATTTTTTTACAGATGTAATTGATGAAATTGTCAACCGTGGTGATGTACAAAGTCGTTTCATGAATGGTAATAACAGTGTTTTTGTGAATTTGGAACTTTAAGACCATGAATATTGATCAAGTGAAATAATTAAAAAATATTTCATTATTATCACAATAAATATTTAATAAAATCACAACAAAATAAATTTTAAAAAATATATTTAGGAATTAATGTGGCTCTTTTTTTCTCATCAAATATTTGACAGGAAATCAGGAATTAACTGCAAAACATTTTAAATTATAATCATATTTAAGAAAAAATTTGAATTTTATAATAGTACTTACTCCTTCTTATGGATGATAATGAAATATTTTTAAATCCCATGGTTGTCAAATTTGGCTTGACCCCTTGAACCGGTGAAGGTAGAGGGTCAAGGATCGATAGTTCCTCCGGGGTTGAATCATGGTTGAACCGTTCATAATAAATATATTAAAAATTACACTTTTTAATATTTTAGAGGCAAAATGCATCATTACCCCCCTAAAACTTGGCACTAAAAGTCTACTGCCCCCTTGAACTTTCAAAAGTTTCTTTCAGCCCCTTGAACTTAGTATAAATGTATTAGTTTGCCCCATAAACTTGGTAAAAGTGTATCATTTTGCCCCTTGAATGCCACTTATAAGATTTTGATTAGAAAGATAAAATAACATCTTTGAAAAGTCAAACCAATCAGAACATGACGCATGGCATTCAAGGGGCAAAATGATACACTTTTGCCAAGTTCAGTGGGCAAACTAATACATTTCTGCCAAGTTTAGGGGGTTGAGAGAGACTTTTGAAAGTTTAAGGGGGCATTAGACTTTTTTGTGCCAAGTTTAGGGCGGTAAAGATGCATTTGACCTATTTTAGATGATTAATATATGATATACAAAATAATAAACTATTGCATAATATTAAAATTTAAGATAAAAATGCGTGTAAAAATCTTTACACGATATTCTAATATTTACATAAAATTAATTTTTATTATTCATTAATTTGCAAACTAATTATCTTATATTGAAAACAGATTAAAGTTAAAAAGTTAAAACATAAAAGAGAAAAGAAAAGAATAAAACAAACAAATCTATAACAAATAGTTACAATAAAAAAATTATAAATTATACGTTAAGTTTAACTATAATATTTCTAAATAATGACACAAACTTTTGAAATAGAAATTTAAAAAATGAGATCAAAAAGCATGGTTATGATTAAATAGTAAACATTAAACTAAAAAATTTAAAATGAGTGACTCATTAACCCGGTCTGGGTCATCGAGTCAACAGTTCAATTGGCCTGATCACCGAATAACAAAGTGAGTTTTTAGCATGGTTGTCAAATCCGGCCCCGCCCCTCGAATCAATGAAAGTAGAGGGTCAAAGGTCGGTGGGTCGATCAGGATTGAACCGTTTATAATAAAAATATGTAAAATTTTTACTTTATAACATTTTAAAGATTAATATATGATATATTAAACACTAACTATTGCATAATACTAAAATTTAAGATAAAAAGATAAGTATAGGAATACTAACATCATATTCTAATATTTACATAACATTAATTTACATTATTCATAAACTTGCAAACTTACTCAAACTTTTGCCGGAAAATATTTTATAGGAAAATATTTTTTGGATTTTCTGATATTTATTTTATTCGGAAAATAAGTCAATGAAAAATATTTTACAAGTCAACATAAAAATTTAGTATAAATGGAAAATATTTTACCCTCTAAAAGATGGGAAAACATTTTCCCTTACCTATCACATTCACTTTCTCCATCTCGCCTCAACCATCAACACCATCATTTCTTCTGTCTCACCACTACAACTACTACCTCTTCCTCTGCCACTACTAGTACCATCTCCACCCACCCCACCGCTGTTGCCGCCGCCACCACCACCACTACCTCCTTCACCCAATTTTTGCCACCACCAACGTTATTTTTATTTTCATTTCCGAGTCTGTTTTTACCACCACCATCTCTACTTCCATCTTTACCTTTGGAGCCGCCACCACCACCACCATCATTATTGCCTATGTATATTCCACCTTCACCATTATTGTTACCACATACCATTTTCAATCCACCTCCACCTATATTTATTTTTATGTAAAAAATATTAATTGTTCTACACAACTTGCTTTTTATAAAATAATAATTTAATATTTCACATATTTTACTATTTCTGTATAAATATGATCGAAAATGTTAAATTTTGTGGTTTGAAAATATTTTCCAATATTTTAAACAAACACCATAATATATTTTCTACTGTTGTGGCCAAACACAGAAAAATATTTTATTTTCCTGTACAATATTTTCCCTTGCACATTATTTTTCGGCAAACAAATGGGGTCTAATTGTTTTATATTGAAAACAAATTGAAGTTCACCAATAAACTATTATTTTATATTAAAAATTACAAATTATGCATAAGTTAAACTATAATATTTCAAAAAAATTACTCAAACTTTTGAAATTGAAATTGCAAAAAATTAAATTGAAAAACACAACACTCATTAAAATTAAATTTATTGAACTTTTAAATCGTATAAACTTTAATGGTCATAATTTAATAGGTTTGTATTTAAACATTAACTAAAAAAATTCAAATTAGTGACCCATTAACCGAGTCTGGATCACCGGGTCAACGATTTAACCGGCCGGGTCATTGAATTTTCAGAGGATCATAGCAAAGTGGATTTTTAGTGTTACCCGATCCGTTCTTATCACCGGGTCCGACTTTTCTGGTTCAACCAGCTGAGTCGATCCAGGTCTTATGATACTTGTTTTTAGTATCATTTGACCCATACATATCACCGGGTCCAAATTTTCTCGATCCGATCGATCGAGTCGATCCGAGTCTTAATACCTACATATAAACGATTTCAGACCAACAAAATAAAATACAGTTCTAAAATTACTTTCTTTTTTCAAACAAATCAAAACTTTTCTTTATTTATGAATTGTAAATAGGGCCTGCACTATGTCATACGTTGATGACTTACTTTATTTTTAATTGATGCGTTCTTATATGTTAATGTAGTTTTGGTATGATTTTATTTCCTAATTCCAACAGCCATTTGTACTCTAATTCGAACCAGATTTTGTTCAACAGTATATGTTCCTTGAATACAACTAATTCTACTTCTTCATCCAACTTGATTCACTAATTAATAATTCCATCTGTAGCATTTTTTTTTGATAATATATTATTTTTTAAAATCTAGAGCAACATGTATATGAATTATTCTTCACTGTTTTATAAAGATCTAATATATCTAGGCCCTCTATTATTGTCTCTAAAAGCCCCTCAACCTCCTGAACTTATAAAAGATCCCCTTAACCCCTGAACTTGTTAAGGTGGACCTTATAGCCCCATGAACTTGGTAAAAGTGAATCTCAAAGCCCGTTCATGTTAACATGTCCAATTTTGTTCTGGTAAATCAATCTTCGATTCAATCTTTGACGAAACAATCTTAGATTCAATCTCTAGAAAAATAATACTTGATGTATCAGCATCAAGGGGCTATGAGGTTCACTTTTAACAAGTTTCGGGGGGCTATAAGATCCACTTTAACAAGTTCAGGGGGTTAATGGGTCCTTTTGTAAGTTTAGGGGGCTGAGGGATTTTCAGGGACAACTATGAGGGGTCTGGATATACTAGGTCTTTTAAAAATTCCCGCCTAATCCCGCTTAGGCCCCGCCTAGCCCTATTTTAGAGCTTGTCACCCAATTTTTCATTCTAATGGCGCTATCAGGTCCCTAACCGATTTATTGCCGATAGGCACTGCCTAATCCGATTTTTTCCTCCTAGGCGGCACCTAAACTTAATTTTTTAAGATATCTATATCTGTAATAATTATAGTTTGATTTTGTTAACTCACGAAAAATAGCTTACTTCATAAACGAAAGTATATTAAGGTGTTCTCACAAAAAAAGACTCATAATCATTTTTAAAATGTGGTATAAATTTTTTTTTAATATTTTATTATATTATACTTTATTTTTAAGTTGAATTTATATTTTTATGTATTAATAAATATTAAAAATAAAAAAAAATACTAATACGTCTAGGCCTCGATCAGGCCCCGCCTAAACTCCTGGAAGTCATGGCCGCCCGACTAGCACCTAACGCTTTTTAAAACACGAATTTATGAAATATGAAATATGTTTGAATGAACTTGGGAAATTCTGGAGGAATTAATTGAGGCATATGGATTCATGAATTATGAATTTAAAAGGGACATATGCAATACAAAGAAAGAAGAGAAATAAAATAATGGTAATATTAGAGATTAAGTTGACATTTGGGTACTCGTTAAACAATGGTATATATCTTTTCAAATATCGAAAATTAATTCTAAGTGTTAAGACTGTTCTTAACTATTTCAGACAAAAAAAAAAAATTAACAACAAATAATAACCACAATAGCTAACAAAAATGAAATAGGCCAATTAACTGCGCACTAATTTTTGTACTCTCTCCAACTTTTTATATTTGACATTATAACATATACCCTTATACCTTTTTATTTGTCTCATTCTCTTTGTTCTATGCAATTTCCGCCATTATTCATTCTTACTTACTTCCTAGATAAACTAAAGTTAATTCAGTTTCAATCTTAAACAAAAAAGAAGACCAAGAGTCTCCAAAATTCATCATTTAACTTGAAGAAAAAAAAAGGTTTCATTGAAACAGAGTTTAACAAAGATGAGAAAGTTGAAGGATACATTTCAGGAAGATGAAAGCATGGAGAAAAGGAAGGGGCTTTGTAATTCGAACAATTTTGAATTTGACTTGAATGTCCGGACTGATCGTCAATTTGATATGAACAATTTTCTAGAAGATGAAGAAGATGAATTCGATTTCAATGGAAACGAAACTAGAAAGATGATTGGTACGATGTTGAGAATATAGTTACCCAAATGGTTTTAAGAGAAGTGAATATATTATATGTTGTCTTTCAATTTGTAATGATGAGTATGGAAAACATCCATTTTAAGAATAAAAAATATCAATGGATTTGTTTTTTAAACAATCTTTTCAAAGTTTGGCAATTTCAATCTTTTACTCATCAGATTTTTCATCTGTCGATTTGCAGCTTTATTTGATTCTGTAAGCATAAAAGGACTCAAATATTTGATGGATAGAATAAGATAAAGGAAAATAAGAAGATGATTTCTTGCCAATACTAGAAGAATGTGCATCTGCAACCTTGGTGCCCTTTGTTTTATGACCCTCTTGAGGATGAAATTGTTATATCTTTCAATTTTTTATAAAAGAAAATTAATTTGATTAAAGAAAACAGTTATACCTTTCAATTTATACAAAGTAATTTTGTAGGTGAACCAAAGTAATTTTCTTTATAGAAATTGAAAGACATAACAATTTCGTTATCAAGAGGTTCATAAAAACAAGGCAAGAAGTCATCTTTTTACTTTCCTTTATCTTATTAATAGATATTGAAGTCATTTGTGCTTACAGAATCAAATAAAGCTCCAATTCGATTGACGAAAAATTTGAAGAGTAACATATAGAAATTGCAAAACTTTGAAAAGATTGTAAGAACACAAATTCATTGCAACTTCTAGTTCTTAGAATGCAAAGAAGTTTTCCATGCTCAGTGTAATTTGAAAGACAACATATAATACGCCTACTTCTCTTAAAACCATTTGGGTAAGTATATTCTAAGCATTGTCCTAATCTTCTTTCTAATTTCATCTCTATTGAAGTTGAATACATCTTCTTCATCTTCCGGAAATTTGTTGAAGTCAAATTGGCGATCAGCCGAGACATTCAAGTCGAATTCCAGATTGACGAATCACGAAGCCCCTACCTCTTCTCCAAGCTTTCATCTTCCTCAAATGTATCCTTTAACTTTTTCATCTTTGTTGAACTCTATGTCAATGAAATCTGTTTTTCTTCAGTTTAAACAATGAATTTTGGAGACTCTACTTCTTTTTTTGATGATTGACACTGAATTAACTTTAGTTTATATTGGAAATAAGGAGGAATAAATATGCATATATAAGAACAATGGGGAAAAATTGCATAGAATGAAAGAGAGTGTCAAATAAAAAGGTAAAAGGACATATGTTAAAAAGTCATATATAAAAAGTTGGAGCGTGTATCCCCTAATTAAAATAGAGACCCATCCATATCTAGCGGTCACAACTTCCTCGGAGAAAGAAGTAGGGGTTCTGAATTCGATCTCCAAATTTTTTAAAAATTAAATGTTCCTACTTCTATATAAAAAAAATCTCAACAATTTATCTTTAATCAATAGTTGAAATTATTTCAATTTTACAACTTTAACAACTTTAAAGAATAAAATTTAAAAGAATCCAAATCCTTTTGTAGGAGACACACGAAGTAGAGCCATATAACTTTTTATTGGTTTTTATACCATGTAAAATAATCTTTGCATTCATAATATTAAGTTATTACATTCGAACAATTTAATTTCTTGGCATGATTATTATAAGAATGATTTTATTAACAATAAAAATTGAAGCATTCAATTTCAAATTAAAGTGGATACATATAATCCAACTAAGGAGTTCCTAATTTATACTGCGTATCAATAATAATATCAATTATTTCCCATCCCTTGTTAAGTTAATAGGATTACTTGTAGTGAAGTTGTGATTATCTGTGTATATACAGAATCGTATTGCAACGAAATTGTACTCCTTGCAATTACTATCTCCTGATTTTCCGTGTGTGGAAATTAAAATCAAGGATTATGTGTATCACAATTAATTAATTTGACTCATAATTACTTCATTCTTCAACATTCACTGAAGGAAATTTTCCAGTCAATTTTTTCAAATCCCAATAATTTACACAGTTCCCTAACAGCTATTCTCTTCTCATATATATATATATATATAACATAAAAAAATTACTAACAATACAAATTGCAAAATGGCAGGACAGTCAGCCTAGTAGATCTCTTAGTCCATGTTCTTTTGGATTATAATTTAGTTTAATTCAGACTGTTTCAGTTCAGTTTAGTTCAGTTCAATTCAGCTATGCATAGTTATAAATTTACACTAAAATAAGTACAGTTTAGTTTAGTTCATAAAATTGTAGTCCAAAAGAACAGAGCCTTATTCGGCTACACCCTAAAAAAACAACTCACTTGAAGAAATTGGGTACCATGATTTAATCTGTACAATAAATTCATTTAACAACACCACAGTTGAAGCCTTATTCTCTGAAGCACTACAGTGTTTGGATTGTCTGCAACAATATTCAATTCAATTAACAGATGAAAAAGCTGCAGGTCTCTCTACCCTAATTGACGAGCCTATTAACAGAAGATTCTTTTATTACAACCGTGAGTTCATGTTGAAAAGGTATCAATATGTAATGGAATCTGTGTGCAACAGAATATTCCAAGAGAACAAGGCAGTTGAAGTGGATGAATCAGGGTTCAGACCAGTTCCAGGACTATGTTTCTGACATTCTCCATTGGGTATCCTTTGAGCCGGGAAGAAATTCTTAATTTCCTTAAATCGTATGACTTATTAGTGGTGATTTGTTATTTTATTTCTACCCCTTTTGCACTCCGTTTAAAAACCTTTTTTTTTTTCCAAAAAAATTCAATTTATTGAAAATATTTTATATACGAGATCACCGTACGATGCACGGATAGGTCATTTATAATAAGTATATCAATGATAAATTTATTTTGTAATATATATATATATATATATATATATATATATATATAACCACTTTATATACTACTTTTGCAGCTTCATATGTTATCTATCCATCATCATCAAGAGAAAAGCGCAGGAGTTATCTAATTCTTTTTTTTCAAGAATAATGAGTAGTTTAAAGAAAGAGGGAGATAGATAAGTGAAAGAATTCAAATATTTAGAGTAAATAATTGATAGAATGATATCTTTACCTAAGAAACTAAATTAAATTTGAATTTTTTTCTTAAATAGGATTATAATCAATAGAATAGAATTAAATAAAATCAATAAAAATATTTTAAATTATAAGAAAATAGATTTAGGAAATACATAGTTGATAAATATACTTAAACGATAATTATGAAATTTGAATTCAATTGATCAAATAAATAAAAATAATCCATTATCTTCCATAAGAAGGAGGTACTATTACAAAATTATGAGTAAGTACTATTATAAAATTCAAATCTTTTCTTAAATAGGATTATAATTTATAATTTTTTTGCCAATATTTGATTAGGAAAAAAGAGTCATACCAATTCTTAAATAAGGAGTAAGTACTATTATGAAATTCAAATTTTTCCTGAATAGAATTATAACCAACATTATTAAATAAAATTAAAAACAACAAATTAAATTTTAAATAAATAGATTTAGAAGATATATTAGTTGACCTAATAATTTAAAATATTGCAATATCGACGGTGATTCAACAAATACTAATCCATCTTTAAAAAGAGATACATATCAATTATTCTTCTCCTTCTTAATTCCTTATCCGTTTTGCTCGATTGCTCAAAATTCGTGCATTATCTTCATCTACAAATAGGATTATAATTAAATAAAATTATAAAATTTCGATTTAAATTCATGAAAAAATATCCAATTTAATAATTATTGTAAATGGTAATCAAATCTGCTCATATATAGTATAAAATAAAATAAATTAAAGTAAAGAAAGCTCTTATATGTCACCAAATAATTGAAAAAGTTAGCAATAACATCAAATATTCACATTGGTAAAAAAATATAAGAATCAACTTGTAAAAAAAATTTCATAACAATTGAACAATATAAACAATAAATTAAAATTTTAAAAATATAACTTTATTGATTATAATCCTATTTAAGAATTAATGTAACTCTTATTATTAAAAATTATTATGAGACCATTATTATAGTAATATTAATGTTGCTCTATAAGAATTAATGTGACTCCTTAATTTGACTCAATAAAAATTAATTGACTATTTTTTACTTATCAAATATTTTATTATTATTATTGTTATCATTATTATTTTAATTTTGTAAACAACATGTGTTATATTTTTAGTATTTTAAATACTCATCAAATATTTTATTATTACTATTATTGTTGTTATCTTAATTTTATTTTAATTTTATATTTTGGTATTGTTATGATTAATATGGATATTAACCAATTTTAATTATTATTATTATAGAGATATTAACCAATTTCTATAATAATAGTATTATATATATATATATATATATATAATAACCTATATATATAAAAGCAAAGAGGTCTTAAAAGACTTTTTTGCCCTTATACATACAATAAAGTAAAATTCAATTGACATTCTATTTAACTCAAAATGTAAACTCTAATGGAAACCCAGCAACTATAACAAGTAATTCAATTTTTCTAGAAACATCTAAATATTTAATATAATAAGTCCTATACAGTTAAAATTGTACAGTTGTTGTTGGCAGGGATGATTAACATAATCGTATAAATAAAAATATGAAAGTTTGGTAATTTAATAGCACAATTAGTGATAACGTGGCTTCTTAGTTGAAATATTTGAATTCACATGTTTAACAGTAACATACAAATAATTGGAAGCAAATGGCTGCAAACTAGGGCAGATCAAAATTTGATTGATTTAAAACCGAATCAAACAGAATCGAAAATCATTAAGGGAGAAAATAGAAATTGAAAATAAAATCGAAATAATTCGGTTCGAAATAATTAATGTTATCTAAATTTTCTTCTCCATCACCATTAATGGTTTCTTATCACTTCTAACATTTTTTGTTCATATCTATTTAAAACTTAAATATTTAACTTTAAGTAACATAATAATCTTTAAATTTTAATTTAATTAGGATATCACTTCAATTGATATTTTTATTTTCTTACCCTCCAAATATAGCATACTTAATGTAACCTTAGTAATACGGGCATAAAGCAAAAATGAGTGAGGTGGAGTTCGATTTGACGTTAATCTCTCTTGATTTATATGTATGCAACACACAAACAATTTAATAGCTAAAGAAATTGACAAAATAAAGTAGATGTTATTAAAAATAAAATTCAGAAACATTTAATTTGCTCTCAAATTTCAACTTTTCATCTTTAAGGCTTACTTCACTATCATACCCTTTAATTGTTTCTTTTTCTTCATTTGTAGCTTTATTTGAAAAATAATTATAACATCATAAGTTAATAATTCATTAGCATATTAAATTTTCTAAATAATAATTATAGCAAATATGAAGGTAGCTTTATTAGAAAAATAATTATAACATCATAAGTTAATAATTCAACAGCATATTAAATTTTCTAAATAATAATTATAGCAAATATGAAGGTGTAAATAAATATTTATAAATTTTGTTTTAAATGAATTTCATTCCCTAAATATACCAATGAATTTGATTTATGTCTATTGTCTTAATATTGTTGGAGCAAATTTTAAACTGATATTAAAGATATGATAGATGGGCTTTGACATCAAAGATGACAGATGAGCAAGAGTCTGTTTATGAAAAAATAATGACATATGTGAATGAACAAAAAGGGGAATTCTTCTTCTTATATGAACATGGAGGCACTGGAAAGACATTTATTTGGAGATCTTTGTTTGCCGCTATTCGATCAAAAGGAGATATCATGTTAAATGTGGCATCAATCGACATAGCCTCACTTTTATTACCAGGAGGTCGAACTGCACATTCCAGTTGTGCAATTCCTCTCAATATCAATGAGGACTCAACATGCAATATAAGTCAAGGAAGTCCTCTGGCAGGTCTTATCGTGAAAACAAAATTAACTATTTGAGATGAGGCACCAATGGTGCATAGATTTTGTTTTGAAGCTCTTGATAGGACTCTAAGAGATATCATAAGATTCCAAGATGAATCAAGTTTCAATCTACCATTTAGAGGGAAAACTATAGTCTAAGGCGGTGATTTTAGACAAATATTGCTTGTCATTCCAAAAGCTTCAAGGCAAGAAATTGTCAGTGCTACTTTAAATTCATCATATTTTATGGCCTCATTGCTAGGTTTTGAAGTTGACAAAGAATATGAGATTGCAAGCAAATCAAGAAGGTGCGCATACAGATGAGTTGGAACAATTTTCGGAGATTTTATCGATTGGAGATGGAAAGGTTGCAAAATCAATGGATGGTGTTGGAAAAGTGTGAATACCTAATGATTTGCTCATAAGTCAGAGAGATGATCCAATATCTGCTATAGGCCAATGCTCTTATCCAAACTGCACAAGTCAATTTGGTGATCGAGATTATTTGCGGCAACGAGTAATTCTCGCTCATACATTAGACATGGTGGATTCAGTAAAAGAATATATGGTTTCTCTAAATCATGGCCTTGATAAATCATATTTGAGTTCTGATACTGCATGTATGTCTGATCACTCTTTTGGACCTTCGGAGTATGTACACACACCCGAGTTCTTAAATAGTATCAAATCTTCCGGCATTCTAAATCACTTCACTTTGAAGGAGGGTGTGCCAGTAATGCTACTTAGTAATATAGATCAAACATCGGAATTGTGTAATGACACGAGATTATTTGTCACGAGACTAAGAGATCGAGTCATTGAAGCAAAGATTCTATCAGGAAATAAGACTGAAGAAAAAGTGTTCATCCCCAGAATGACGCTAACACCATTTGTTGCACAATTGTCTTTCAAATTTCATAGAAAGCAATTTCCACTTGCACTGTCATTTGCCATGACTATCAATAAAAGTCAAGGACAATCGCTTTCTCATATAGGATTATTTCTTAGAAGACCCGTGTTCACGCATGGACAACTTTATGTAGCTCCATCGCGAGTGACAAAAAGAGAGGGTTTGAAAATTCTGGTCTATGATGATGATGGACAAGTACAAATGAAGCTGCAAATGTAGTATATAAAAAGGTTTTTCGCAATTTAATTTGATACATAATATAATAAATTTTTTTTGCATTAATGTTTTCTATTTTAATATTTATTATATAGAGAGTATTAAATGTGTCGTTTTGGACCTATCCGTGCATCGCACGGGTACTACACTAGTAATAATAATAATAATAATAATAATAATAATAATAATAATAATGTTATTATTTTTTAAAAGGTGTAGGGGTAAAAAGATAATTTAGGACTTCTCTTCTTCTATATATATATATATATATATATATATATATATATATATAAAATTGAAAACCGATTGAATTTATCAAAAAATCTTTCCAAATAATCTTTCCAAATACATACTTATTGTTTATTTTAAAAAAAATCGTAGTCTGTTATTAATAAAAATAGAGGAAATAGGACAAGTAGTGGAGAATATATATATATATATATATATATATATATATATATATATATATATATATATATATATATATATATATATATATATATATATATTTATGGAAAGAGGGAAAGGACAAGAAGCTCAATTTGGACGAGTGACGGATTCAAAGGGTATACATATAAATGTCATTTTTTAACATAGTAATTTATTCTCTTACCTACTAAATTAATTTTTAATTACATATCCGTCTTCCTTATAATTTTTAAATTTTTTTTTTTTATTTTTAATTTATCTCTTATACCTTATTTTTTTTACATGATTCACAGGATAATTGTAATAATTCTTGAATTGTATACAGTTAGGCATTAGCAGAAGATTTGGTAATATTTATTATGGTTCTAAACTTGCGACCCAAAACGTAATTTTATCTTAGGCTTATAAGGCCATATACAACACAATACAAAATAAGTTTCATTGGAACTAGTTAATCTCATTAGTACTAGGCTAGCTAGAAGGCCTTGTTCTTTTGAACTGTAATTTGGTTGAGTTCAGTTTAGATTCATTCAGTACAATTCAGACTTCATTATTAACAAAAATAATCTTTATTAATAAGTAATATATAACAATTAACCATTCTAATTTAATTGATAAATATTTTAACTAACAATTATAATAAATACTAAAAATTAAAAGCATTAATATAAAACATAATTATTAAATAATATACTTAAGGTGTATTACATCCGGATCCCTCTATAGTTGTCTCTAAAAATCTCTCAGCCCCTTGAACTTACAAAAGGTCCCCTTAACCCTCCGAACTTGTTAAAGTGGATCTTATAGCCCCCTAAACTTGTTAAGGTGGACCTTATAGCCCGTCGAACTTGGTAAAAGTGAACCTCAAAGCCCCTTCATGGTAACATGCTCGGTTTTGTTCCGATAAATCAATCTTCGATTCAATTTTTGACGAAACAATATTAGATTTGATCTTTAGAAAAATAATACTTGACATATCAGCATCAATGGGCTATAAGGTTCACTTTTAACAAGTTCAATGGGCTATAAGGTTCACTTTAATAAATTCAGGGGGTTAAGGGAATGTTTTGTAAGTTCAAAGGATTAAGAGATTTTTAAGAACAATTATAGAGAGTCTAAATATATTAGACCTATATTTAATAATAATTATAGTATTGGAAATATAATATTAATAATATCAATAATATTCAATTATAATAATATATTTACAAATAATAATTAGCATTAATGTGATGTTAATTATTAATAATATTTAGAAATAATTATTAATTATTATTACTAATATATTTTATTATAATTATAATCTTAATTTGTATTATTAATAGTTGATAAATTAATAATTAGAATGCTTAAATATAGCAAAATCAAAACATGTTAAACATATGTGAAGTGTGTTTTTTTCTCAAATATCATGTGCATAGGCCCGACATTGGGAGTGGATAACGGGTGCCACCGACTATGGCCTATAGTTAGAAGGGGCCCAAAAATATTTTTTTTAAAGATTTAATTCTTATTATTTAAAAGATAAAAATAGATATAAATTAATATTAATAGAATTGTTAAGGTGCTTATTAAAGTTGTGAGAGGGTGATGGTTCAATTTCTAGTTTTTATAAAAAAAATATGTTTTATTTTATTATTTATTTTAGGACCAATATTACTACTTTTAATATTAATTTACCTAGGGTCCCAAATTTTCAAGGCCGGGGCGTGCATGTGCAATAGATACCACAATCTACAACAAATTTATACAATAATAGTTAATAGTATTGATGTTTCTAATAATCAAATTCTAATTTTGCGCCTAATTGATTTTCATCCTCATTTAACTTGATATTTTGATTAAATTAGGACTCTTATTAAGGGAAAAAAATAGTAAAAAATACAATACTAATTGGTCATGGTTTTTTTCCAATTATTTTACTCGTACTTATAGTAACAATAAATATTAAAAATTTTATTTTTATTTGATAATAAAAATTGTAATAAATGATTCTATATGTTATAACATTTGTTTTATTATTAATAACTGTTATTTGAATTATTTTTGGTAATTATTTTATTTATTATAGTTATAACTATCAATAGTTGTTTATTATAATTTAGTTTTACTAATTCTTTTATTTATATTAATTATAAATTAAAATTTAATTAAAAAATTTATTAAAATTAGTATCTATTATATTTAATAACTTTTTACTATTATTTATTATTACATAATAAAATTAATTAATATTATTATTTTAATTATTAGTATTTATGATTTTTTTATTTTTGAGAATTATTGGATTTTCTATTATTTTATTAATAACTTAAAATTATTAATATGCATAATTAATAAATTCATTTCAGTTCAGTTAAGCTCTATTCAGTTCAGTTCAAATCTATTCAATTTAGTTCAATTCGATTCGATTCAGTACAGTCCAAACAAAGAAAAAAAAAACAATTTGACCACTAATCAAACACAATCGTTCCAATTAACTATGTGAGTTGCTTCATACCGTTCCAAATTTGCTTCTTACCATCCTTATATATACCTCCAATTCTTATTTTGTGGTCTCATAATTTTCCCAAATTCATTCAAAAAAAATAATTTTCCCAAATTTTCCCAAATTCTCTCAAATTCTCTCAAACCCTCTCACCCCTCCTTCTTGTCCATCTTCATTCTTCATTTTGCTCTTAAATCTTAAACATCCAATCTTCACTTACTTTAAATTTCGAAATGGACAATTGGGAAGAAATTATCACAACTGATGACAACATGTATAAAGACACATTGTGGGATTGAGATTATAACTCAGTGAATGAAGCTACCGGGGTGGAACCAGAATGTTTCACTAACTAGAGGCTACCTACGGTGAAGAAACGGAAAATGCATATCGGGGTTGTAAGGAGTGAATTGTGTTGAAACTGCTGCAGAACCGGGATTAAGTCACATGCACGTGACGTTTCGAATATCGGGGGTCATATGCCCTATGCTAGAGAGCCACTATGACCGATCAAAGTCATTGGAGTCCACAACAGTCTGGAACTTCGAGCCAGTCAATTCCTAGAGAGGAATTTGAGCTAGGTCAAACTTTGAGAACTCGATATTACGGGATCGTATAAGGTCATACACTTTGAGTTACGACCGAGCCATGTAAAGAACCATTAGACTAGGTCTAATCTGAAAGAGTTATAAATGGTTGGACCATTCTATTAATTACACTAGTTTATTGAAAAATAGTAGGGAGAGAGAGAATTACCTAAAAAGGGAAAACAAGAACCAAATAGCGCATTTCATGAATACTGGGTATTGCTTGAATTAGCGCATGTAGATTGGTAAGAAAATATGTTGGACGTATTTTTCGAGACTTAAATAGACGTGCGGGCCAAAGCTGTGTTGTGTGAAAACAACACTGCTCAAGGTCCACAAGAAGCCTTGGGATTTGGCGGGCTGCCTACTGGGTTGTGCTGGTGCATGGCTCAGCAAGCGCACAACACCATGCGCAACCTGTTGGGCTGTGCAGGTGCGCGATGCAACAGGCCAGCGCATGGCGCTGTGCAACATAGCTCGCAAGGGCTGTGCTGTCATGGGCCTTGGGCCTGTGCACCTGCATAGGCCTAGCCTGCACTGCTGGCTTTCGGCCAACACTATTAGAAACCAACTGGGAGCTTGCTCCCTAAGCAAGCTCCTAGTTGTAGTTGGTTCCAAACTCTGTTTTAGTTTTTAAAATAATTAAAATATTTATTTTGCTCTTTATTTAATTAATTCAATTGGTAAATGGTTGGATTAATTTGTCCTTCTAATTTATTTCTACTACTATAAATAGAGCTCTTCCCTTTCATTATTTATCATCCCTTCTCTCTTTTCTTCTCTTGATTGTTCAGGTTCTCATAAGTAATCCGGTGAAAGGCGTATTTACTTAAACCAAAAATCAAAGGAACTTCTAGAATAAATTAATTGAGAAGATCTAGCTGTCTTCCAATAAATTTTCGGTGCTCCCTTTCTAGAAGGTCGTGGTCGGTGGTGCTTGTGTGGATCAATTATAGAGGGCTTCTCTTTTGGAGTCTGTTCACGCAAGCTAGGGGTCTCTACACTGACATTGGGATTCATGCTTCAACTGGTATGTGGTTATATTATTATTAGGTCCTTTTATAAGTGTTTATGACCTTGAACAATTTTAAGACTAGTTTACATTGTCAATTATGCCATGCTTAGGAGATCCTTGGACTTAGATAAAATTTTAAAATTCTGCCATGCCTGCTTTGCATGTTCAAACCCGTGTATCTAGACCAACACTTTGGGATGTACTTGGATGTCATCAGGGGTGGATTTAGGTATCCACTACCCGCTTCTGTATCAAACTTACTGCAAGTATGGGGAGTTAGCCAGACTGAGCTTCACCCGAATGCATGGACAGACTTGATGGGTCACCACCGCTTATGTCTTGACTTAGGGCTTGATTTTGATTTTGATTTTTTCTGCAAGATCTGTTCTATTAAGTGGAACAAGAATGATGATCACTACCAGTTGGTCAAGAAAGCGGGCTTGTATATATTCTCCCATCGCCCTTCTTCTCTACACAACTATAAAGAGTTTTGGTTTTATATCCGTGTAAACAAGGATTATCCAGAGTTCCCGACTGGCTGGTCTGTGAATCCGCCTGCCAAGATTAGAACTAAGTGTAGGGACCCTAATATGAGGTTGGAAGTCTTCCGCTCCTTAGAGCAAGGGAAATAGAGTTTGAATGCAGCTGTGTGGGAATCCATCTGAGGTTATCATCTCATTGCTCGAGATCCAGCTGGCCAGGGATATGTTTATTTGCCTTATGTCGAATGATTCGCCCTGCTTTTTCCTTTATATTTCTATTATGTGTGCTTGCCAACTGGTCAGCTACGACGGATGAGAATGAATGCTTTCCTTCGGCCGTAAGGATGAGTGGTTTGTATATTTTCTTGATTATTTCCGCTCTATGAGCTTATCATCCGATCCGTTAGGACAAATGAATGTTTACATTCAATCATAAGGATGGTTGTTGTGAATTTCTCTTAAGTGTTGGCACTCGGTCTCAGGGACGAGTGATTTGGATTTAAGTTTTCTCTTTTGTATGGATTTAATCATTTTATGATGAATGCTTTTGGGATTTTCCTAAGCGTGTTTGACTCAGTCCTGGGGATGAATGAATTAACTTAAGATGTTTTGTAGCGTTAAGTACGTTTAACGAAGCTTCATTTGGTCTTAGAGATGAATGTCTTAGCTTAGATATTTTTGTAGTTCCGTAAGTCTTATTTCTTGCTTAGGTCTTTTAGGTGCCTGAGGTCTTATGCATGGTGGTTTTTTATAAGTACATAAGAGGGCTTATAAGTGTTCTAGGTCTTTTTGATATGTGTGAGGGCTTACATGTTTGCCTAGGTCTTATCGTAGAGTCGGGTGCGCGTTTCCGGTCAACTTAGGCTCGTTTGGGCAACACTGACTCTGAGGTCAGGTAGTGTGCTAAGAGAGTTTGATCAAAACTTCTAAGATGCATAAGTGATTTAATAAGAAGTGAATCTTTATTAATTATAACAAAGAAGATTACAAGATCCGAGCTTATAATGTTATGCCGGCAATAAGGTCGCTCGAGGAGTGTTTTACTTAATAAAGGCCCTACTATAGAAAAACCCAGTGGCCAACTGGAAAGATCTGTAGGAAGGGGAAAAGAGCGAATTCACTTTGTCCCTTCGGATATTATTCTATAAAATGTTGTTTTGGGCTAGCTATGCTCAATGTTTTTGTAAGTTCTTATTTATCTGTTCGGTTGGACGGGATGGCTTTGTATACGGCCATCTGGATGCTCACTCGTCTTCTTCAACATTGTCTGGACATAGGGGGAGGAAGTTGAGACTCCAAGTGGAGGATGCGGTGTCTTCCTTTCATGGTTCGAATGCCTTGTAGAGGTAATGGCTTTGAGCTCTTTTGCAAGTGTGAGTTGTCGTGGTCGAAAATATGTGGATTTCCCTTAGCGCCTTATGACGGGGTCTATTGGGGGTTTGTTTGATTTAAGCGTGACGAAACCATTTATTTCAAGTTTGCACAATTTAACCAATTTTAATGAATAAAAGAGTCGAGACCCAAATCTCGATACAATGATAGAGTTGTTGGGAACTGACAGTCAAATTGAACATGCATAACAGGCACGGCGGAAATTCAAAATTTTGTCCATGTCCTCAGGAACTCCTATTAGATGCATATAAATTAAATAAAGCCTTAACTAAATAATTCTCTACTTAGGTAAGCATGCATAGACTAGGCATACCATAATTCTAAATTATATCCTAGCATATATACATATATATATATATATATATATATATATATATATATATATATATATATATATATATATATATATATATATATATATATATATATATATATATATATACTAAGCATGTTATAACTCTAAGCTATAACCTAAGCATGTTATAACTCTAAGCTATAACCTAAGCATAAAATAAACTAAGCATGCAAAACAACCTAAGCATAATTATTAAGTCTAAAAAAGCTTAAATAAAAAGACATAATAATTAAAAGAGAAAGAAAGAAAACTTACCAGTTGAAGCGTGCTTTCGCAGAACCTCCTTGCACAAGCCTCCAAGCGTAGGATAGCCTCTATGAGTATCCACACGAACCCCACCAACCAAAACATCCCCAAGAGGAATAACTAAGGAGCCTCAAGTAGTTACTAGACCACTCCAGAAGCCCACCCAAAGAGGTGCCGAATAAATTCAGGCTCCTAAAAAAGAACTTGCTCAATTGCCTGAGAGATTAATCTTTGCGAATCTCAACTTGGGATTTATACTTGAGCTTAGTACAATTTGAAAGGGGGGGACGTAAAGCCTATTTATATGCTTGGGGGAGCAGAAAACCTCCCTCATTTCCGATGTGAGATGTGCAACGCCGGTTATGCCCAAGGGTCACAATGACCCGCGGGCCCACATAGCATGATTTACACGCTGTGTGTATGCCGCAAGGCAATCCCATGCGAGCTTGCCTTGCATGCGATCCGGGCCTCATGGCCCATGCCGTGGACCCAGCTCGCGGCGTGCCCCTTGGACTGGGCGTTTGGGCAGCCCATTTCTGTAGGTTGCCGCAAGCAATGCCTAGCACTGCTCGCTCACCTTTAGGTGTACTTTTGCACACCCGAGCCTGTACAAAATATATTTTGTACTCTCGGTCCAATTTAACTCATCGAGACAAAATTTCCTTTTAATCCATTTCAAATAAATATTTATTTTATGACCCTAATAAATTAGTTACCGGTCAAAATAAATTCCTTAGTTTATCCAAAACTGATCTAATCATTTTTTAACCAATCAAATAATAATCCAATTATTAATATGTTATATTTTCGTAATAGAATAAATATATTTGTTCTTTACTTAGTCCAATGAAGGTCCAATGTGTGTGACCTTATAGGATCCCAAAGTATTAAGCTATTAAGGCTTAACCAACCCTTGTTCTAATGGAACCATTGGCTCAAGGTTCTAGACCCTGAATAGAACTCGATTACCTTAAACGATTGTAGTACGCCGCTAGCAAGGGTCTACCATCCCCCATTACTCGGAACATCATTTGTGCTTATGACTTAATCCCGGTGAATGTAATAGTTATCCTGTGCGATGAACTCCTTCCATTCTTTAATATTAGTACCATATGGTTTAGAGGGTTTGGTTAGAGTGTTAACCCACTAATAGCAAGGTTGCTCTAAGCTATCCCAGTTATTAACTTGCTATCAAAGTATATTGAATTTTACCATAGTGTGTTTGACTAGAAACTATTTCTATCAAACACATACTCTGATCAGAGGTTTATAGCAATCATCACTGTAACAAGCGGCCAGGTACAACTCCTTAATATATCTGAAACGATGGATTCTTTCCGACTACTCGGCTTACCAACATGCTATCATCACTATACCTTTAATCACTCGTGACACTCTAAATTAATGTGTGTATAGAAATGACCCAAAGTATAACAACAGTACCACACCGGGTAACTGATATCTCAAGCATGAGGATAATCGCAAAGCTTATTGCATGAAGATAAACATTAACACATTGATATACATACACGAAGTGTTTATCTTACTACGGTCTTCAATATATCTCTCAGATATATCCATGTGTCAAACTTAAGGCACCACCTTCAGTCCTTAGGAGATTTGACTGCTTGGACCCTTTCCAAGAAAGTTGACCATATGCTAGTCTTTCCGCTTCATCAATATCCTTTGTTGATGAAACTATGACTAGGGATAGTTTAGACATAATCATAATTGCACATGAAGCAGGTTCCACTAAATATAGTCCGACTATAATTTGTCTGACTTCATGCTATGATACATCAAGGACTTCTGCATATATAAATCAATGAATATATTTAACCAGCTATAATATATATACAAACAAATTGATATAAAAAAAAGATTAAATGCCTTTATTGATTAAACAAATTATTCGTACTATTACATAATTAAGATATATCGCCCTAATTGCCTTAAGGGCATACATCATATCCAACAAACTCCCACTTGCACTAAGGCTAATTAGCCATATGTCTTAATCTATATACTTTAACATGCTTGTCATGCTTGACTTGAGTCAATGGCTTTGTCAGACCATCCGCGAGGTTCTGATCAGTGGGTACATATTCTAATCTTATTAACTTAGCATCAACAATCTCCTTGATTATATGATACTTTCTGGATATATGTCTGTTTTTCTGATGAGACCGTGGTTGCTTTGCCTGAGCTATGGAACTATTGTTATCATAATACAAAGTACTTGGATCAACAGCCTCAGGCACCACACTAAGATCACCAATAAATCCCTTTAACCAGACACTTTCTTTTACTGCTTTGCATGCAGCAATGTATTCATATTCTGTGGTTGAATCAGCAGTAGTTTCTTACTTATAACTCTTCCAGTATACCGTACCTCCATTTAACACATACACAAAACCTGACTATGACATTGTCGGATTGAAAACTCACGTAAGTATAACCTCTAGTTGTGAGGTGACCTTCTCCATATACCAAGAACTCATCCTTAGTCCTTCTCAAGTACTTAAAATTACCTTGACGGCCATCCAGTGCTTTTCACCTTGATCTGACTAATATCTCCTCATAAAGCTCAAAGCTTGAGAGACATCTGGCCTAGTACATATCATAGCAAACATGATGGATCCTATCGCGGATGCATAGGGAATATCACTCATGCGCATTCTCTCCTGAGCTATCTTCAGACACTCAGCCTTAGATAGGTTAATTCCCTTTGTCATTGGGAGATAACCTTTCTTCGAATGCTCAAGGTTGAACTTATTTAATACCATGTCTATATATGTACTTTCAGCCTCTTGGATCTATCCCTATAGATCTTTATACCTAGTATAAATGCTGCTTCACCAAGGTCTTTCATAGAGAATTTTCTTGACAACCATACTTTAACATTTTGAAGAAGAGAAATATTGTTTCCTATTAGTATAATGTCATCGACATACAATACTAAGAAAATGACTACACTTCCACTAACCTTCTTGTAAACACAAGGCTCATTAATGTTTGGACAGAAATCCAGTTCACGGATTGTCTGATCAAACCTTATATGCCAACTCTTGGATGCTTGCTTAAGTCTATAAATGGATCTTTGTAGCTTGCATTTCTTCGAGCCATTCTAAGATGTAAAACCCTCAAGTTGTGTCATATACACATCCCGGTCTAAATCCCCATTGAGGAATGCTGTTTTAACATCCATCTGCTAGATCTCATAATCATAATGAGCAACAATGGCGAGGAGTATCCTTATGGATTTAAGCATGGCTACCGGTGAGAAAGTTTCATCATATTCAATACCTTTACATTGACTATAACCTTGCACGACCAAACTTGCTTTATATATAATTACATTACCATCCATGTCAGTCTTCTTCTTAAAGACCCATTTGCACCCGATTGGTCTAACCTCTTGCGGTGCATCAACCAAATTCCAAACTTGGTTCTCATACATAGAATCCATTTCTAATTTCATGGCTTTCAGCCATTTATAAGAATCTGAGCTCTTTATTGCCTCATCATATGTCCTTGGTTCATCATCCTCCAAGAGATACATTTCCTTATCATTAGTGATCATAAAACCATATCTATTGGGACCTTTATGAACATGACCTAATCTTTGCAATGTTTGTGTTTTGATAGGTTATTCTTGGATCTCACTTTCTTGTGTATCTAGAATGGGGTCAATTAGCTGATTGTCTGTTTCTTCCTCTTGAACCTCCAGTTCAATGTTGCTCCCACTGACTTTTACAAGTAAGTGTTCCTTTTCCAAAAAGTGATCATTCCGTGACACAAATACCTTTTATGCTTCGGGTTGGTAAAATAGATATCCTACAGTTTCCTTTAGATATCCAATGAACAGACATTTGTCAGATTTGACGTTCAGCTTATCTGACACTATCATCTTTACCATAGCAGGACAGCCCCATACTCTTAAGTGACTTAGAGATGGCTTTTTATTACACCATCTTTCGTAAGGTGTAAAATCAAATGATTTAGAGGGCACTCTATTTAATACATAAACTGCACTCTCTAGTGCATATCCCTAAAAGGATTTACTGAGATCTGTGTAGCTCATCATGGAAAGAACCATATCTAATGAAGTACGACTCCTCCTTTCTGACACTCCATTGTATTGGGGCATATTAGAAGGGGTCCACTGGGGAACTATCCAGTTTTCCTTTAGATAATCCTGAAACTCCTAACTTAAGTATTCTCCACCTCGATCCGATTAAAGTGTTTTAATACTTTTCTCAAGCAGTTTCTCTATTTCAGCTCTAAATAGTTTGAACTTTTCAAAACTTTCAGACTTGTGCTTCATTGAGTTCAAATAACCGTATCATGAATAATCATCAATAAAGGTTATGAAGTAGGAGTATCCACCTAGTGCCTGAACACTCATTGGACCACATACATCAGTATGTATAAGTTCCAATGTACTCGTGGCCCGTTCACTCTTTCCTTGAAAAGGTAACTTTGTCATTTCTTCTCTTAAACAAGGTTCGTAATCACCATAAGACTCCAAGTCTATTGGGCCAAAGTCTCCACGCTTATGCAACTTGATTAAGTGATATTTATTTATGTGGCGTAAACGACAATGCCATAAGTAGAAGGAATTCTCATTATCTAATTTAACTTTCTTTACATTGTTTATATTAAAAACTTCTATTTTAGTATTTGTGAGCACGGGCTTTTTCGGTGGCCCCCGGAATGATGATGACATTTTGCTTGGACCTAATGTTTGGCCTGTTATTCTATTATTTCGGAGTCGAATTGCATTTTGCAAGTATTCTCGTGACAAAGTTAGGATTTTAACCATTCAGTTCCCTTTAACCGGTTATTTAAAATAGATACTTTGAAAATACAAAAAAAAATTAAAAATAATTAAACTAAATAATAAGAAAGAAATAAAAAAAGAAATAAAAATGTCCTGCCCCCGGAGCACTGAGACGCTCCGGCGGGTGGCGAGATGCGGTGGGGGTGTATGAGACGCGCCCCCTTGTGCGTCTTGCGCCCCGCCCCCACATCTCGGCGCGCTTGGCCATGGAGTGGCCACGTTGTCGAGATGTGCTGTGGTGCTGCGAGACGCTGCACTTACAGCGTCTCGCGGCGGCGGGCGATGTCTCATTTACCAGCGGAATTTACTCAATTTTTTCGGGAATCTTTGCATTTCTAGGGACTAATTGAGTTATTTGGAGTGATTTAGGCCCATATAAACCCATTAAATCACCTAATTCAGGACTTTTTGCCAAATTGAAAGCTTAATTTAACATTTAGAATTCCTTAGGCTTTAGAGAGATAAAGCCATTTAAAACTTGAGAAATCTGGCTAATCCGGGTTCTTAAGGGTTATTTATAGCTTAATAGTTAAAAACAATTAGAAATATTAAGTTAAAACGAGCTTAAATAGGATTTAGAGATTTTTTCCTCAAAAATCACTAAATTCCATCACTAAGTTTGTCGCTATTTTTGTCACTGTTTCATCGAATTTCATCACAAATTCATCACAAAGCTTGCCAAACGACCGGTTCGAGTCTCAAAACATGGATTCACGGCCTTTAGGTTACAAAACTGAGCTCCAATCTACTTTTTATTCATTCTTATTCATTATTTGGCTGCTTTTGTGGTGATTTTCCCTTTGTCTTCGATATTTTTACAAATATCTTCACCTGTATTTTTGGGTCCGTCTTTTATCTTAAAATTAAAAAAATGAAGTTATTTTGTGATTTCAAGTCCAAATCTACTAAAAAATTGTGGGAAACGGCTTAAAATTTAAGTAACCTTGAGTTTTCGGGTGTAAAAATATTGATTTTGGACTTCTTGACGTTTCTCCAGGCCAGATGCTCCGGTGAGCCTTGAGATGCTCCAGTGTAGCTTGAGATGCTGCAACGACAGCATCTCATGCTACCACTGTAGCATCTCAAGTCCCACTACAGCATCTGGACTGGTAAAAATTCCAAAAGCCCATGTTTTGTGTTTTTGGTCTTTTTTTTATCATTTTCTTGCGTTTTTTACTCTGATTTCTTCCCGAAAATTTTCCGAAAAATTATATATAACTTGTAATTAGTTTTAATTAATTTTTAACCTATTTTTAGATTTTATTAATTATTCAATTGGTTAAATCTTCATTTAATGGCTTAAAAATGGGGTTTTCACCAAATAAATCTTTTTATAATAATTAAAATCTCAAAATATTTTCTGTAATTTTATTTATTTATTTTAGGTTGTTTAGTTTATTTTAATGATTATTAGGTTGTTTAGATGTTCATTTAAATGTCCGATAATTGTGTTTTAGCCCCGAAAAATCCAAAAATATGCTTTTATCTTTTCATTGCTTTATTCACCGCATTTATTTATTGTTGCATTATTTGTGATTATTCGCGTATATATCTTTCCTCGTTTGGAGCCAGGTCCGATTTGGTAAGCTCGGTTAGGACCCAATTTCGCCATTTTATTTATTTATCCGCTTTATTTATTTTCTGGCATTAGAAAAATGTATAGGTATTTGTAAAGCCCTGTAATAATTATTTATTTGCTTTATTTACCGCTTTTGTGTGATGTATCGCATATAAACCAAAAGTTCCAAACATTAACCGGATTCAAATCGCATAAGAACCGAAGTCATGTTTATTAAATGTAAATAGTTTGATTTTAAAAAAATGAAAAGTAAGCAACATCATCCAAACTTGGAATCTCTGTTTTTAGGTATGGTCTAACCACCCGGTGGGAATATCGTACCCAAATTCTTGGTGGGGCTTAACCGGGTGGCAACTCTATTTTAAAATATAGGATTTCAAGTCTCGTATCCCTTAACATGCAAACTGGGCTTAAATTCAACATCAACATATATTTCATCAATTTATCTTTTTTATCACGCTAAAATGAGGATCAATCCCTCGGCCCGCTTAACAGCGCTCATTACTTTCCTCCCCTTGTGCTATGCATCTCACGTGATCCTTGAGGGAAAAAGGTCATCCGCACATAGTGGCGACTTTGCTGGGGAGTTCCTTTTAACTTAAAATTTGGAAAATGGCTTTCGTTTTCAAATTTTGGTTAAAGGATTTTGATGATGTGCCTAAATCATTTTTTAAATCAATGCTTTATTTCTTATGCCTTTTGAATCCACTGCTTAGTTAGCTACTAAGTTTAAGGTGCCATTATTTCACCCCCATGAAGATCACTTTTATGCCTCACGCCCTCTAGGAATTGGGGATATTTGTGGGTGGACCACTCGTTTCAACCAACGTGTAATTCCCGCAGTCACACTCATTTGAGGAGTGGTTGAGTTACATGGAATCAAGGTAAACGAGACCTTCTACAGTGTCGTTCCAAGACACCAGTAGTTTGAGACTATGAACCGCGATAAATCTAGCCATAGCAACTTCCCCTTGGGTTCACCAAAATAATTTAGACCTAGGTCGCATACTCTTCTGCCATTTTCGAGCGCTAGAGTTAACCCCCGATTCTAAATTGGCATTACGCGGGAGTCATAAGGTTGGAATAGATTTATTCGCTTTTGTGCTACTTATGTTGTGCTCATACATTCGCACTTCATGCATAGGCTGCCTGTGGCCGACTCTCAATTTATCTCTTTGCTTACCTCTTCTCTTCCCTCTCTTGAAGGGGGTATTTAACAAAATGCCTGAGATCGTTTGAACCCTGATGACCTGTGCCCAGTTTGCTAGGCATGATAAGGAATTTTCCCGTCTCAAGTATTTTGGGGTAAAGCTTTGCATCATAAGCTCTTCTATTCTCTTCTTTCTAAACCGCCCATGTATATATGGCTTTCACCACTCGGATTACAATGTAATCATCCATTTCATTAATGGTTTGATTCGGGCTGATCATCTTCCGGTTTCTCTAGCTACGTCGAGACATCCTCATCGCCGTAGCCCTTTTTGGTTATGACTCAATCGCCGTTTAGTTTGTCAGCAAGTGAGTTTAGTGTCAGAATCAGTTCTTCCCACCATGTCTGATATTCCTCCGATTAGTGGGGTTCCATCTGAAGTTTCTCCTCTTCCTATTTCTTTGCCTCCAGCTGATCAAAGGCAATCTTAGTTGGGTTTTGAATTGGGTAATGCGATGGCCATGTTTTACAATCAGATTTATTTCGGGTCACCATTCAAGAGCAAGTTAGATTGGCCCTTAGGGAAGACATAGAGATTCAGAGGCCATCGGGGCCTGAGGTTAAAGCTCAAGAGTAGTCGCTCAGAATGATTCTAGTCAGGTTCTACCAATTTAGAATCGGTTTTCAGTTCCACCGCTTTTACCCATTTGACCAGGGCAGTTTTAGGTTGGTCAATCTTCGGTTCAGCCTCCCCCAACTTTTGCTACTCTGAATTTCTCTTTTCCTCTACAATCGAGGCCTATTGCTCAGCCTTCCATTCTCCCCACTTTCTCAGGGGCATTTACTCCTTAGATGATAGTCCCCTCAAGTGGTTTTGTTATCCCTCTAGTTCAGCCGATAATTTTTACATCCCCTCCTAATTTTGTGGTTACGCCACATGGAACCTCTTACCCCCATATTCCTTTTGCTCACCCTTAGATTGAGATCCCTGCTCATCCTCTATTTCAATTTGGAGCATCCTCAGTGCATAATAACCAGGTCACAGAGCCTCCGAGTGTGACACCATGCGACTAGGTCACGCAGCCTCCGGGCATGACACCAGAGATGACGGCCTTCTAGAGACAGCTTCTGGGTAAGAATGAAGAGAAGGAAGAAGAAAGGGACAAAGATTGGGTGCCCAAGAAATTTTCAATGCCTCAAATGGAGCCGTACTCCGTTAAGGGACCTCCCAATTCTGACATCATAATGTATGAGTGGATAATGCATTTCTAGAAGATCGAGGACAAAGTTCTTGCCAAGTTATTTTCATGTAATTTATCGGGGCCTGCTCTCGAGTGGTACAATAATCTCCCAGAGTCAATAATCCTAGATTAAAACTCCTCTCAGAAGCATTGATTGGTCATTACAGTTTCAATTCCACTATAGAAACCACTATCCAACACCTTGAAGTCGTAAAGTAGAAATAAGGTGAGTACTTTAAATCTTACTTCATCAAGTGGATGTCCAACCAAGTTTTGTTGAAACAAAATCTCAGTTTAAAAGAAATGATACCGAAGTTGCTCAACGGGGCTCTCCTGGTGCTCCGAAAAGAGATGGAAACTAATTCCTTTGAATCCTATACTAAGGTCTTCAAAAAGCCCAAGAAAATTGAGTGTTGGGAGGAGAAAGAGAAGGCAAACAAGCTGAGTGGGAACCAACCATAGTTTAATAAGAATGAATCAAACAAAGTTACACCAGTTCCTGCTAAAGGTAAATTGCCCGCGGTGCAAACTGTAGCTCAAGAGGATGTATCCGTATTTCAAGCTACTCCTCCTTCTCCTCAGCATCCATTTGTATCCCCATGGAAAATTCCTCCTTGGATTCATATTTGCTAAGATGTGTGAAGTAGGTCAGTTAAAGCCTCTGCATAATATCAGGGCTCCTCGAACAGATGAAAGAGGAAACTTTTGCAAGTTCCATGTACAAAAAGGGCATCAAACTGACCAGTGCAGAACCCTAGCTTCCACTATCGCTCGTATGGTCAAAGAAAGAAAGATGGCTGAACTAGCTAGGAAGCCGATCGCTATAGAAAATACTTTGCCTAATTTTGGGAGTAAGGTCTCTATGATCAATTCTGGCATTCAGGAAGAATCTATTCTGGAACTGATGTCCGAGCAATTCATAATGGTTATCGACTCTGGTCTCCCTTCAAACTTTATTTTTGATATGATCTCACAGTCTAATCCTATGGTAAGCTCCATGGAAATTGAATAAATGGCGCAGGAAGATGAGGCCAAGGCTGAAGATGTGGAAATCGTTAAAAGCACGCCGTTCAAAGTTGATGATCATGTTTTGAAAGGAGAGTATTCTGATGAAGAGTTTCAAGCCTTCAATGTGGATAAGTATGAACTTCAGGCCTCATCATTGGTTTATAAGGAAATGCCTTATCCGTTTAAAACCCCAGCCACCAAAAGCGTGTTAATCGATGGAATTCTAAATATCACCCATAGCAGCTAGGTGTACCAGCCTAAGGATAACCATCTCCGCATTGAGAATGATCCAGTCTTGAACCCCGTTAAGACAGTAGCTAAGCCAATGGCTTTACCTCCTTAGGTTGAAAAAAAGTCATGATATTGATCCTTTGATTACTTAGTTGAAGCCTACTTAAGCCCCTTTCAGCATTTGGCAGTTAGTTTTGGGTTCTGATGATTACCGTAGGGCCCTGATTAAAAGGCTTTTAGAACTTAAAGTGAAGCCTACGACTTTTATTATTGAGATGTGCAACATGGTAGGGAAAGGAATATCGCTCATGAGAGGAGATGATCCAATAATGTTCTCCAATCAGGTTCTTCCCCCCAAGAGGCATGATCATAATGGAGCTTTATTCATCCGTGTTGACATCTTTGATAAGTCTATCCCATGTGTTATGGTTGATGATGGTGCGTCCTTGAATCTATACCCTCTAAAGATTCTTCCACATTTAGGTTTGTCCGAGGAAGTGCTTGAGAAATCTAATACTGTCATCCGCGCCTATGATGATTCGAAGAGGGGTGTGATTGGGGTATTCGAAGCTGAAGTGACTATAGGGGAAATTTCTACCAAGGTCCAGTTCACTGTCATTGATATTCCCGTCACCTACTCTTTACTCTTGGGTCGACCTTGGATCCACTCTATAGGAGCAGTCTCATTGATGCTCTATAAAAAAATAAAGCCATGGGGAAAGATGGAAAGTTTAAGGTTATTAAAGTTGATCATGCCTCAATCATGTGGCCATTATGAAAGCCAAGGAGGAATCTAGATTCAGAATGGCTATTGTTAGTAGTGGGAAGCCTAAAGCCCCTTGCTATGAGCATTACTCCTCTATAGCAAGAAAGATGAGGAAGAGGCCTGACCATGTACCGGGTCAGTTCTTGGGTCGACGCTTTGGGGGAATTGTTGATCCTATTTCTATTAAGAAGCACCCTAAGAAAGCCGGCTTCGAATACACTCCAAAGAAGATTTACAGGCATGTTCACCCTATATACTGCAACATGGTGACTATTTGCAAAGTTTAAGGGAAGAGTGTCTACAAGGGGGAAACCAAACCTATTGAGCATGATGGTCAGATTTGGCCAGGTTTTGAGATCTTCAAGGTTGTGTATGACTTCGAGAAGAACTACTTTATTGACCATGGGGAGAACCCAGTCAAACCTCTATCTGCTATTGCATCCAATAAGAAAGATGAGGGGCAGCTCTTTTCCAATTCAAATGAAGAAAATCCTATGGATCCAGAGATTGAAGATGTTGTGGCTGCTATGTCAAAAGCTATATCTGTCCTGCTTAAGAAGAAGTGGAAGAAGAGTGATGAAGCCAATCCTCTAGCCGAAGCTGTAAAAAAGCTTACGTGATCTCTTGCTACTAAGGAAGGTGTACTGTCTGCCGAGTGAGTGAAAGCCCTAGATCATGATCTAGATGACCCGCTCATGGAACCTACCAAGGATGGCAACGCCACTGATGTCACTACTCAATGCCCTCCGCATGTGGAGGATGACTATTATGATGTATTTTTTAATATTTCCAGTGTTTTTGATGAGAACAATGTACCCTATAAGGCATTTAATTCAATGAAAGATTCTGATTTTGCTTATTTGCTTGATGTTTCGCCCGATAGGCCCATGCATTTATTTAATCATAAGCATAATGTGTTCAGTATTCATGATGCTTCTTTAACTGAAATAAACTTATGTACAGATGATAACCCAAAAATGGTAACCCTTTCTAATGACTTAACCCCTGAGATATAAACTGAGATAATTAAAGTGCTAAAAGATCATGTTAATGCTTTTGCTTGGTCACATATGGACATGCCTAGTGTCGATCGCTATAATCACCGAGCATTGCATCCCAACCAATCCTAGATTCCATCATATCAAGCAAAAATTCCAAAGAATGAGACTGGAGTGGGCCGACAAGGTTAGGGCAGAGGTTGCTAACATGATTGAGGCTAAACATGTGGAAGTCGATGAGTATTCGACCTAGTTATTCAATATTGTCTCAGTTTCAAAGAATGATGGAAGAGAAAGGGTTTGTATGGATTATCGGGATCTAAACAAAGCTTAACAAAAAGATGACTTCCCTCTGCCTCACATCGATGTGCTAATTGACAGTGCTGCCAGGGCTACAATGTACTCATGCATGGAAGGATTCATTAGACATAATTAGATTCTATTCAACATAATCCATAAGGTTAAGACAACTTTCATCACAGAATAGGGGGTCTACTGTTATCAAGTTATGCCCTTTGGTCTGAAGAATTCCGAAGCAACCTATCAACGTACCAATACCACGCTCTTGCATGACATGATCCATAAAGAGGTAGAGGTTTATATGGATGACATATTGGTTAAGTCTACTACCAAAGAAGAGCACCCTGTGATTTTGGATAAGTTTATGACTCGTATTGAGAAATATAACTTACGCCTTAATCCGAAGAAGTGCATGTTTGGAGTTACATCAGGGAAGCTTTTGAGGCACGTGGTCAGTCAAAGAGGAATTGAGATGGATCCAAACAACATTAAACCAATCAGGGATATGCCTGCTTTGAAGATAGAAAAAGAAGTCCAGTCTTTCCTTGGGTCTATTTAGTATATCAGCAGGTTCATTTCTCCCCTCACCACTATTTGTGAGCCAATTTTTATGCTATTAATGAAGCATCAACCAATTGTGTGGGATGAGCATTGTCAGATTGCCTTCAACAAAATTAAGGCCTACCTTCTTCACCCACCCATTCTTCGACCTCCCACCCCGGCAAACCATTGATCTTGTACTTGGCAATCGATGATTCCACTATAAGGGCAATGTTAGTTTAGGAAGATGGCAGTAAGCGTGAGCACGTGGTGTACTACTTGAGTAAGAAAATTTTGGATTACAAAACTCATTATTCGGTTCTTGAAAAGGCGTGTACAGTTATGGTATGGCTCACTAAGAAAATGCACCACTACTTCTAATCGTATAAAGTTGAGGTCATTGCTAAGGTTGACCCAATGAAATATCTTTGTCAATCCCCAACTTTGGCCAGGAAGTTATCAAGATGGTTACTGTTGCTTTCCAAGTTTGATATTGAGTATGTCACGAAGAAGGTTATCAAAGGTAGAGTAGTTGCAGAATTTTTGGCAAATCAAGCTCTCGATTCTGATTATGTCGAGAACTTGGATTTTCCCGACAAGCAATTAGCTATGATTGAGGTTGCAAAACTCGTGTGGACAATGTATTTTGATGGTGCTATAAATAGATTCGGAGCGGGTCTTAAAGTCATTTTATTCACACCCGACAATAAAGTTATCTCTCTATCTAAGCGATTAGAGTTTCCAACCACTAATAATGGGGTCGAATACAAAGCTTGTCTATTTGGTCTTGAAGTCCTGTTGCTTGTAGGGATAAAACATGTTTCTATGATTAGGGATTCGGCTTTGGTAATCCGTCAGGTTGTAGGGGAATGGGATATCAAGGAGGGATCTCTTTGTCCTTATATCAATGTTGTTTGGGATTTATCAGCTAAGTTCGAGATGTATCTATATCAGCATGTCCCTCGAGACGAAAATCAGATTACCGATTCATTTGCTACAATGGCTTCGATATGGGAAAGTCCTCAGAGCCAACCCATTAGCCCTCTGGTCTTAGTTTCCTAGAAGGTTCCTTACCATTCATGCGCCGTTGCCCAAGTCTTCACCATCAGTGATGACCCCTGATGGTACTCAGATACTATGCAATTTCCCCATCATGGTCAGTATCCTAAGAATGCTATTGATTTCGACCGAACTACTCTTCGAAAGTTGGCCTTTCAATTCAGAATTATCGACAATGATCTCTTCAAGTGGACCTCCAATTGTTTATTACTCCGGTGCTTGAATGAATCTAAGGCACATCGGGTTGTGGCAAAAGTTCATGCGGGTGATTGTGGACCGCCCATGAATGGCTTGGCCTTAGCTAAGAAGATTCAATGAATTGGGTACTTTTGGTTAACTCTGATCACTGATTTTGTCTCCAAGGTTAAGTGGTGTCACCAATGTTAGATTTATTGAGATATTTAGCATCTCCCACCTACTGTGCTCCATAGTTTATCTCCTCCTCGGCCATTCTCAGTGTGGGGGATAGATATAATTAGTAAGATTTAGCGATCGTCAACCAATGTTCACCGCTTCATCATTGTGGCAGTGGATTATTTCTCAAAATGGGTGAAAGCCGAATCCTACACCAGTATCACCGCCAAGAAAATGGCCAAGTTTATCAAGAAACATATTTTGGCTCGGTATGGTCTTCCTCATCACATTGTATTGGATAATGGGGTTCAGTTCTAAGAGGCAATTGCGGAATTGATTAAGAAATATGGTATTGAGCATCACAGATCTTCACCTTACCGCCCTCAGGCCAATGGTATGGTTGAAGCAACCGATAAGTCTATTAAGAAGATCCTTTCTAAGAAAATAGCCGATTACCAAGATTGGGCCGATAAGTTACCGTTTGCTCTTAGGGGGCACTGAACAAGCATTAGAACTCCCACAAGTTAAACTCCCTTCTCTTTGGTTTACGGTATAGAGGCAGTTTTACCAGTTGAAATTGAGATAAAGTCTCTATGAGTGGCACTTGAATCTAAACTCGAAGAGACCGAATGGACAATAGCAAGGTTTGAGTAGCTAAATATGATGGACGAGCAGCACCTGAAAGCCTTGGACAACCTCTAAATGTATCAGCAGCGTATGGCAAGAGTTTATAACAGCCGGGTCAAGCACTATAGGTATCCGCTAAAAGCCGGTGACTTGGTTCTAAAGTAAGTAAAGCATACCAACACTAATCCGAGGGGAAAATTTAGGCCAAATTGAGAAGGACCTTATGTGATTAAGAAAGTTCTCGGTAAAGGCAGGATGAAGATCATGGATATGGATGGTAATGAGTTCACGAACCCCATCAATTAGGATCGATTAAAGTGTTATCATATCTAAATCAAAAGAATCAAATCCAGAAAAGAGCTGCGAGGTGTCGATGATGTGTGGGTCTCCCTTGGTGCCTTTGTGAGAGAGGTGGGGCCCACTGGGGGTTTGGTTGGATTTAGGCATGACAAAACATCTTTAGTTAAAGTTTGCATAATAAGCCAATTTTAATGAATAAAAGAATTGAGAACCATATCCTGATACAACTGATAGAGCTGCCACCTAAGTTGTCTACTTGGGAAAGAGTTTTGGTACTGTTCCCTCTATACAGGAGACTCATACCTATTGGATTACAGATTTGGGTATCGGATGAGGCACGTATTTCTCATTTAATTGATTCAAAATTACATTTACCGCGTAAAACCGTTTTAGTTTTCATCATTAAGGGAATTATCATAGAAATCCTATTCCTACACTCTTTCACACTCGTTACATGCTTTTACATATTACAATAAAGCATAAGCAATACTTGGGGGGATAAAAATTACAACCGAGGGAAAAATGGGGGAATTGCGAGGAGAACCTATACATTTGTTCTAAGTTATAAAACAAAAATGAAATTAAATTCCCCCGCATCCACAAATATTAGCACAGTTTATAGCACACCATAAATCAGCACTTCATCGTATTTTGTTGTGAAAACACTATTTAACTTTTGTGGGTTGATTTACTGGATTATTAGTTGAAATGATCGTATGGCAAATGGTGAGTTGGGTTGATTTTAACCAATTAATTATGGGTTTGGGAATCTGCCTGGGGCTGGTACCCCGTACGGGTGAGTAGGACCCGTACGGGGACTAGGGAGGACCTGTACGGGTCTTGTCTAGTCAAGACAGAAGCTTTGTTCAGTTCAGTTTACAGATTCATAGATTAATCGATTAGTTACAGAAAAATAAAATAAAATGGGATTTCCTTCCGTATGAGTATGGCGCACCAAATTGATATTCTTGGGGACATATGGTGCCAACAAGGCTTATATCGGTGAGGACCAGACCCGAAACAAGAAATTAAAGCAACAGATATAGTAGAGGTAACATGCAATAATAATAAAGAAATAACTGAGATGTGAGTCTCTTTAAAACTTAGGAGCGTTACCTTTGCGACGTGAATCCACTTTGAGGTGATCCCTTTACTATTGAGAGAGATTGACCAAAGTAGATGGAATAAGACTATTTAGGTGATTATTCGTATGGATAGAACCTCCCCTAAATCTTAATGAAAGAAGCTAGGATTGAATAAAATGTGGACAAAACCTCAAAGGAATGGTTTCTCCCTATTTTATACTTCCTATACCCCTGTTATACCTATTCTAAACCTATAAAAATTACTAGAATTTTAGTATAATTTTTGTATCCAGAATGTGTGTGTGTATGTCAAATATGAAGGGAAGACCCCTTCTTATAGGGGAAAGGAGGTCTGAATGCAATAAATCGCGTTCATAACCTGCCTTTTCCCAAAATAGGAAAGGAAATCCTTCCAAAAGAGCTTCTTTAGGCAACAATGGTACCCATAGAGGTTGGCCCCCACCTGTATGGGTACTAGGGGATCCGTACGGGTCCCTTCCCAGGTATATGGAGGGAATGACTCATACAAGTTTGCTAGTGGATCCATACCACCAAGCAGCACCCATACAGGTCCCTAAGGGTAGACTAGGTCTCCAAACTTTTGCCAAACACAACTCTGTACTAGTAGGAACACCTATGATAGACAACACCTGAAAGACTATGCATCATATAGCTCTCATCATTGTTTTATAGGAAGGATCGTTAAAATCCAGTGGTCACATACTGCTCCTTATGGGATCATCGCAGATACGGATCTATATGATCTCACGATGTGAGCGAGGGTTTAGAAATTATACCTGAGGTGATATCTTGAGTGAGTTCCTTTCTTGTGGTGAACTTCTTTCCTTTGCTAATACGTACCCCTTGTAACTCTAATGGGGAATGTGTATCCCTTTCTTAAGGAGGATGACTTTCCTTTTGCTACCACGTATCGCTTTCCTAAGGCAAATGACTCTCCTTTTGCTACTGTGTATCCCTTCCATAAGGCGGATGACTCTCCTTACCAATGCATATCCCTTTCCTGAGGTGGATGACTTTCCTTGCCACTGCACCTATACCTAGTGACTCTGCTTGGGGAAGGTATGTATCCCTTTCTTAAGGCAGATTGACTTTCTTGACTGATGATAGTGTATCCCTTTCTTAAGGCAGATGACTTTTCCTTGTATCCCTTTCCTAAGGCGGATCGACTTTCCTGACTGATGATTTCTCTGGGAAAGATATGTGTATATCCCTTTCTTGAGGTGGGTGACTTTCCTGGCTGGTGGTGTATCCCTTTCTTAAGGGGGATGACTCTTCTGACCGGTGGTGATTTTGAATAACCTAGAAAAGAGACAATAATCAAACTCTGAGTTAGTCAATGTCTAAGTAGACACCTTTTTATTCTTAATTGACTTTTGTGAGAACAAAAATATTTTTGCCCCTTCAATTAAGAATAAATAAGTATGGATGCGATAAACTAAAAATTCTGTGGGAGAAATGTGAGGTTTTGCCCAATGGCTACTTATTTTGCTGTTGGGGAATGCTCCTAGGGTGAGTGCCCCTAGGGTCTACCGAATCCGCTATCGGGAAGTAGGGGGTGCCCTAAGATTGGTCAGGGGTGCCCCTAGATTTGATTCCGCTACTGGGAATTAGGTGGATGCCCCTTGACTAATTTCGCTGCTGGGGAGTGACGTAATATCCTTTGGCAAAACCTCCTCTACCGTGGAAGAATTTCCTATGCTAGGATGGACCTGTAAAGGTTATCCCTGTTAGTGATTAATTCAAAAATGGCTTACCTTAATTCTTGATTGACTTTTGTGAAAACAAAAATATTTTTGCCCCTTCATTCAAGGATCAAGGCGTGCTTAGGGACTTATCCCAAATATAATGGAAATGTAAGGTTGTGAGGGAGTAGGGTTGGCCCCAAACTTGAAGTAGATGAATTCCTAGGGTTTGTTGAAACACTTATGCAAAAATGTGTCCCTCGATGACAAGATAAGGCCCATACTGGTGGGCCAGACCCATACGGGTAAGATTTTCATAAAAAGGGACCCGTACGGGTAGGATGGGTCCTGTACAGGTCCCTGACAAAGGGATTTAAAGGGGCAGATAGTCCCCTCGTCTCCCACCCCACACCAAAACTTCCCACTTTGTGTTTTCAGGTGATTTTACCTAAAAATCAACTAAAGATGTATAAAAAGATCCTAAAGACCGACCATTTCTTCCTTAGATTGGAGGATTTTCCCCCGGCCAATGATTTGAGACTTCGGGAATGCCTCAATTTCTATTGGTTATGCTTTTCGCGAGAGAGACTCATTTTTAGGGCTTACTCCTGTCTCTGAAGTCCCTTTGATCCCTTCTCTGGAGACTCGCGCCTCAAAACTCCCGGTAATTCCATTCAGTTCCCTGTTTTCCAATTTTGAATTTTTTGCGATTTCTTAGATTTTGGCATGATTTAGGGTGTTTTAGACCTTGGAAAAGATCCTTATGCATGTAACTTTAGCCTAGGATGCTTTTAGGATAGTTTCGGATGAACTTTGGTTGAGGTTGTACGATTTTGGATTTTTGGGAGTTTTATCTGAGTAGGGATTATTCGCAGGGGATGCATACGGGTAGGGGGGACCCGTACGGGTTCGATTTTGATCTGGGTATGACTTGTAGACCCGTATGGGTGGGGCTTACCCATACGGGTCTTGTCCTCAGGGATAAAAAATGGCCTCCTTCAACTTCTGCAATCCTTTTCTAATTTTTGATTTTTCTACTATGTTCTAACCCTATCAAACTATAATTTTGTCTTTGCAGTTCCCATATAGGACCGTGGGTGCTTTGAGCTTCTGCCAGAAGTGGTACGAGGAGATTCATACTGCAGGAGACACGGAGCTACTGGCCCCTATAGATTCCTTCAGGTTCAGTGACATCATGAAGGCCATCCCTCAGGCCCTAAGACACTGGTCCCAGGTGGTGTCTCGGCCTTGATAGAGAGATGGTTGGAGATAACCCATACCTACCATTTACCTAAGGCTTGGGATGGAGTAGGGCATGGTCCATTTTGATGTTTATGCCTACCGATGGCATTCTTTGCCTGAGGTGAAGGCCTACATTACTAGATTACTTGGACTTGATCTGGGCGGGATGAATAAGCTCAAGCATGGGGACTTGCACATTTACTGGATTGCACAGCCGAGGCCCATTATGGCTGATGGAATGGACCAGTATGCTTGATCTTTTCTACTTCCGTTCCTTACCACCGTCTTCTTTTGCTTCTACTCAGGTAATCTCAACTACTATCTGCTTTCTGCTATGGAGGATCATGCGACTATACCTTAGAAGAACTATTACTGGGCTATTCTGGCATAACTGTATTATGTATTGGATATAGGGGTCCGAGGTGAGTATTCTGAGCTCAAGATCTGCCATCTAATATTGCTGGTAAATCCTCAACTAATCTCTTGTGCTTTAACCTTTTGTCTAAACTGTGTTGCAACTAATCCTTACTTTGTCTTGCAGATCTGGGCTTTTGAGCACTGGTTGATCCCTAGGTTGGGATTACCTAAGCAGCTTGAGATGCTGCATATCATGTCTAGGTGGATGGGGCTTTGGCAAAATCAGTCCTTGACTATGATGCAGCACCGAGAGTTCTTACGCCAGCTGCACTTGGATCGGGAAATCTTCTTTACTATTGAACCTGCATTATACATTTTGATAAACCATTAGTAGAAATCGTATTCATTAGGTCGTGATACTCACAGTTTATTCATTTTGTGCAGGTTATCCGAGATTCGTGGGAGAGATTGGCCACCTACGGAGCCATTGAGAGGATGCGGTTCGGTGTGGATGACCGCCGCTTTGTGCTGGAGTCCCCAATCTCCCTAGAGTGGTACTTTGGCAAGCGGATCCTGGGGTGGAGGACCAGTGCTATAGTGGAGAGATTGATTCCTCCCCCGATCCTGATTGGCATCTTCTAGCCTCATCTTATGCCGAGGACCGATCAGGGGCTATACTTGCTGGGTGAGGGAACTTGCATGTTGTCTATTGAGGGCCCTTATGCTGAGTTTATTGATTCTTTCCTCCTGCCACCTTGTGATAGGATCCATCATAAGGACAAGCCTCTAGAGTTTCATTAGAGCGATGGTGAGGATGATGATGATAATGATGAGGGCGGACTGCGGGGTCCATTTATAGTCGAGGACGCCTGAGGTTCGGTTAGGTTAGCTACTCCTTCTTTCCAGCTATATATCTAACTTGGTCTTTGTGAATACTTTACTACTTTCTATAATTAATTGTGATTTAGAACCTGATTCTTTATGGTTTACAGACTCCCATTTCTACTTGAAAGAGGTCCGCTACTGCCGCTACTACTACTGCCTCTGAGCCACCGGTAAAGCGGTCTCGAGCCTCTGAATCTGTGTGGGAGGGCATACTCTGGGCTGAGTTGGATACTTTCTTTTAGCTCCTCGACCATTTGAGGAATCAGGTTGTCAAGAAGCTCGAGGAGTCGGTCCAACCTATTGGTTTCACTCCTTCCAGGTCCACCCATGTAAGGAATCCTTTACCTTGGCCTTTGTCCATTACTGCTTAAGATGTCTCATTCTGATGTGACCCTTTCTTTTTAGGTGACCATTTTTTAGGCCGAGAGGATAGCTCGGGGTTATTTTTTAGTGCGAGATCTGCTGTTGGCCCAAGATGCACTAGCTTTGGTAAGTTTCATTTACCTACAAAATCTCAACAAACTATGCATGCATGCCATGACATTTATATATGTGTACTAATATTATGGTTTCTGTTGTACACTTTTCTAGCCATGGAGTAGAGCAGAATTGCCTAGGACTTGGATGCTTCTGAGGAGAGAGCCAGATTTTTAGAGAAGCACCTACAAGTAGCCACTGCTGACACTGATAGGGCTAGAACCGAGACCGCTCGGGCGAGGGCTAAGATTGAGACACTGAGGGGTCAACTAGCGAGGATGATTGAGGAGAGAAAGACACCGATCCCTTCTGACGATGAGTCCAATGATAATTTTTCCGCATATCTAGTGATTTAGAGAGGTGTGGACCAGCATGTTGAGGGGAGTGATGTTACTGGGGCTGCTGTAGGGACCTCAGAGATTAGGGCCCTTGCCCAGTCAGCTACTAGTACTAGTGATGGTGAGGACCATATGATAATAGACATGGATGATCTGCTGGCTGATAATCAAGACCAGACCCAGGAGGGCCACCAGGGACGAGATCCCCCGGCAGCTTAGGTTATGATTACCTTCTAGACTGTTTGATACTTTTGGGTCCTGCGTGGCTAGTTTTGATTGTTAACTTCTGAATTGGTCCTTTTGATATTTCTTTTATGCATGTGGATTTTTCTTGAATCAAGATTGTTATGCATTGTTGCCTTGTGAACCCGTATTATATCCAATGATCTTATAGTGAGGGGATTGGGTTAAGTTCTAACTTTTGCATAGGCCACTCGATGTGAGATGACCCATTGAACATTTTATTTATTTTTCTTTTCTTTTTGTCCTAATTTTTGCCTAGGCTATCCTTGATGGCTTAGCCCAGTGGACCTTTTTTCTCTTTAGCTTTAATTTTTTCCTAGACCGTCCTTTTGGGTTTTCAACCTAGCAAGCTTTTGTTTTAATTTTTGTTGAGATCGCCCTTTCAGGTTTTCAATCTCACAGGTTGTATTAATTTTTGCCTGAATTATCCTTGACAGTTTAATCCAGCAGACTTTTTTTTGCCTTAACATTTGCCTGGACCGCCCTTTTGGGTTTTCAATCCAGCAGGCTTTTCTGAATATTGCAAATGTGTGGCAAAGATGAATACAATAATGCATAACACATAGAGAAAAATTGATGTTCATATACCAGCAATTTTTTCACCTAAAGAGATGCATGCATTCATAAGACCAAGATTGTTAGCAAAATCATAACATGTTCATTGATGAGATTAATTTGAGTACATAGGCAATGGCAACATTTCCAATGGTTAACCCCTACTACCTACTAGTCTTTTACAGATTTTCTAGAAAGCAACTGACATTTTTCTCTCGATGCCCTAACTTTTGCCTAGGCTGCCCTTTTCAGGTTTTTAGCCTAGCAGGCTTTATTGGAGTGCCCTAATTTTTGCTTGACCGGTTTGTAGGATACCAATTAGTGGGTTGCTCCCTAATTTTTGCCCGAGCAGTAAAGGACCGCTCGTCGGGTGATTTATTCTTTATTTCTTTTATTCTTTGTGCCGCTTTTTAATGATTTAATTCTTTTGACCTAGACATGATAATGCTTGAGCCTATCTTAATTCACTAGATTCACGAATCCATCTCCATCCATCTCCATAGGCTTGATTCCTCCTTTACCAAGAACCTTCTTTATGATAAATTGTCTTTCCCAATTAGGCCTGAACTTGCCCCTAGCGTCAGTGTTGACCTGGTGTAGTTGCTTGAGGACTAGATCACCCACTTTGAGAGATTATTTTGGGTGTCCGATTCTATTGTTATAAGCTTATGCCATACATTATTGGTACATCTGGAGATGGTTAGGTGCCTTGAGTCATTTTCATCTATTGCATTCAACTGTTCATACTTGGATCTTGCCTAATTTGATTCTTTTAGCTGCGATTTGAGTGCCACTCTTAAGGAACTTACTTCTGTTTCAACCAGTAATACAGCTTCTGTTCCATATACCAAGGTGAATGGTGTTTGATTGGTGGGAGCCCTTACACTAGTTCTATGCCCCCAAAATGCAAATGGAAGTTTATCAGGCCAATCTTTGTAGGTAGCCACCATTTGGACAACATCTGCTCGATTGACTTGTGACCAGCTTCTCTTTAGAGCTTCTAAAGGATTTGGGCATTTTGTGCCCCCATACGTACTTTCTATGCTATTGGTGTTTTCTTCAGTCTTTGTACTTTTATACTCTTTCCCCCTCATAAAGAAAGAAGGACTTGGGCTAATTGTTATCATGTTTGCTAAGCACCTTTATTATCTCTCTTTTGATGATAGGTTTTAACCATTGGACGTTTATACCATTGCATTATACTCAAAGTAAACTTAATTAATGAATATGATGATATTTTTTAAAATGTTCTTGTCTTGAGTTCATGGTGTACTTAGAATGAAATACTCGAGTGAAATGTGAATGATGGGTGCAGCGATTTATTAACGACATGTTTAAAAATACTGATGCTACAACTTATTCATAATATGCCTTATAAGTGACATTGTTTACATAAAACATGTTTGCAACATTAAAAATTACATCATTTAAATCATCCTCCATAGGTGGAGGGCCTTGTTGAGTGATAGCTGAACTAGTAGCCGTGGTGCTCAAGCTAGCCTGGGTTTCTTAGGCCACTGCTCTTGCTAAGTTTTTGACAACCTTACTGATGGGATTTCCTTTCTCATTTCTTTTCCAATTCTTCCTCATAAGTACCACGAGTGCTTTGGTGATGGACTCGATTACCTCATTCATTTTATCTTCTTTGGCATTCCCACACACCTCCACAGAAACTGAGGTTTCAATTAGACAACCTCTCCTGAATTCATACATATCATTGAAAATCTCAAAATCGGGGACCTTCTTACAACTAACTTTGACAGGGTCCTCTTCACCTATGAATTTCCCTTACTTGATTTCAGCTCCTAACATGAGGCAGGACTGAGGCTTGCACTTTTTAGCACCTGGGAGGCTCCCTAAACCAAGTTTGAATGGCCACGGAAGAGGTAAGAGGGGTTCCAGCATTCCCTGTAGATTCTTTTTGAGTCCCGTGCCCTTTATGTAACCCTGCTTCATTATAATTTTCTCGTTCTTAAGTGATATATACCCCTTGACCACAAATTTTGTGCCTTGGTGAGCTACAGCCACCATAGATTCTTTTTCCTTGACTTTCATGGCTGCTACAATGGATGGTTCATCTACATCAATGGTCACTAGCTTGCCATTATGGATGAGCTTAACTTTCAAATGAATAGCGGAAGGGATGACTCCCAATGCATGGAGCCAAGGTCGACCCAGTAGTAATGAGTAGGTGACAGTGATATCGAGAATAGTTAACAAAACCTTGGACTTTACACCCACAACTGTAACTTTAGCTTTAAAGACCCCAATGAAACTTCTCTTCATATCTTCATATGCCCTTATAATAGTATTAGACTTCTCTAAGATGGACTCGTCCAGCGCTAAATGAGGAAGGATCTTGGTTAGACATAGGTTAAGGGTGGAACCGTCATCTACCATAACACAAGGAATAGATGTGGAGAGGTTGTCCTTTGGTCGGACTTGTGCTTTATGGAGAGTTTGTCCTTTGGTCGGACTTGTGCTTTGTGGAGAGTTTGTCCTTTTCTCGGACTTGTGCTTTGTGGAGAGATTGTCCCTTGGTCAGACTTAAGCTTTGTGGATAGTGGAGTGTAGTTCTGGGATGTCAGGACTAGAGCCAGGTTTTCACCGAGGATGGCTGAAAAAAGCCATGGAGGTAGTTGATATTGCCGACGACATGGATTATTTTTTTGACAGTATGGAATGATGCCACCGGCAACATGAGTGCTACGTGGCAGCTTTGACTGGTCAGACAAGTTTCAAAATTCGAATTGAAGGGGGTAATGTTGTCGGCGGTATAGGTGATGCCGATGGTGGTATGGAGTGATGGCGCCAGCGGCACGGATTACCACGTGGAAGCTTTGACTGGTCAAACAATTTCAAAATTCAAATTGAAGCTGGTGATGTCGCTCGAGGTATGGGTGATATCGCTGACGGTATGGAGTGATGTCGCCGGTGGCATGGATTGGCAGTTTCAGATAAATTAAAACTCCTCGAAATCTGTGCAGCAGTCTAAAAGGAAGTAAAACTCCTCTCTCTTCCTCATTCTGCAAATCCGTACCCCCTTTGCTCCCTTCTCCAAATCTTTTGATTTTCTCCATCATTCCAATCATGAAGAGAATTGCCAAGGCTTTCAAGGGAAAATCTGCCAAGGTTAGGGAGAATCTGCCTGATTCCTCCATCGAAGGTCTGAAAATTCTCTCAGTTCCTATTGCTTATGGCCTGAAGGAGATGGCCAAGATGTATGGGTATGAGATCAATTTCCCCATCACCAATCTGACTCCTAAGAAGGAAAAACACCTCTCCTACGTCCAGGTAATCCTGCAAAACCCAAATTTCTTCTTTTTGGGTTGAGTTTCAATTTGGCCTTAGGCTCAAAATTGTGCTATGATAGGAGTTTATAAGTGTGAAATAGATTGATTATAAACTGATGTTGCATGCTTTAGGATCAATTTTTACTATTTTTAGGCTTTTGGTTTGATTGATTGTGATTTTTGTGGTTTTGGCATGATGGGTGCGATTTTTTTGGGAAAACAGGTTCTGCCCGCAGGTAGTGATGTCGCCGAAGACATGAGTGATGTCGCCAGCGGCATCAGGCCTTACCAAAAGGTCTAGGGAGATGTGTTGTCACTTCTATTTAAAGTGATGTCATTGGTGATATCATCCATAGTGCCAGCAGTATGGAGTGATATCGCTGGCAACATTATTTCTAGCAGAAGCAACATCAGCAGCCTTTATCAGGTTCTAGTGATGAGAAAATAAATAGGGACTTATCTGTTTTGTTTCCAATTTTTGCAGCTATATAGACTAACTTATATCGGAGGTATGGGCACCATCGGCGAGTGGTGGCAGCATATTTTAGAAAAGGACCCTAAGCTCGCGCTTGCCATCAATGAGACGGGATTCAGGGATTTGGCCCGAATCATGCTAATGTTGATGCCCAAGCAGTCCCATTAGACCGTAATAGCCCTTATAGAGAGATGGTTTGAAACCACCCACACCTTTCACTTCTCATTTGGGGAATCGATAATTACACCCTCCGAAGTCGTAGCTATGACCGGGCTTCCCTAGAGGGACGAGGTAATTCACTTCAATGCCTATGTGGATAAATATCACATTGAGAGGCCCGTGGTGAGGCGGGTGAAGGAGCTGTTTGGTTTGAAGCCTACTTCGGGGCAGCTATCTTATGGTGAGTTGTACCAACACTAGACTAGGGTAGATATGGTGCCTGCGGATGAGAGAGATGCTTGTGTTCGCTCTTTTAGGATTTCTTTGCTCACCATGCTATTCTTTCTGATTTCGAGGAGAAATATCAATTATGGCTTGATATCTGCTGTGGAAGATGTGGCAGGCATCAGGAAGAAAAATTGGTCGTGTGCCATCCTGGCGTAGATGTACCATGGGCTGGATGTGGGAGCCCAGAAGAAGGTGAAAGCCCTTTGCCTCTACCATCTACTACTCCAGGTATATCTTCTCGGAAGCATTTTTCTTGATTGTGCACGTCTCATTTATTGTGGATGCTTTTTTGAAATAATTAATTGTTACTTGTTCAGGCTTGGGCTTTTGAGCACCAGATTCTCCCACTAGTTGAGTTCAAGAAGACTGTGCCACCGGGCTCCCATTTTCTTGCCCGTTGGTGCGGGGTATTGGCGGGAAGGCCAAGTGTCCTACCAAGTATAAGGAGGTTCTGATGAGTGTACAACTAAGCTCGGTATGCGATCCTTTGATTTAGTCCTCATTTCTCATTTAGGATAAAACATTAGTAAATAAAACGCGTTTATGAATTTGCATTATACTTACATCGGTTGTTTTGGTTGGTTGTCGGTGCAGCTTGTCCTAGACCCATTTGATGGGGTAGAGAACCTACCGAAAGTCTCAAGGGTCAGGAGGGAGGTGGACGACCATCGATTTATCATAGAGTGCCCCTTGTCTCAGCAGTGGTACTTGGGTGAGTGCATCCGGGGCTGGAGGTTTATCCCAATCATTGATAGACCAGTGCCCGCCATTCCTCCCAGGGTCTTATGGTTGCCCCATTTAGTGATCACATCTGAGGCCGACAAAGGTGACTATATTAAGGGGAATGGCCGAGTGATCCCTAGAGTCCCTGGCCTCTACGAGCAGCACCAATAGCGCTTACTCTCCTTATATCCTTGCATCTATAGGAATGATACCATTGAGTACCACAATGAGCAAAGGCTAGAGAACGAGAAGAGATGGCTCAAAGGTATTGTGGACGCTGAGGAGGAGGAAGAAGAGGAGGAAGAGGAGGAGATTGAAGGCGATGTTGGGATCGAGCCTGAACAGGAGGATGAGGTAGGCATGGATGTAGCTGGCAGGAGTGCGCCAATGTCCCAAGGGGGGCAGCTCTCTTTTGAGGTATAATTGCATTTATGTGCATGACTTGCAATTGTTCGAGTTTAGAAATGTCGCTTATATGTGTTTTTCGTGATTTTTAGGAACCTGCGAGGAAGAGAGGCCGGGATGACCAGAGTTGGACGTGGTATTATGGTGTACCCGAGGGGATAAATTTTGTAGAAGGGCGGCTGGTTAACCCGATGGAGACTCGATTCCTGCTGATGAACTCGTGAGGCGAGTTCTAACCCAGGGACATAGGCTCGAGCCGGCATGCTCCGATCTTTATGCCAGAAGGCACCACTTACGTAAGGCCTTAATAATTGCTTTCTTGTTTACCCTTGGAGGTTTGCAGTTAATGATTTGCCTTTTGGATTTTTCAAGTGGCGCGGAGTCATGTGGGGCAACTAGCAAAGAATAATTTTACTCTCCAGGACAAGCTTATCTGGCAATCGCTGCTTGTTCAGGTACATTCCCTATTTATATCACACTAAAATGAGATAAGATGCATGTATGGATGCTATGAATGTAGTGCATTATTGACACTTTTTTTTGGTTTGCAGGATTTCTTGGCCCTTTCCTAATCAGACGCTGACGCGGCCCGGCGGAGATACGAGGAGGAGACTACAAAACTCTAGCATTATATGAGTGACCTTAAGGGTTAGCTGAAGGCTACCGTTCAGGAATGGAGGAGCAACCAAAATCTGGATCGCGCGCACCCTTGTAGCACCAGTTGTAAGGGAGTGACGATGTCCATCGGCCGATGCCAGTTTGTTGCGGTCGAGGAGTCCAACAGTGTGCCTATGACAAAGGCAGGGAGGAAGATGGGGATGAGGTTAGTAATTGGTTAGTGAGCCCTGAGGACATTTCATCCTGCCCGACCGGCAACGGCGGGCATGCCTAGCTTTACATTTTCATTTTGTTTCTTTTTTTTGTTTCAGATTTCGGTTTGTACCCTTGATACATTGGGGTTGGAATAATTTGGATTTGTTGTTTGGTTTTGTTTTGGTAGGCTATATATTCGGGATTTTTGAATGGTTTGTGCCCTCGGGCTTTTTTTCTTTGAATAAAATGGATTGCAGTTGAACAGGTATTGGAAATGGATTACAGGATTGTTTACAGGTTTTGTACAAGTCTGTAATGAAAAACATGCTTCTGATGCCGCCGGCGACATGACCCATATCGTCCAAAATCAATCAACTAAAATAATATAGACATGGCTGTCTTAAAGCTCATATCGCCGGCGGCATCAGTTGATACCACCCAAATTTATTCATATCGCCAGTGGCATCAGTTGATACCGCCCAAATTGATTCATATTGCTGGCGACATCACTTCTCTAGAAATCTGATACCAGCCATTCTGCCAATTCCTGTCATGGCAACCCACAATCAACAGCTATAAGGTTTCTTCAAAGTCTGGGAAATGCAGACTAGACGAAGCTTGAAAAATTCATACTATGGGGGTTTTGATATATCACAGCGTGGCCCATAAGCAGCGAGTTCCTTCAAGCGACGCTATATTTCTAGGACCCAATGGACCACGTCTTTTGATTTTCATCGTTCGAGCTATGCCCCTTGCTTGAAGAGTTGCCATATTGGTGGTACCATGCATGAAATGCATGCCCCTAGGCCTGTCGGAATTTCATTTTGGCACGGGCGGAATTCCTCGAGGGTTATGGAATTCGGACTTTGTAGAACCATTTTTGTCCCGGTTGTCTGACAAACCTAGATTTTGGCTCAGAGTAGTTTTAGAGTGGTACCATGGGGTGCCACGATCTCACCTTGCTTGGCAGTCCATGGTGGCATTACTACTCATGGCAGAGTTTATGTGTGGAGTGAGCCCAATTGCTCCACTCAGGTAGATTTCACTTATTGGTCCTATGTCGTCAGGGGCTTCTCCCATAGTTATAGGGTAGGCCGAGGTTCTACTGAACATGGATGCTGCTTCTATTGATCTAGCACTTATCGGAGATCAGCTCATATTGCTATAGGTACCTTTTGTGCTTCCCAATTTTGCACATTTCATTTCTCGATCCTCACCTGGATTCGATTATAGGTATGGTTGGTTGAGAAACTGAGGTTACGGGAAGCACCACGAGGGAATCCAAAGAGGTACCTACCTATTCATCTGAGGGAGAGGGGGCTTATGAGCGCCGATTTTGATCAGCTGACATTACATGATTGGGTGCCTATTTTGAGGCGGTATACTGATGCACATGTTCAGTGGGTTAGTCCATGGTGGAGGATCCAGGATGTGGTTGTAGAATCCTGGGGGGCTTGTGTTCAGCTGATAGGTCTGGAGAGATCTTTGTTCTACACCCCTTATTGGTTGTGCCTTCAGTACGGCAAGAGGCAAAGGATCCCAATCAAACTGCCCCATAATCAGATCGGAATCTATAGGGCTAGGTGGGTCAACAATATCCAAGAAAAGTGGTCCAGGGAAGCTGTATTTGAGATTCTGGATTATGATCATGTGGAGACCATCAAGACCGACACACATTTCAGAGGATGGCTTACTGAGATAAGATGCTTCATGACTCGTTGGAAGCAATCACGAGCCCGCCTCGAGGGGGAGGATGCGGAGCAGGGGGAGGAGCCCCTCTTTACTTCCACATCGAGGCAAATCTCTAGGTACTATGATGATGATTCGGGAAGCTCGGTATGAGACGCGCTTTTATCTGACCAATTGAACTTTGTTTTTATTTTTTTGTTTATTATTTTTTATTTTTTTATATAGAATGAAATGAACTCTTTCCTAAGCTTGCTCGAGTTGTCTTAATCTTATGAATACATGATTCACATAAGCATTTAGATTTCAACAAAAGAGATACTCTCTTTAGTTAAGATAAAATAAAGTACATGATGTTTGATTGACATTCCCATTGATTTAACTCCTAGTGCCAACTAGCCTAGATTGGTTTTCTAAATGGCACTCGCTCTTTGCTCACATACCCTAACTTTTACTTAGATCACCCTTTTTAGGTTTTCGATCTAGCGGGTTTGACTCACCCCCTAATTTTTGCACGACCGGTTTGCAGGATACCAATCGTCGGGTGTCACCCTAATTTTTGTCCGATTAGTAAAAGACCGAAAGGCGGGTGATTATCATGTATATATTTTTTTTTGGTGTACCACTTTTCCAATTTGTTTCTTTTGAATCAGATATGATAATGCTTAAGCCTGTCTTGGTTCATAGGATTCACAAATTCGTTCCCATCCATGTCCATAAGCTTAACTGCCCCTTTGCTAAGCACCTTCTTTATCACATATGGTCCTTCCCAATTTGGCCTGAATTTGCCCCTCACATCAGTGGTAGAATGTTTTACCTGTTTAAGGACCAGATTACCAGCCTTTAGGGGGAACTTTTAGTGTCTTACCCGACGGTTATATGCTCGAGCCATACGTTGCTGGTACATCTGGAGGTTGTCGAGGGCCTTTAATCTCTGCTCATCCATCATGTTCAACTGTTCAAATCTCACCTAGGTCCATTCAGATTCTTTTAATTTAGTCTCCAGAGTGAACCTTAAGGAGGTCACCTGAGTTTTAACTAGCAAAACCGCTTCCATCCCGTAGACTAGGGAGAATGGAGTTTGGCCTATCGGGGTGCGATATCCCCAAATAGCAAAATGTAGCTTATCTGCCCAATACTGGCTATCATCTTAGAAAGAATCGTCTTCACCAATTTGTTAGCTACCCTCAATTACTTCATTAGCTTGCGGTCTGTATAGGGAAGATCTGTGGTGATCGATCCCGTATTTCTCGATTAGAGAAGTAGTTGCTCCTTGAAATTGTACCCCATTGTCTGAGACTATATGGTGTGGGAGTCCATACCGGGCGAAGATGTGCTTCTCCATGAATTTGGCCATCTGCTTGGCGGTGACATTGGTGAAGGATTCGGCTTCTACCCATTTTAAGAAGTAATCTACTGCTACCACAATGAATCTGTGGCCGTTTGTTGAAGAAGGATGGATTTCACTAATTATGTCTATCCCCCACACCGAGAATGGCCAAGGGGTGGATAAATGATGGAGTTTGGTAGGCAGCAGATACTGCATATCCCCATAAACCTGGCATTGGTGGCATCATTTGACCTAGGCAGTGCAATTAGCTGTGAGAGTGAGCCAAAAATACCCCACCTGCTAGATTTTCTTTGCGAGAGCAAGACAGTTCATATGAAGGCCATAGTCACCAGCATGGACTTGGATCATTACATTCTAAGCCTCAGAGTTAGTAAGGCAATAGAGAAGCAGGCCGTCACTGGTGCATTGAATAGATCATTATCCACAATACAAAACTGGACAATGAGCCGCCGTAGGGTGGTACGGCCCGAGTCTGGGATATTAGTCGGACTGAAGGAATAGGACAATGTCAGAATACCAACAAGGTTTGGATGAAATGGCGAGGACTAGAGGAGCCGATTGAATGTGGTATGGGATCTTAGTGGACAACATAACCATAGGGTGGATAGGCTGTTGCTGAGGTCCTTCCCATATAGACGCGAGAGTGGCGAGAGCATCAACCATTTGATTCTCGTCCTGAGGGACATAGCAGTACAAGTACAAGGTGAATTTCTCAGACAATTCGCGGACAGCCTCAACATAAGGATGGAGAGATTCTTCTTTAATTTCCCAATCTCCAACAACTTGACAGATAACTAGAGCTGAATCCCCGATGATAGATATGTGGCAGCCCTGCACCTGTAGAAGAGCCTTAAGGCCGAACAGATAAGCTTCATACTCAGCATCGTTGTTGGTGATAGTGAATTTGAAGTGTTTGGACAATGGGATTATCTCATTATCTGGCAAGACGATGATGACCCCAAGACCTGCTCCCTAGTGGTTCACAGCGCCATTGAAGTACATTGTCCAAACATTGTCAAGGATTGTAACAGAGGCGAGCTGCTCATCGAGAGACTCTAAATTTTCCTTATAGTTAGATTTGAGGGGTTGATTAGCTAGGAATTTTGCCACATAAATGACCTTTTGGGCCACATACTCGATGTCAAACTCAGACAGGAGAAGTAACCATCGGGACAATTTGCCGGCTAGAGTGGGGGATTGATAAAGAAACTTCATTGGATCAATATTTGCCACGGCTTGGACACTATAAGATTGGAAATAATGTCATAACTTCTTGGTAAGCCAAACCATGGTAGTCCAGGTCTTTTCCACAATCAAATACTGGGTTTTATAATCTAATTACTTCTTGCTTAAGTAGTAGATGGCATGTTCACACTTATCAGCATGTTCCTGGACAAGCATGGTCCCGACGGAAGTTTCCTCAATAGACAGGTAAAGGATGAGCGGTTTTCCTAGGATGAGGGGTGTCAAAACGGGTGGATCAATAAGATACGCCTTGATTCTATCAAATGCTACTTAGTAGTGATCGTTCCATACTACGGGTTGTTGTTTTCTTAACAGCTTAAAGATGGGTTCACAAATAGTAGTGAGGCGAGCAATGAACTGACTAACATACTGCAAGGACCCTAAAAAAGATCGGACTTCTTTCTCTGTCTTAGGTGGAGGCATGTCCCTAATGGCTTTGGCTTTGTATGGATCCATCTCAATTCCTTTTTGGCTAACCACGTGCCCCAATAGTTTGCCGAAGGTAACCCCAAACACGCACTTCTTTAGATTTAGGCGGAGGTTATACTTTTCAATACGAGTCATGAACCTGTCAAGAATGGCAGGGTGCTCTTCTCGAGCGGTGGACTTCACAATCATATCCTCCATATACACTTCCACTTCTTTATGAATCATGTCATGTAAGAGGGCGGTTATGACACGCTAATAAGTGGCACCAACATTTTTCAACCCGAACGGCATTACCTTGTAGCAATACACCCTCATTTAGTGATGAATGTTGTTTTGACTTTGTCGACAATATTAACCAAAATCTAATTATACCCTGAGCACCCGTCCATGACCGAATACATAGCTGCCCTGGTGGCGCTATCAATTTGGACATTGATGTGCGAGAGTGGGAAGTCATCCTTCGGTGAGGCTTTATTGAGATCTCGGAAATCCACATAGACCCGGACCCTACCATCCTTCTTCAAAACTGGGATGATGTTGGATAACCAAGTCGGGTATTCCACCACTTTGATGAATCGATCTTCAATCAACCTTGAAACCTCTGTCTTAACCCGATCTGCCCATTCTAGTCTCAACCGGCGGAGTTTCCGCTTGATAGGCTAAAATTCAGGATCAGTTGGGATTCTGTGTTTGGCAATTTGTTGATCAACCCTAGGCATGTCTTCATATGACCAGGCAAAAGGATTAACATGATCTTTAAGCACTTTTATGATCTCACTTTTTTCCTCGGGAGTTAAATCTTTGGAAATGGTCGCCATTTTAGGATTGTCATCTGTACTTAAGTTTATTTCACTTAATAATGTATCACTAATGCCAAAAACATTATGCGTACTATTTTATGAATGCATGGATCCATTAAGAAAGACATCAAACAAGTAAGTAGAATGAGAGTTATTCACTGCATTAAAAGCCTCCTAAGCAGCATTATTCGCATCAAACATATCAGAAATGTTAAGATATACATCATCCATATCCTCCTCCATAGGCGGAGGCGCTTCAGTAGCAATATTAATAGGAGGAGTATCCACTGTATAGTCTGTCATAATGGCACCTAGGTTATGCTCCAGAGCAATTTTTTGGGCATTGGTGAGCGATGGCCCCCCGGATAGGTTGGCTTTCTCGGCGAGAGCCCTGGCGAGCTTCCCTACTATTGCTGTCATAGCATCTTCTTCTCCAGTTCTTCTACCCTTCCAGCCTTTCTTCATTAGTAGTGCCATAGCTTCAGTCATGGTTGCCATAGCATTTTAAATTTCTGGATCGATAGACTCTTCGCTACTCCCCTCAGGCTCATCTTCGGGATGCATCTTTCCTTTACCCTTAGCCTTATTAGAAACAACATTGACAGGTGTATCAGGCTCAGTGGGCTTAGGTTCAGTCAAAACTATTATACGACCGGTCTCGAAGTCGTAGACATCTTTGAGGATCTCAAAGCCGGGCTCTATTTTTCTGCCATAATTGATCAACTCCAGCTCTCCCTTATAAGGCTTCTTGCCTTAGATTTCACAAACAGTGACCAAGAGGCAGTAGCAGGAGGGGACGCGGTGATAGGCTTTTCTAGGCTTATATCCCAATCCAGCTTGATGGGCAAGGATTTTTGGCTCCAATGCTTCAACAATTCCCTGCTCGTGTATTCCTCCATCTCTACCAGGCTTGTAACTAGATTTCTTCATCAGTTTACCCATACCCGTATGAAGGTAGCTGTGCGAAAGGGGAGGAGACTTCTGAGCTTTGCTAATCATGGCAATCTAAAGGCCTTTTTCTAAACTAGCTTCGGCTTCCATAATAGCCATAACGGAAGCGGGATCGGCCTCTATAGTCACCATTCTGTCTTCATGAATAAGCTTATTTTTTGGTGTAGTGTGGAGGGAATAGCACCTAAAGTGTAAAGCCATGGTCGGCCAAGCAACAGAGAATAGGTAACAGGAATGTCAAGTATAGTGAAGCGTACATTGCTTGCCACACCCTCTATAGTGACTTCTGCCTCAAAGGTCCCAATTACATTGTGCTTTGAATCATCATAAGCTCTAATAATAGTGCTAGATTTTTCAAGCATCTCCTCCGATAGTCCTAGATGAGGAAGGATTTTTACAGGGCATAGATTTAGAGCGGAGCCATTATCCACTATGATACACGGGATAACCTTATTGAGGACCTGGATTCGAATGAATAAGGCCCTATTATGATCCCTACCCTCGAGTGTAAGATCAAAATGGTCGAACACAATCTGAGGCCCTTTTCTCGGGGGAATGTCTTCTCCAATCGTGGTGCACATCTCAACGACCGAGGTGGCCGGATTAGCTTCTAAATCGAGGAGCCATTTAATCAAGCCCTTGCAATGCCCTTCAAAGTTGATTACTAACTGCCAGATACTATAACGAGCTTGGGTGTTTTTCAGCTGGGTAATGAGAGGCTCAACCTTAAGACTGGTCAGGATAGGCGGAGGTGGAGAATGGGGTCTCGTGGTAGTTCTGACCCTACCAGGAATCGGGTCTTTGCTTAAGCAGAGATATCGGTCTTCAGGCTGATATACGCGGCCACTCTGAGTAATGTTAAGAACATCATCGAGCAAGACGCTCTTAGTGGCTTATGTTCAAATAGATACTGTTGTTCCTCAGAGTCCAAATCTGGGTTTTGCAGCTCACACTTATCCATGCTAAAAAGGTTATTTTGATTAACCTTGAATAATTCGGTGCTTACGGCCTTGGTCCCTTGAGCTACTTCCTCATCACCATCAGAGTAGTCCTCCTTCAAAACAAAGGAATCTACGCTAAACAATGTTTTTTCTCAACTTTCATTCTTTTTACCATGAATGGCCGAGACTTGTGGCTCTCTTGCTTTAGCTAGTTTGGATTAACTTCCATCCCTTGGATAGAGTAGACCCCTGGGTTGGCTTGATTGATTAGATCAAAAACTGAGTAAGACGGGAGACCCGAACCGATGACCAGGATAGAGTTATTATTATCGGCCCTCCGAGCAAGGAGATCAAAGATTGTGGCTTCAGATAAACCAGACTAGACCATGCCAACCTTGTTCCTAAAATTCGGCAAAGGATTATTCATAGTGGTCGGAATTCTCTCAGGTTCAGCGATCTTTGCTTCGCTAACCAAGTGTTGAATTGTCGAGAGTAGGGCTTTGCAATTGTTGGTTTGGTGTCTTACCTGAACATGATAGTTACAAAAGTTGTTCTGATCCTCAGGTCTAGGTGGCTTGTATTCCTGAAGGGGTTGTATGAAACCCGCTTCCCTCAAACATTGGAAGATGACCCGTAGGGGCAGCTTATAAGGGTTAGCCAAAATAAAGGGGGGCGAGGAGGCTGAATTATGCAACCATCAGTGGAACCGAAGTGATTGTGAGGGGTGCAATAGGGGTTTGAGAAATAACTTGAACTACAGTCGGTACTTTAGGCTTAGCTGGCACCAGGGCTGAGGGTTGAGCTTTATTTTTTCTGAACCACGGTTTCCCCACTCTTTTGGCCTTTTCATACTCTACCTCATGCTCGATTTTCTCAGCTTTCTCGAATACAGCCTTGTAGGATAGAAAACAATCAGTAGCCATTTCTTTGCGGAACAGGGGGAGAGACCCTTCAAGGAGTTTGACGATCATTTGCTCGAGTCTTAGCTTGGATTTCATTAACACCTGGGTTAACATCCACTGATTAAAGTATTACTTAAAGGTTTTATTAGGCATTTGACGGACCCTCCCAAGATGTTGGAGGGTTGTTTCCATCATAGTATTAAAACCATAATGCACTTTCAATGCCTCAGATAAAAGATTCCAGTCGACAATAATATGTTGCAGCAAGGTGTGATACCATTCAAGGGCAGGGCCCCGAAGGGAGCAAGGAAACATTTCAGTAAGCATCTTATCAGTTAACTTTTTCATGCGCATTATCTTTCATACATTATAATGTGAGAGGCAGGTACTCCAGAACCATCATAATGAGCCATATTCGGTACAGTAAAATTATCGAGGACCAAATCTTCCTCTCTTTCAGATTTCTTAGTGGTGATGAGGTGGTTGATGTAAGCTTGGATCTTGGGTGTCATGCCCGGAGGCTGCATGACTTGGTCGCTAGCCAGTTTAAGAGAGATAGCTAGGGCTTTGGGTGTCACACCATGCTCGGAGAATACCCGACCTAGTTGTTGATAGTTTGCGAAGCTATCATTTGTCGGACAAAAGCAGCTACCTCAGGTGTCATGCCCAGCGGTTGCATGACCTGGTCATTGAGTGTTAGATGTAGCGGAGGACGAATGGTCAGTTGGCTAGTAAAAGGATTTTGGGGGTAGGTGGTACCTTTAGGAGTTGCAATGAATTATGGGGGAGTCAAAGAGAGTAGTGGCTGAGAAGCTGGGCATTGGTGAGTAAATACCGGAGGAGCACAGTTTTAAGTGAAAGGTCTTGGATTAAAAGGCACGATTGATGGAACAGTCGAAGTTGATAGAAAAAACTAAAGCTTGCCCAAACTAGAATGGGCTTGCCATAGGCTGGGTTGACTGAAAAATAGGTGTAATAGGTCTTCTCCTTACCTGACCGATCAATATCTGTGCTGAACTGTTCTGGGCCTGAATATTGAATTCTGATACTCGATCGAAATTTCTATCTTCGAGAGCATGCTTAATGGCAGCTTGAACAGTGGTTTAGATAGAAGCTTGAAAAGCGTCCGAGTTTAGGAACTGAGCCATAGCAATGGTAAAGTCAAAGCCAGGCAGTGGTTGGGATATCATTCCCGAGCTGAAAGTAGGGCCGGAGGGTTCTTTAGGAGGAGGGATCCCTTCATTTCTTGGAAAAGACATGGATGGTTGAGAAAGGCTCTGACTTAACTGAACTTGTTCCGAATCTGACTCCCCACTAGAATCGGTGTGTGGAATCCCTTTGACTTTTATGATGACAATTGGGGTGAGAGGACGATAAATCAGGCGGTGTTCTATCCTTTTCCAAACTGGGGTACGACGATCAGTCCGCCTCCTCCTAGTTGAAATGGTAGGCAGTGGATCAGATCATGAATGGGTTGGTAAGTGGTATGGATGGTATGCATGCCTTTTGTTTTTGGAAGTAGTGCATGATGTGTATGGCTGTACGTAGATATGGTTAGAGATGAAGCGACTGCTTGTCCCTCCAACATACGTGGGACGTTTGTATCTTACGTCATATATAGTGATATATGGTGATGCAACGGAGGTACAAGAGAAGTCCTATGCATGTTGGTAAACTTCTTCCACAAGCAAAAGTAGTAAGGGTAAGTTGACTCGTGTCTGGCTCTTGAAGCCGATGCATGGGGGTGCATGATCATGGAGCACATAGCACGCAAATCGTCCCTCTTCTAACCTTATGTCTCCCGCATAATGCCTCTTTGGAAGGATGGAGTTTGGCTTCTTCACTGGTAATGGCAAAAGAAGCGTGTCCCAATTATTTTATTTGTTCTGGTGACCCTAAGGGAATGATGTGCTAAGGCTTTTTCCACCACGGCTTTGGTATAGAGTTGTTGATGTAGAAGGTTCTCGTTTACCTTGATTCCACATCACTCAACCACTCCCCAAATAGGTATGATCGTAGGAGTTTATGTGTTGGTTAAAATGAGTCATCCTCCCATTAGGCATCCTCAATTCCAACAGGGCATGAGTGATACTTTCGTGAGCTTCTTGGGTAAAATGGGGCACCTAAAAATTACCGAACTATCTACACACGTAAGGATAAAACGTTATAAAAAGAATGAAATTTTTGATTTGGCCAATGATTTCAATACATCATAAAAAATCCTTTAAACTTTATGAAAAGATAAGTTCAAGAGATCAGTCCCTAGTAGAGTCGCCACTGTAAGCGGATGACGTTTTGCACGGCAGCTGCAGAGCTAGGTCGGTGGGTTGGCCTCCTTAAAATGACTGAGGGATGCGACAAATAAAATGCCCGAATGTCTAATATACATTCACCTATAGAAGAAGGTTAGCACGGATATGACATGTTTTATTTACAATATTATAAAGCCGTATTGGATGGCTAAAATGAGATTTGAACAGCATTTGCGAGAAATTCCATTTTTAACTAAATTATAGGTTTGATCGTTGTTTTAACCAGATTATTAGTGAAAATGCCATATGTTATAGGGTGGGGTCTGTTTTTGGAAGGTTTTGGACCTCCATTGTTACACTGTATATCCTAGTTTTGGAAAATAAACTAGGTCGGGAACGAACAAAATAAAAATAGTTGTCCAGAAAGTCATGCCGCCGACGATGCAGTTGATGCCACCGACGACATGGTTGATGTCGGTGGCGACGTGGATGATGCCGTCGGCAACATCAATGATGTCGCTGGTGGCATCAGTATGCAGGCAGGTTACATGGCTTTCTGAGTACCATAAAGAAAGGGTCCTATAAGAAAGTGATGTCTCTAGGGAATGTGATGCCACCGGCGATATCAGCGATGTCTCTAGCGACATGGGCGATACCGTCAGTGACAGCACATGTCTTCGGCGACCTCAATTTCTTGCAGCAGCAGCAGGGAGCAGTCAAAAATGACAGAGAACCCAAAAATGAGCACAAATCAATAAGAATCAACACAAATTAGTAATATTAATGCCAAAGAGCTATGAGACTCAGAATTTTTTTACCTCGGGGTCCTGAATCCACCTCTTCGTGAACCGAAAAGAAACACCTTCAGGGAGCTTGTTAGGATGATTTAGTAGTCAATTTAAGACTTTTGGGTCTCCAAATCCAATTAAGTTGATTTTAAATACAAGATTTACTAATTTTAAGCTCACAATCAGTGAGTTCAAAGAAGAAAAACCAGGAAAAATAGATTGTAATCCCTTTTTCCTGCCTTACCTAATTCTTATCTCACTAAAATCTATTTTCTCCTTCTAACATTGAACTTCTAACCTTAGGTGGATTTTTTTCCCTCTCCCCAAAGCCTAAGGTTTGTTTTTATAGGCAAATTGGGGTGGTTTTCGAGACCTTTTTGACTAATTCCACTGAAAGATGCAAAAAAGCTGTCTGTACAGGGGCCCATTTTGGGCCGTGCCGCTGGCGATATGGCGATGTCACCGGCGGTATGCTGATGTTGTTGGCGACATGGTGATATCGCTGGCGGTATGGCTGATGCCGCTAGTGGCATCTGCCTCTAGCATGCCTACAGCCAGCAGGCCCAAGAGCCTAAAAAGTCATAAAAGGTGATCAAAAGTGGTTAAAAGTGGGTCACAAGGCATCTTTTTGAATTTTAATGATATTTTAATGGGCATTTATTATTTAGGTGTGAATCATCGGTTCAAGCTCCTATCGAACGCGTTATTTGGCCATGCCATACTGGATTCTACCAAGCATAAAATTCGCAAGGAATATTATATTAGTAATAAAAATTTCTATAGAGAACCTTTATTTTGAGGTATTAAAATTGGGTAAACGTTATCATCGTCTCGCGAGAGGGACTGTAAAATCCCATGCTCATAGTGAACATGTTAATAATTTGAGGGGATGCTGCAGGATTCATCCGGTGTTAGCCCCTCACCATAG